>WBMY01014884.1:14321-71923 GCA_013397315.1 Donacobius atricapilla | reverse complement strand
TGAAGCTGTGCATCTTTAAAAGGTGAAACCCCATGTTTTAAGTCCACAACCCTTATGCAGCCATATGAAAGGCTACATTTGGCAACCTCACAAATGCAGTGTTGGGCGGGCTGCGTTTGTGGGAAGTGGAGGCCACGGGCAGACTGTGTCTCTTGTGGAAAGTTACCAGAAGAATCAGGAGGGACTTGTCTCTCTCAAAAGTCTGAATGAAAGACTATTTTTATAAGTGCTACTGACTTAAGAGTTCTGATGTTTTGTCTCTTTACATTGTTTCGTAGAAAAGTAGATTGTTGCTAAGGAGGAGGGGGGTGTCTTTAAAAAGGTTTCGTGGTTGTTGTTTTTTTTGTTTACCCTTTAGTGTATGTTAATAAATCTAACTGTTTCTATTTTTAAGTTGAGCCTGTTTTGCCTTTCTTTTAATCCTATTCCACTAAAAATGAAAGTTAGATCCCCACACTACGTTTCACAAAACAAATTCGGCGAATGTGATATCCACTACAGATTAGGACTTGCACAAAGAAATAATACCATGAGAAAGAATTTGCAGGTATGCAGGCCAATAGCCAGGGAAGCACCATGTGAGTGCATAGTAACTGACGGGGAGAAAAACCCCTCCGTATTTGCACTTTGAAGGGGACTGAGTCTGATTCCATAATCTGCCTTTTTGGGCCTAATAACAGCAGCATCTGGACATTTATGTAATATTTATCAATTTTTCAGAATACTACCTAACAAATAAATCTTCTTGAGGAAGCTCATAAATTGCTCAAGGATCCTCAGAGGAAATATGACTCTTATTTTCATGCTGCTAAAATGTCTTCCCTGCCACCCAACCCGCAAGCAGATTCTGCTCTTAGAAGGTGATCTGTGACATTTGTGCGTGTCTGTTCCATGGCAGTGGCAGGACACTGATCCCCCAGGTGACCAATGGCTGGCTGAGTAAAGAGCACAGTCTGAGGGTGTTGTCAGAAGTGTGTGCCCAGACCTTGGTGCCTCCCATGGTTTCCAAAAGGTCTAAATGCTGTCTTATGAGAGTTTTATATTGAGATGTCTAAGGATTAAAATACATTTGCATAATAACTGTGTGCAGTTTACATATTCATTTGGCAATTCTTAGACGGGGTATACAAAATGCACTTGCTTTGTTAGACAATTCCTTTGAAAAGGTGCCCCTGAAAGCCTATGGCTATAACTATTCTTTTTAAAAGCCTATTTTTGGTAATAAATGTATCCAGGCTCAGACTTCACAGTCTGCTTTACGCCCTGAGTTTTCTGCTAAGACTGCCAAGCTTGAGGCCATTTCTAATGGTGATCTTTGGGACACTTTCAGTGTTTTGCTAAACAATATTGTTTAGACTTCCCAGATCCTTTCTCAAGAAAGCTTCAGCTTTTCTGGAAAGAGTTCAGAGAGGAAAGTTTGCGGCTATTTGCAGCAGCAAACAGCTAAGAAATCAAAGGCAACAAATCATAATACAGATCAGCAAAAGGTAAGAATTAAACCGTTTCCTGAGGAAATAACCTGACAAACCAGAACAATATTTCAAAATTATCATTTTTAAGTCATTTAATAAATTTAATTTCAGTACAGCTGTGCCCTAAGGAATAAGTGTCTATATTTAATTCCTCTTAAGCAAAAGCCATTTATCTGTAGGGAAAGGTTGCTTTGTTCATCTTCCTTGGGGCCAGTGACACAGCTTCAAATATATTCAATAGTATTCAAGTTTCTGCAAAACTGAGTGGTTTTGAAAGATGGTTTATTTTAAGAGCTATAAAAAATGAGTAGAAGGATCACTGCCTTACTTTAAGGTATCAGTTACAGGCAGAACTGAATGGAAGAAATTATGTTCTTGTTACCTACATTTGGAGCTGCTACATCCCAGCAGAAAGATTTCCTACTGCCACCTCCATCATACTCAAGCACCTAAAAAACCTATTATGAGGCTGTGTCCTATACCAGGGCACTACAAGTATAAGTATTCTTGAATGGTTCTGCTAGGTATCTTGAAGTGATCACTGCTAGCTGGGAAACTGAGAAATACTGAGTACAGCTTTTATCTCATACTCTGGTGTGAACTACAGAGAGCTAATTGCAGTGCTTAGCATAAATACAGCCATCTTGTTTCTTAGCAAAGGTGCAGTTATGCTAAATTAAACATGCTGAGCTGACTAAGAATAATTATTCATCATGATATCTTACTGAATTTTCAGGGGTCAGGAAGATAACTCCCTTTATAATACTAAAAATAGCTTTAACTGAACAGAGCGTATTTGATATTGCCATGAGTAAACCTGGGAGATGAAGCAGACTGAGTAACTACCTATCGGTAACTAGAAAAAAAACTCTGCCAAATGGCAAGGGGATTGGAAACAGATTGTCTTAATGATTCCTTCCAACTAAAACCATTCTGTGATTCTGTGAAAACACTGATTTTGTTTCTTTCCTCTCCCTCTTACTCAGTAGCTTGAGCTGTCGGTGGTGGTGAGAAATGTACCCTGCAGGGGCAGCAAAGCACAGATATGTTCCAGGAGAATGGAAAAAAGGCTGTGATGTGTGTCACTGCTTGTGACAGTGTTATTAGTCAAAATAATGGATAATGGAAGAGCTAAGAGGTGACTCATGAATGAAAATAACCGGGTAATTAACACCAGTGAGCATTTATTTAGGATAAACTAAAATTATTTAGGTCCCTTCAAATTGATCCAGTTAGGCTGATGGGTTACAGGCAGAGATCTATTATTAATGGGCTGAAGTGACACTGTAGCACAGTGACAGTCTCCTGTAGCACAGGCAAACAACCAGCACTTCAGTTAAGAAAATCCATGGGCCAGTCTTTAAAGGTCTAGCAGGGCTAAAATGGTCACTGGTTTGACAAAGTCTGCTGATGGTGCAGATAGTTTGGTTCTCTCTGGATTTCAGCACTACTGGCCAATACTGGGCCCTGTTGTTTTGCACACTATTTGGAAAGTTAGTTAAGTGGGGGAAGTTTTGGGGAGACCCACACAAGTGCGTGGTAGCTAATCTGCTTGTCCTAATGTGAGGGACTCAAGGAGAATGACAAGAAGGGAAAGGGCAGCTTGGAAATGAGCTTATAAAGTCATAAAGATGTAACTGCATTCAGGGCCCAAAAGCCAAAATGGGTCAAATTTAGCCTCATAAAGACATTCTAACAGAATTTCTTACAGAAACGCTCCTGTTCAACCAGGAGCTAATGTAAAGACATGTTGTGTGCTTTGAGTCAAACAAGAAAATGGTCCTCTCTTGCCTTGCAGCATATCAACCATAGATGGGCTGAAACCACAGAGTTCCAGTCTGGGATATCAGCCTTGTAATCAGATTGGTGAGGTTTGGGTGAAATAAAATACAAAAGGAATACATTATAATCTTCGTGTTCCTCCCATTTTACTTCAAGGCACTAACTGTGGGAAAATCACAAAGTGCTTGAATTCTTCCCAAGGTTGGGCAGTAGCCCACATCTCAGAGGCAAGGTGGCACATGAAACATTTCCTGTTTCCAAGCATTTCCAGTGGGGCTACCAGATGCCTCTTTCCTGCAGTCCTGTAAACTGTGCTGCTAATTCAGCATGGGTAACATTTCAGAGCTTGGTGAGGAAGGACAGATTCCCAAAGGCATTTCTGTGTTTTCCTTACTGTATTGCTCATGATAGTTGAGAGAGCCTAGTGATGTAAATATACCTAGATGTGTGAAACATGCCCTTGGCCTCATCTGCCATCCTGCTCTGGGAGTGCTGTGAAGCATTTCCATTCTGGGTTACCAGTTTCCCTGGGTAGGGGGCTGTTTGGAGAATAAGACTCACGTATTCAGCGGGCCTGGGTGCGTGTCCTTGGAATGAGGCAGCTGGATCCCATCCCTGGCTCACACAGCCATTTTCTGTTGTGTGGTGGCACTGGCACCATGAAATGTCAGGTCTCAAAATGGAAATGGCTGGCATTGTTTAGGACTGATTCCAGCAAATGCCTTTTGGATAGAAGCACTCTTTTGCTGCCCCTTCTCTGTGACCTCGTGAGGAGAAGTATCTAAAATAGGTCATTGTTATGCATGGAGAGAACCCTGTTCCCTAAGCTCCCTTGGTTTCCAAGTAAACGAGCTTTGGAGGTAAGTTAGCAAAAGAGGCTGATTCATTAGCAGCAAGGGAAATCTGTGTGTTGGAGGGGAGCCCAGCTGCCCAGAGGGATTTAGGTAGTGACATGCTTCTCAAATCTTTATAGAACAGGCTGAGTGATACACGGGCTTGAACTGTATCACAATCACATGCTTGCTAGGCTCAGTTCTTATCTCAGGGGTTTCTCTGGAGAGCATCAATTGCTCCAGTCCTTCATAGGGCTTTAAATTTGTAAGGGAAGAAGTCACAGTGAGGTGTCCTCTAATGTGAGAAAATTCTGTATCTGTTTTCTTTTCCAAATTAGGTCACCTTGTAAGGCAGTTCTGGATGAAGTTTGCCCCCACAGTTATAGAGGCTGTAAATAACAGAGGTATTACAACATATTTGACAGGATTTCATTGCACCATCATTACTCTATCCCAACATCATATCTAAAATTAATAACAAATTAATTTTATCTGCTGAAAGACCCCAACTGTCACCCTCCTGTCCGGAATGAGATAATTTTGGGCAGTTATTCACTTAGAGGAGGAATAGGGCCAGCACATTCTTCTGGTATCATTACCAAGGGGAGGCTTGTGCACAGGCATGAGTGGTCTCCTTTGTCGAATCATGTGGAGTTCAGGGAGGAGAATTCAGTCTCTTTGGAGCATCTTCCGCCTCTTTGTTGGTGTGTCAAGCACTGCTGCCAATTAGTGCCAGTGATGAGAAGGGCACTCGTCCACAAGATCTGAAGCAGAAATGCACAAACTGCTCTCACAGAGGATGCTCAGCAGCTGTTGGATTATAAAGATCTCTGGCCCCTCCTGACTTGAGCCAGATTTGAACCATTGACCTAGAAGTGAAAAGCTTGAAATCCCTGCACAAGCCACAGGATAAATAGGACTTGCAGAGCCTTATTCGCATTCAGTTGCTGCCATCTAATGGCAGATGGAGAGTGGAAAGGCCTCAAGCAATAGAAAGCAACATAAATATCACCCTTGGGACTCTCGTAGGTGGTAGAACCTGCACAGATAGTTCTCATCAGAATGCTGGGGAAGTGTGGGGATTTAGGCTGGTTTTATTCCTCTGAAGAATAGTTTGACAAAGGACTGCTACATAATTTTAGTTTATCAACACAGAAGTGTCCCACTACAAACAGCAGGCCTTCACAATGCTTTTGCTCTTCTCTGCTGGGTTGTTTCAATAAACAAAACCTCAGGGAAAGGTTGTGATTGTAGCCTGGCTTAACAGCTGCCCCAAAGGGCAATGGCAACTGAGTGGTGAGTGCCTATAACAAAGGAAGGTGATGAGAAAAACAAGGTAGGAGATGGCATTTTTAATTTTTCTTAATACCACTGGTGCACACAAAAAATCTGGACTTCCCAGATCTTTCTATCAGGAGAAGGAGGTGGAGATTAGAAAAAAATTAACACAACTTCCTAGTAATTATTTGGCCTGGCCTAGCAGACAATAAAGCTCACTTTCCTTCAAATATTACATAAAGGAACACAAAAGAGAAGAGATCTCTTCTTCTCCCCCTTTACCAGCTCCAGGAAGTTCCTGCTGTTTTCTGCCTCTAAACCCTCAGATTTATAATGTAAGAAGTATTGATCATGTATCAATTTTGCACTGCCTGTTTCTATACACATATCTGTAAATAATTCTTTTAAGTCATGCTAGCTAACAATGTCTCACAGAGGAGAAAGTTTGGAGATTGCATATTCCTTTATGCATCACTGAGCTGCAGCGGGTAGGTATCCAGATGGGAATGCAGCCTGATGAGCCATGCAGCAGTCTCCAGCAGCCTTAACACAGCCCTAGTGGTGACAAGGGAGCTTGTATGGCCCAGCAGTCCAACAAAGTCTGTGACGAGGGCTAACTGAAGTCATAAATCAAGATTTATATTTGAGAAATGTCTCCAGGAGTCCCTAGTCACCCATGAAATGCCATTTTATAGGAGAAAACGGGGAAGGAAAAAAAAATTACATCTCCAGACAGAATACTGAAAAAAGCTGTAGAATTCCAGTCTTCTTGGCTGAAGGAATAATTGATGGAAAGAAAGTCCAGTTGTGAAGCAACATGGAGGTGACAAAGGGAATACCAATCTTATTCTTTTTTTCCCTGCTGAAGGAAACAGTCTTCAAAAGCACTGTGGGGAGAAGCAGAAATGAGTGTATTGAGTCCTCACCTTGTAACTGCTGGTGCTACCTGCACATCTGTGAGAGAGCAGAGGAATGCAGCACATGTGAATTGTAACTCAGAGGGGAGATAAAACATTTTAGCATGAGGTCGCTCAGCTTTGTGCTAGCAGGCACTTCCCAGGCTGCAAGGAGCAGCTGAACTATCCGATCTAAAGGGTCTCTGGAGCCCTGTTTGCAATCAAGGTCCAGCCACAGTTCCCTTACGTCAAAACCAGGATCTATCCAAACAATGTTGCTGCACTTCCGAGAAAGAGCAACTTTGTGCCGCTGCTGAAAGGCAGCCTACTCAAATACACACCCACTGGGGATGCTCCAGGGACTGCAGCCTGGTACATCAGGTCATGGCACATGAGCCAGACAGGTCTTCTGCACCCAGAGTGTGCTCTGGCAGGGAGCTGGGAGCTCTAGTTGTGGCTGCTGCTCAGACCCAGGTGTGAGATCCCTTGTAGAACAGTTACATTCCTGAGCTGGAAGCATTACCAAAATGCCCTTATCAATCAAGTTCCCCGAGAGACTTTGTGCTTGCTCTGTAGATATTTCTCTTTGAAGCTCAGTGGTAAAATGATAGGAGAATACACTTAACGGATCTAAAACTGTCTTGGCAACGTTGTTACTTTTTAAAAGCGCGTTCCTTCCCCTCTTATTTCTCACACCAAGACGCTGCCTTCTGACACCCTCAGGGTAGCATCGGTTGCAAAGTAAAGACGTAAAATTACACCAAGAGAGGTGAAATTTAAAGCCCTGCCCTTATAGAGTTCAACAGTCACCGAGCACCCTCGACAGGCAGCAGCTGCAGGGTTTCGTTACTGCCACTTACAAAACCCTTCAACTCCTTTTGGTGTGCCCTGCTTTGAGCCAGAGGCAGCATTTTATCTGTAAGAGCCCTTTAGCACAGCATGACATCTGAGAGACTTCAGCAGGATATAAGTTTGCTCTGGTACTGAGGTATGATTTAATACCCTCAATTGTTCTGTAAATTTGAGCTGCATGATTCAGGAGACTTGCATGAGTATGGTTACTCCAGTGCTTAATAAGATTTATGTGCTTAAATGTGATGGATGCTGCAATCACATTTCTAACACGCTAATTCAGAACGGAGCGGGAGAAAAAACCAAATCAATAGGAGTTTTGCTCTGCCGGTGGTGGAGGCAGGCTTTTGCACAAGAAGCTTGGAACCCGAGCTCTCGCAAATGCCATAATGAGGAGGAAAAAAACCCCGCCAACCAACCCAACAAAAAATACCTCGACGAACCCAAACAGAGGAAATGTCTTTCCGTAGCTCTTAATTGCAGCCTCCTGTTTACGCTGCCCACGCTGGAAGCTGTCACCCTTTCCCTACCATCCTGCACGGGCTCCGGGAGCGGCGGGGATAGAGCGGGTCCCGGGGGCTGTCCCCCGAGCGAGAGCCGTCCTTGCTGGGAGCGGCCCCGCTGTGGCCGGGGCTACCGGGAGGGGCTGCGGCTGCTGCCGGCGTGGCGGAGCGTGCGGCGGCCGCGGTGCGGGCACGGCGCCNTTTGTCTTCCTCCCTCCCCTCCCCTCCCCAGCCATGACTGGGGCCTCCCAGCCCCCAGATTTCTTCCGTTCCCTAGAGGCTGGGGCAAGAAGAGAGCTGGTCCTACCTGCGATAGCGCAGGCCATCGGGGTGTTAGCGGTCCATCCTGAAAATGAGAGTATCAGAGAACATCTGGCAGAGGTTAATCCAGGTGAGGGCTGGCAGGAGGTGATGGGTGAAGGACTTGGGGCAGTGCCTGGGCCAGCGGTGGGACAGGCAGTATGAGTGACAGTTCCATCAAGAAGTGAGATCTGATGGCAGCAAAGGGCTACTGGTTAGAATTTTGCATGTTTATTTTTTTCTTGTAAGATGCTGTTGGGGTCATGGCAACTTCCCTGTAGATAGATGAGTCATGTAGTGCATGTGTGTCAACTAAGGCACAAAAGGAAGGAAAAGTATCCAGATTAGCACGAAGATCAAAGAATTGTCTTGTTATTGAGGAGTGATGGACGGCCGTGCTAGGTAGTAAGCATAGTACACACCTGGATGCTAGTCCTTTGCTGGACTGTGGGATGCTAGGATATAAGAAAGTCAAGTGCTCCCATTTCTTGGCTAGGGGTCAGGTCCTGAAAAGGGTTGGATCCTGCTGGGTTCATAATTTCTTGTGACTCCTGTCACTGGTGCCTCTCAGAGTGTCCACTCTGCCAGCCCGAGCTAACCCTGGCACACAGGCAGCAGCAGGTACAGCTCTGTCTGCCACGCAGACCAGGCTGATCCTGTGGGTTTCTCAGTGGACCCAACTCACGGCAGTGGCCCGAGGGCTAAGGTGACAGATGGTGAGAGAGAGAAGGAGGGCTCTGCAGAGGGGTTGGCACACAAGTTTATTGGGGACCCTAACGGGACCTCTTCACCTCAAGGTCTTTTCACGGCAGAGCCCAGAACAAAGGATGAACAGTAACTTTTATGCTCAGGTGCGAGGAAGGGAAGGAGATCAGGGATTCACCAACCAAGGTAAAGTGGGGAGTAGCCTGAGGGCTGAGGGGCACCTTTGGAGGCCAATCTCCCTGCTAGAGGAGGGGAGTAGGGAATGGATACATGACTGTTGGGGGGGAATGAAGGGGTACAACGAAAAGTGTATAACAGTGGGGGTACATGGACTGAACCACAAATTAACATACAACACAGATTATAAAACACACTGCTACAGACTCCCAGTGTGAGAGCTGGTGGGTCAAGAGTTCAGGCCATGTGCCATGTGCAGTACCTTCTGCATTCTTCTAGGCTTTCTCAGGGGAAAAGCCAGGATGTACAGCAAGCACTGCAGCATAAAAACAGGCCTAGGAAGTGATGCAACTACAGAAAGGGAGATTGGTTTGACACTATACAAAGTTGAAGGTAAACTAAGTACTAGTATTTGGGCCAGCAGAGTTGGCCCAAATCTTGGGTTTGGAGAGTAAGTGGTAGTTTACCTTCAGATTAATGGAGTGCACACAATGCCAAAGAATTTCCTGTCTCTCACCTACCTGATACTTCTTTTTGTTATCTCATTGTTTCTGACTTTGTTTTGCAGAAAAACTGTGATTCAAGAAAGCCACCATGAAAGGTGAGGAAGTTCGGCAGAGGAGAAAAGAGGGCAGATCTAGGAATGGAGAGCGATCCAGGCACAAAGGAAAGAGCAAGGGTAAACACAGAGAGAGCCGACTTGGCAGCCAGGAAGCAGAGGATGTCTCTCTGCATGCACAGCAGAAGCTGTTGGCTGAGGAGAAAGCGGCCATGGCAAAGTCACAGGAAGAGTCAGCAATCTCAATTTGCCTGCAAGTGCTCCTGCCATACCTCCTAGCTGGGCTTGGCATGGTCTTGGCAGGCATGGTTTTGGATTATGTTCAGGTAAGGGAAAGAAACTCATCTGATATATCTAATATGGGATAAGTGGGGGACTTTTCTTCAAAGACAGAGGATTTGCTCTGGGAATGGCACAGTAAGGGAGGATTTGGAGCAGTTTCCATGCTGGCTTGGCCCTCAAAGTCAGCTATTACGTACTGTGCAGCTCTCAAGAGACATGTGGTGCTTTTCTGGTGCCTTTCCTCCTCTGGATAAAAAAGAGAACACAGTACTAAAGAGTACATGAAGGATGATTAGGAATGTGCAGAGATCTCCCCTTGGTCCTGGGAAGAGGGTGGGTGAGAGCAGCCTCATGGCTGGGGTGGCACAATGCTTTCCTGTAGCAGATACACTACTGACATCACTCACAGATGTAGCTCTGGACAGTCCTGCACCCACTGCTTCCTTGCACAAGGTGTCAGCCAGCCCAGCACTGCTAACAGTTCATACAACAGCTCAGCCCTGCCTGTGCACTACATCCTTTTCCAAGGCCTCACAGCAGATGACTTGAATTCTCTAAGTCACATTTCCGACTCTGTGGTGGTCAGGATGAGACCTTTTCTTCTATGGTGCAACAATACAGACCTTTAAGGCAATGATCAGCACCTAATATTAGACAGTTTAAAGCTGCTGTAAATTTCCAGATTATAAATTTCCATGCCTTTGCACTCTGGGTTACTCTAACAGCATGCCTTTTTGTTAACCTTGTTATTTGACTAACTAGCTGTGAGGTCAAACTACTCTGACCTGTCTGATACAGTGACACAGAAACTACTGTGCTGACATTGACAACTTTCAAAAATGTGGAGCTGTGTTCCTTTGTCATTAACCCAGGGCTGATATCCCTGAGCTAGAAGAGCTATAAAGGCTTAGGAGTCACCCAGTGTCCTTAACTGACCTTAGCATGAAGTTGATACACAGCAGAATGTCTAGTCAGATCACAGAACACCAGGAAAATGCACAACCCAGTGTCAAACTACTTTTTGTCTCCTTGGACATTATTCCCAGGAGTCTTGAACACTGAGCAGCCACTTCCGTTTTCATTTTTTAGACTTTTTAGAGCTGCCTGTTCTGACATTAAATGTATGTTTCTTCCTACCCTGAGTTATTAAAGTGTGAAATGGATTGCAGATGCGTTTATGATGTTGGAGGAGGACTTTTCCTTCAGTGTTTCTTCCCTGGGAGTTCTTTTTCCCTAGGAGGAACTGAGCCACTAATCTGAACAAAATCTGAGGCAAACCCCATTTTCCTCTGAAACTGCAAAAGCCTGTTTTTTGTTTTTGCTAATAAAGAGCTCACTAAAAGCATCATATTAGGGCTTAAAGTATGGGAAATCAACCCATGCAACCCATGTAACATCTCATAGGAAACGTGGCTTTTGGCAGTTAGCACAGTGGCTGTTTGTGCATGACCATGGACTGCTTGAGTGCATCTCATCAAGGACTTGCTGCTGCCCTTCCTTCCTGAGGCAGTCCTGGCCTTTCCCTGGCTGCTGCTGTTGTTTCTGTGGGACAGTAGTGGATCCCTGAGAGTCCTTGGGCCCCAGGCACTTTGCATCTGCCTGTCATCCAACTCTCCGCAAAAGTTCTCTTCTCTGCCCTTTCCTGAAGTAGGGAGGAGAAGAGCAAGATTGGAAACAAAAATACACTGCTTGATGTAACAGAGAGCTCACAGAGTCAGGAGTGGTAGTGCTCAAGTAACTGGGACATGCAATCCCTGAAAAGCATGGTTCTCCCATGAGCCCATGGTGTTGGAATAGTGCTGCCTCTTGCTAACACTGCCACGCTGTCAGAGCATTCACAGGCACTTCTGTTTCTTCTTTGCAGGGATGACAAGGTAGGTATGAAACTGTGCTGTCAGACACTTGCCATCTTTCTGTTCTGTTTTTTGTACTGTGCCAGTGGATGGAGGATCTCAGTCAGAGTCAGGATGCACCTAAGAGGCTGTTTCTGCTTTGACTCCCCCGGGACAGTGCTATTTGTTGACTTGTTGGCAATGTGAGGATAGGGCATATCTGTGTGCACAGAAGGGCAGCAGTGCACCTCCCCAGGTTTTGTCATCTTGAGTGGTACAGCCATGAGCTGTTGGAGTTTTTTTTTTATTTTTTTCACTAACTAGTTACAATCCTTTATCCACTGTTGAGCAATGCTCTCTTTCTTTTCAAAGATGTATCTTTTCTTATACCCGATGTATCTTTTCTGGACAAATAAGGTATATTCCTTTGCCAGGAAAATGTGATGCATCTCTCTCCCAATAAATATGGTGTGGCTCTTTATCAGAGGCTCCTTAAATGCATAATAAAATGACTCAGTGTACACACATGGGTCACCTGAGCCAATTACCTCTCTGCATACTGATTTATCGGTTGAGGGCTTTTTATGGTGCTTGCTTAGAAGGAGGGAGATGGAGCGTGATAAACTCATAAACCCTGTCAAGCTGATGGTTTTAGTACAGGATATGTTGCTGCTGTGTTTTTTAATGTCATTTGAGTCATTTAGGCTCATTGATACTTCCTTTACATTAATGTTTCTGCCTGTCATCAATCCAGAGTCCTGACACAATGACATATGGGACTAGGTAGGCACATTATTAGAACTTGAAAACCTATGTTTTTGTCCAGAAATTTTGTCCAGAAGTTGTCTTTTATTTCCTTGAAGCCTCTGTGAATGTCTAATCAGAACAGGGCCTTCATACTGTCACTTTTCCCAGCTGGTATAAAGAGGTTGGGTCATGTGTGGTTATTACAGGATTTTTATTAACCTGACTCTTCCAGATATTGTGGGACTTTTTTCCAGTTAGATTAGCTGAAATGTACTTTCCTGTTAGCTTTCAGCTAACCGGACCATTGTTTGTGGTGGTGGAGACACAGTACACACCAAGGCAGCTGGGAGTGGAGAAGGTTTTAGGGGCTGTACCAAAATAACAGCCTAGAAAACAGCGAAGGACAGAGCCTCCGTAGCTTGCGTTTGTTTTCCACTCTGCCTTGCTTCCAGGGAGATCTGCTCTGTCACCTCAGTTTGCGTGAATTCAGACCAAAGAAACGCTGTCTAAATGGCTGAGAGCTTCCTCAGTTCCCAATTTAGCTGCAAGCATGTCATGTTCTCTCCAACACCCCCGCAATGCTGGGGACCCTGTCACAAGGACAGAGTCCACAAGCTATTAGCCTTTTTCTCTCTGCAGAGAATGTGAGGGAAGGGGTTGATCCATCCTAAAGGGTGTTTTTTAAAGCTTTTTGACCCTCTGATTCAATTAGTTTGCCCAAATTAACTATTAGAAAGGAGCTCAAGCATAATACCATGACTCTTTTCCCTACACACTTGAATTTGAGCTGAAGCCTTCACGGAGTAGCATACAAATTTTTTGGCCATATGTAACCATGATGCAGCTCTGATTTTTGACCTTTTAAAAGCTGCTTAACCATGAAGCCTCTGAGGTGAGACACCCTCTCTCAAAGACAATACCTTCCCAGGAGCATGCAGGAGCGGCGTGTTTCACTTTAGAACAGGAAGGGTGACCAGCTCACAGCGTGCTCTTTCTCACCCTTGCCTGTCGTGCAGAGAGATTATGGAGCTACCTTAAATAAGCTCTGGCTAGGACTCTTATCTTGGCCTTTGCAAACTAGCAGAAAGTTGAGGTGATGACAGCAGATAAGGGTGTTCGCTTTTGAAGCTTATTGGCTGGTTCTCTGAACTTTTTTTCCCCCTGAGAGCCAGTCATTCAGAGGTTCAGCTGGCACAGCCCAATTGCTCTGTCCTGTGGAGACCATGGAGCGGACATGAGGGGCTGGGGTCTAGCAGGGCAGATCTTGTGTCACCAGCCGGCTCAGCTGTGTCACCTGCCTGGGGATGAGACCTGCGTAATACTGTCAGCTGAGAGAAACGTGGGCTCGTGCTGTCCTTGACCTTTCTTCACCTTGGAGAAGTGCAGAATGGATCGTGGTTGGTAACTCCTTACCTCCTCGGCCTCGGGACAGTGAGGAAAGTTCAGCAGTGCTTGTGGTGGGAGCAAGGGAGCTGGGCTGGTTTGCAGCAGGCTTACACATTAAACCGTCGTATCAAACGCGCGCCGCGCTCTGACAAGAAATGTAACCTGAGGAGAAAGGACACCAGTGTGTTTGAGCATGCTGAGGGATTCTTGTATGACCTGTCACTCTTTCACTGCTGTAGCCTGAGCAGGTCTTACTGGTTTTTACTGAAGTGGTGGGAGCTGAATGGGGTGTGGGCTCGTTTCTATTCGTCCACAGGCATCTCTACAATCTTCTCTTCTCTTTTTTAATTCCCGCCTGGAAATAAATCAGAGAAATTGTGTCCATCGAGTTTGCTGCTGCCTGGGCTCAACCCAGCTGAACCAATTTTGGAGAATACCCTTGCTGCAATCATCTGGACGGGCTCCTAGGAGGAGAAGAAACTAAAGGAATTTGGCATCGTTGCTGTAGTTTGAGGAAAAACATTCCTTCTGACTTTGGAGAGAGCTACAAGGAGGATCTATGTGATGTCTTGATCTCCCTCCATTTTCCTGCTGAGCATGGGGTAGCAGTGTGTGACCATGGTGGTCACCCAGTTACAGCTGGAACTGTGCTTCCACGGCAAGAAGCTGAGAGGTTTCACCTGCAAGTTGACCAGGTCAGCCAGTGGATTTCTCCCAGAGACTTCATTCTCCATTGCCTCCCAGATTTTTGTGCCATTCCTTCTGGCTGGCTTGGGAATGGTAGCTGCTGGCCTCTTGATGGATGTTGTTCAAGTAGGTACCTGTGATTAGGCAACCTGTAGTGAGAGGGTGGGCTAAGGCTCTGACCTTGAGTATTTGTGCTTGTTTTTAATGACTGTGGTCCTAGCAGCCAGTCAGCAGTATGGCTGTAGGCTTTTTCTGTGCTGGAGGGACACTATCCATCTCCTTTAGATCAGTAGCTGGTTTCCATGTAATGTGGGATACTGGTTTTCAAATGGCTGCCTAACAGTGCACTGGGTGCATTAGACGGGGTGCTCCCTTTTCTCTATCAAGCTAAACACTTCGGTAAAGACTCCTGTGGGGCAACTGGATCAGGCTGCAGCATATTCCCCTGTTGCATGATATCATTTCTTTCCTTCAAAAATTGCTGATAAGGAGATCTAGGTCAGGGTTGTTATTAATTACCTATTTTACTTAGAGGCAAGTTCATGCTTTCAGTTCTTTGCAAACTAATCTTTGGTCTAGAAAGCATTTAGGTACTCTGATGAGAGGTATGCCACCATAAAATGATTAGCATTGCCTACAAACTGAGTACTTCTTGGGCAGTTTCTGAGCTGGGTATAAATTTAGAATAACTTCCACTGACTGCCTGGGAGTGCTGCTGCATTTACACCATGGTGCCCACAACCTGGATCTATCCCATCCATCTTTCCTTTGTACCTGTGGCACAAATAGAAATGCAAAATTTGGTCTAGTTTGGGCATCTCATGCCAGTGGATTTACAAATCAAAAGGCTGGCAGTGTTTCCCAAGGATATATCCTGCACTCTGAGCTCACTGGAGTACATTGGATTCTCTGGCATTAATAGCACAGGAGGAGCTAAATATGGATACTTGAATGTTTGGAAAGACAATACCTTGCTTGTTTTTTTTCTTGCACTGGCAGAAACAAAGAAGGCAGAGAAGTTGAACTAAAGGCAACCCAAGGAATATCAAAGAAGGGTTAACTGGAGTGGTACAGGCTGTTGCTGTGCTGTGTTTGTCACCTCCACCTTATGCTGTGCTTAGGCACAGACCTGTCTTGCAGCATTACAGAAGTTTTTAAACTACCCAAGATGTTATGTTAATAGTTAGCATTTGTCTCAAAGAAGGAGAAAGACATAGCACATACCCACTCTGTGCCTTGGAGTGAATAGGTCTTTGTCTAGAAGAAATTAATTCACTTGCTAGGAACTGAGCTGTGTTGAAAAATGTAACTGTATCCAAACTGATGGGAAACACAAGCTATGTATGCATACGTTACACCTGCCCTTTAAATAACAATGTGCAATCTAGTTTGTGTATTTGCTCTCTTGACTCCTAGAAATGGTGTCAGGTGTAAACCACAGCTACAGGAAGTGTGTATTTTGGTGAACTATGTTGAAATAGAAGCCATCAGTCCATGGGTCAGCTCCCAAAGGAGGGAGCCCAGTTTTTAGCGCTGCATTGAGAGTCATGACTGGCACAGGAGAGATTGTTAGTGAGGTGAGCTGCCATGGTATCAACAACCCCATAGGTAAAAACAAAACCAGTAGCTGGGAAACTGCAGAGATCTTAGCCTTTAAAGGTTTGGGATATTCTTTTGTGCTTCTTTGTCTTTGAGCTGTTTATTTTCAACTTCCTGCAAGTGTGAGAGCTAGAAACTCACAGTCTTGTCCAAGTAAAACATGACACTGAGTTTGTTTGCTTGAGGCCAGGTACTGTAAGAGTCATATTGCCAGTCATGAGGGCTCACATACTGAAACTACAGGTTTTTCAAGTCCAGGAATCTGTGATTTGCCCATTTTTAGTGGTTCTTCCGGCTAAGGAATTTTTTGCCCTATTTGTAGTGACTGCAAAACATTCTTAGGAAACTCTGCATCTGCCTTGGACAGGGAGATATATGGGCAAGCTTAAGGATGGTGTCTAGAGCATAGATAATACTGAGTTTAATCCTGCTGCCCTTCTTTTATTATATACAAAATATCTTGAAATAACTTGTTTTTGTGTTGTGAGTCCAGCTGATGCTGTCTTTTGCAGGGCTCATATTGCTGTAAAGAAAACAAAATGTAAATTGCTCATTCATATCCTATCAAACTTCTCAGGATTTTAGCAGTTTCTGATCTGCTCTGGGATGAAACCAAGAACTGTACATATAACTGTTTAAAAGAAAAATCAACAGAATAGATTTATCTAGCCCAGTTGACTCTAAGGCTCAGACCTGTGTCCCTCATGCTGTAGGAAAAGGATGCCCAAAGAAGCAAGTATTTGCCATTTTCTCTTCCTTTGTGTGCAGATGATGTAGTCTCTCTGCAGAGCTAATAGCATGGTGCAGGATTTCTTCCTTCTGGACATTTCTGCCTCTGCTCCAGTGATCCTTGGCCTGCTGGTCCATCTGGATTTTGGGCTGGCTGGCATTGCTGGAGACCTTGCCAGTGTTTGGCCCTCTTTTTTAAGGTGAAGAATCATATTGAAGCTGGATAATCAGATTTCAAACTAGAGAATTCAGGAGGAAAGCTTCCCTTTCATTTTCCCTTTCCACACCACTGGAGTGGGACATAGTCCAAATAAAAATCACAGATATAAGATATCTCTGTCCTTTGTTGACAAAAGCCCATGAGATGATTAGCTTTGAAAAAGATTTTGAATTGGCTTGCATTTTGTACTCTAGGATATTTTGATCTTTCTGTTGATTTGTTCAGAGCAATGGAAAACCTCTGAGGCTTCTGAGCTGCTGCCATAGGAGATGGATGTTCTGGGGAGGTAACAGGATGTGGTTGGGTCTGTGAGGACAGTGTGAAGAGCTCCAGCAGGGCTGCACTGAGGCTGGGGAGGCTGCTCTGAGGCTGGTGGGGGCTGGCTCAGTGCATCCATGAGAACCTCTCTTCCTCTGAGGGATCCCATGAGCAGATCCAGCTGCTATGGGTAGAACAGGGGGTTAACCAAGCTTCTTCAGAGCTGAATTTTAGGGCTGAAACTCCATTATGAAAATGTGAAGTGGAAAAGAGTCTCCTTCTGGCTCTGTGTACCCCTGTGTGGGTTTGTAATGCTGCATGGAATGTTTTTGTTCTTTCTAGGCTAGTTTTTGTCTCAAAGGGCAGAGACATTTCCTAGGCTATGTCCAGGTGTCCTCATTCAGGTAGTTCCTTGCCTGCATGGCTCCCAACTGCCCCACTCAGACACTCTTCCAGCTGTCAGTCCTGCAGGTTGATGGCACAGATATAATCTGTATTTTATTCTGTATTTCTGCAGTCACTAACACAATGTAGTCCTGGCTGTTGTAGTATAAATCATTATGAATCTGTCCTTAGGCTCTTGGTGAGTCACTAATGAGACTCAAATAGAGGCAATTGAGTCAGCTTTTTTTGTTAGTACAGTTGTGTGATTATTAATTGTTCAGAGCTTTCAGGTGTAATTGTATGTAAGGCAAGTTCCAAAAAATCATGCCTCATCTGCTGAAAGTTCTGTTCTGATGGCTTGAGACCTGCAAAATCTATTATATCACAAGGATTGGAACTTACCTAGATATACAAAAGTCTTATTTCCCAAAGGTGGCATGCACAGAAAATACAAACAGTTGAGTTTTTCTGTTGCTTTCTGTTTATGTCTTTTTATGTGCAAAATATGCAAGGTCTTAAGTATGAATTTCTGCATGCCTCTGTGCTTTAAATGATTGGGGTTTTTTACATAGTGACTATGAAGTCTGTTTTTTCTCATCTTTCTTTCGAAGGTGTCAGATATGATTGGATATGTTTGGATCTTAATTCTTAATTAAAGAGAGAGGAGAGGGGGGGATGCAAATCTTTAAAAGAGATGTCTACCCCTAGCTTTTCTCAGATGTTTAAGTTCCTTGTTAACAAATTTAAACAAAGCTGTAGTGTGTCAAATAAGGGGACAATTTTTGTGCTGTTAGTTGTTTATGCAACAGTAACATACCTTGAACATTTTGAAACGTGCCTGTTTCCAGGTCACCACTGCTAGGAAAAGTGCCTTTTTATATTGATAATAACATTTAGCCTGTTATCTACATTTCTGTTGCCTTGCACCACATGCTCTGGACTGGCTCAGCCCTAATTTCAGTCATCCTGACTGAGAAGGAAGCTTTGAGGTCTTCCCAGCAGACAGCCATCACCACCTTCCCACAGCTTCCTGCGGGTTCCCATGGCACAGCCAGAGAAAAACACCAAGCTGTTACACCCTGTATACATTTCCTAACAGGCTGGCAGCTGAATGTGTCACCATTTGTTGAGTCTGCCCAACTGCCCGCATATTCAGGTTTATAGAATCCCAGTGGATGTGAAAAAAGTTGGGTAGGGATGTGCTGTTAGTTTTTCTTCTAGTGCCAGAATTCAGGACCACCACGAGTACTAGCCAGTGACAAGTTGGAAACCATGAACAAATTGATCCTTCATGTGATGTACAGCTAAACTATGGAATTTTTTGCCTCAGGATGGCACATGGGTTGGAGGGGGGAGTTTGGATGAGGACCTGAAAGAGAAAGCCTTTCAACACTGGTAAGTGTGCAGGAAACTCCCATCAGCTCAGTACCCTGTGGCAGATAGGCATAGCCTGGAAAATACAAAGGAGAATTATCGCATTTACTTGTCATTTTTGTAGATTCTTGTTTTATACAAGAATTGGATTATTGGCAGAGCTAAGGATGGGTTAGATGGACCTTTGATCTGATTCATGGCAGCCACCCTTTTTTCCTTGTTTTCCACTCTTAGATGTTGGGCTTGTTACTTTTCCTTCATGCTCAGTGGCCCCTTTCTGTGATTTCATCCTGATTTAAACCTCTCTGGCTACAGCAGGACTTTGCCAACACTCTTGAATGCACAGAGGAGAAATTAATTATATTCCAATAAAATATGTATGGTACAAAAAATTAGGGAAGACATGCCAGTCAACAAAGTTTCTTACATTTTCAGGTTGTCTCTGGTGTTGCAGCTGATTCAACAGCTTTGTACAGTTCAGTTTTAGAGGAGCAACAACAGTCAAGATATTGGCCTGGCAGTTTGGCTTAGGAGATATCTTAATTCTAAACCTTTTTCCAGCTGTACCGAGAATGTACTTGGTAACAGGAAGATTTAGGAGCTGCCTGTGGAGAATAGATGCAAAAATCTCATTCCCTTCCACCACCAGTCTTAGATGCTTGACTAGAAGTTTGGTAAGAAAAGACAGACATAACTTCTTGTTGTGAGATCATTTTCCAGATCTTTGTTTTTGTTCTTATGAGTTTAGTTAGCAATAGAGGTTCCTGTATCTAGTGTCAGTGCAAAGGATGGAGAACATGGTCTATTTCATTTGGCTTGTGAACCTTAATTACTTTTAACGATGCTAAAGGCAGATTTTAATTCGTGGGCTTCCAAAATCTTCTGTTGCCCCTAGAAAGAAAGATCCTTCCCCATTAGGGTAGTGCTTTGTTGTGCATGAGATGAGAAAGAATACTGCGAGCTGGAAATTCCTTCCTTCACTCACAAAATGAGAAACATAAAATACATCAGGGCAGCATCTGCCCCTATGTGCACATGATACCAGGAGGTGGTGAGACAAGAACCTGCTGCCCTGGGGTGCAACAGCATTGGACTGGTCAGCATCACAAACTGAGGTCATTGCCTTTGTTTTCTTCCAGCACTGGGATGTGTTTCGGACAATTACAGAAGTGTTTATCTTGGTTCCTGCCTTGGTTGGCCTGAAGGGTAATCTGGAGATGACACTGGCATCCAGGCTCTCCACTGCTGTGAGTGTTAACAAGCTGGTGGGGGGTGTTGGGAAGGGGGTGATTAGCAGGAAACATCAGGAGATTCTTCATTTATATAATAACACTGTGAATGAGAGATGCCCTTTTCTGCTAAGTAGAAACTAGTGGGGTGTGAGCATTAAAATAATGTGTTTGCCCTCATTTTGTAACTGGAACAGAGAATTTCCATCTGCACTTTGAAGGTGAATTAATCCCTGAGTGGCCACTTGCTGATATTTGGAGCCCTGTGACACATGAAGGAGACAAAGCCAGGGCTCCAAAGCTGTCAGCTTCAGTACCAGATTGCTTTTCTGTGGGTATTGATCCTTGAGGGCTTCCCAGCAATCCTATCTTGGGGGGAGCAGACCCAGGCTTCTTGGAACCTGCAGCAGCTTTTGCTACTCTGTATTTGATCTCTTCTATCTCCCTACCCAATACTGTTTATTTTGGCCTCTTTTTGTTATGCCTTGGGAGAAATTGTAGTTTACCAGAGAAATTTAGGGGGAACAAAAGATAAAAAATGATTTCATTTGTTCAGCTTTTTGTCTATGTGGGCTGTGGTGGATATGCCCACTCCACCTTTAGCTGGGTGCCCTGCAAACACCTCTGCACCTCCAGTGTGAGCCTCTGATACCCCTGGGGATACTGGGCTAGTGGAAAAATGTCAAGAAGGAAGTGCAGGGAAGGCTGAGAGAGGGTGACCTACATTTTCCTCTCTCTGACAGCCCCTTTCCCCCAGGGACCAGGTGAAACTGCCTTCAGCAGCCACCTGTACCACAGAAACAGCTTTTCAGGGTATGTCTCTTGACTCCTAGGCTAACACTGGACAGATGGATGATGCCCAGAAGCAATGGAAAATGGCCACCTGCAATTTAGCCCTTATCCAGGTGAGTCACTTCAGCTGGGAGATGAAAAATCCCTTTTCTCTTGCTATGCTGCAGACCAGCAGCATCTGTTCCAGCAGTGCTGAATGCAGAGCTGGTGATTTGGGGCAGGTATCCTCAACACAGCCAAGCAGAGCCAGGACTTGACCTCCAGTAAAGCTCTGTGTGGCCCCAGAGCTTGTAGTTTAGCTGTAAAACACATCTAGACGTTCATTGCCATTGTGGACAAACTGAACTAATAAAACTCCTTTTGCAGCAGGAGCTGTGGCACAATCCGTTTCACGGCAGCCTCTGGATAAAGCCTGTCATTTACTGGCAGTGTTTGGAAAACAGCCTTGGGCAGGAGGGGAGAGATGGGAGAAATTGCCTCTTGTAGCTCCTTCTCTTGTTAAAATCCATGGAACCAGCCTAGAGTTTGCACATAGCAAGACCCCGGGGCTGGCAACACGTGTCTGTGTGCTTTTCCTTATCTCCCTCCACAGCTCCAACCTTCCTAGGAGTGCAGTGCTGATGGGGAGCCCGCTTTTGTGTTGACCAGGGCTATTCCTTTGCCAATGGACTCGGTGTTCTTTGCTGAAGTGTTATCTGCCCTTTGAAGGCCCCCAGAGTTTTTCTCCAAATGTTGTCAGGATTTCTTTTTTTGATCTAGTGGAGCCTTGCAGGGATGCGGTTTAAATACTCAAATGATCAGCATCTGTGCCGGGCTTTGCCCTCCAAGCTGTGTGGCAGCGCTGCGGTCCTGTGGAGCCAGGGCTGCCTGGGAGCAGATGTGAGTGCTCACCAGCTGTCCTTTGGTCCCCAGGTCCAAGCCACTGTGGTGGGACTTCTGGCTGCTGTTGCTGCTGTGATCCTGGGAGCCATCTCCAAGGGCTCTGTGGAGCTGAGCCAGGCTGCTGTGCTGTGTGCCAGCAGCGTGACCACGGCCTTCATAGCTGCACTTTCCCTTGGTGAGTGGCTCTGGTTCCTCAGATCAAACATGCAGCACTCAGGTGGGGAATGAACTGTACCTTCCACCAGGGAGGCCCTGCTGGTATCCCTCTGGTTTGGCAGAGGGAGGAAGGATCCAGGGAGCTGTGTCTGCTGCTTTCCTCCTCTCTGCTTCTCTTCCCCCATGATCAGTTGTTCACTGGGCCCTTAGCATCCTCAGGCAGCAATCAAAATGTCCTTCACCTGACACATGAAAAATACCCCATGCTGGGGCACAAACACCCCCCCACTCCGTGTCTCTTGGTGTCACATGAGCCATCTACACTGGCCCTTTCTCAGAGGAGGGTGAAATAATGTCACCCAGGGAATGGAAGGTCTGTTAGCAGACAAATCCAGACCACACTCGACATAGACTTGGGTCACCCCACACCCTGAGCAGGGTTGTGGCCAGCCCTGTAGTTTGCCTGCTGAGAGCTGGGAACCAGGCAGTCCTCTCCCCTGGCTCTTCCTCTTCCGGGGGAATGTGATGGGCCGGACAGTAGGAGCTGGGCCTGAAGATCTCCAGTTTGTAGGTCTGCCATACGAGGGCAGCATGATACCCTGAATAGAGGAGCTGGCACAAAGGATACCGCAAGTTTTCCAAATGGAAGGGACAAGTTAGAACAAGTGCATATCCCGAAGCTGGAGTCAAAGGGTGATTGTAGATGCCTTTGATGAAAAACGTGGGATGAGGCAGTTGCTAAAAAATAGCAGCTCAGCTTTCATTACTCTTCCCTACAATCTCTCTGCTTGGTGTGGTACAGAGAGGCTTTGCTGCTCTACTGTCTCAGGTTTGCTGCTGACATTAGTTCTTTCCCTGAACATGGTCACAGGCAGCCTGTGTGTGGGTGTCCACGACGGGAAGCTGCTCTTTTTATGGCCAGGGAGGGAAGCAGCATGAACTATGCTGTGGGGAGGGGAGCGTGGGTGTCTGGGAGGGCTGCTGTGGAAATGTCATGTTGTGTGAGGATGTGTTTTTGTATAAGGGATGTTGTATCAGGGAAGATGCACAAGTGGCATTTCTTGGGGTAGAACTTATGCTCCTGTGCATGCTCAGCTTTGGAGGGGCTGTGTAGACTGGCATAGAGAGGTTGTGAGCTGGAGGGAATCACCATTTCTCGGGCTCCCTTTGGTGCAGCCTGTCAGCCATGGAAGGACTTTGAAGGGATGTCTTGTGTCTTGTCTCAAGGCTGCCTTTGCTACTTAGCAGTGGAGCCTGGCCAGGCAGGGCTTATTCCAGGTGCTTCTTCCACAGGCCTGTGAGAGATCTAATAGCTGAGGGATTCCCACTTGTTCATCAGGGTTTGGAGTTTGGGCTCCTAAACTTACTTGGGCAAGCAAAACTTCCCTTCTCCCCAGCAATGCTGAAAAGCAGCTCAATATTCCAGGTGCACCTCAGAGGACAAAGGAAGAGATGTGGACCACCACCATAACTTCTTGACTCTGGAGCTGCTGACAGCAATATCCACCCAGTGCAAATTAAAGCAGCCCCAAATACTCTGGGACATGAGGGCTCAGTCTGATGGCTGGGCTGAAAGGCTAATGCAGGCTACTGTAAGGAAGCTCATTGCTCCTTTGTGATTCGAACTTTGAGAAATTTCAGTCTAATATGGAAAATATCTTTGTGCTATGGAATCCAGAGGAGAGGATGGCACCAGGAGGCTGCTGCATGCCTTCTGTGTGCTTATCTATCAGTGTGCTTCTTGCCTGCTCCTGCTTCAAGGCAGCCAAGATTAGGATGCTCAGGATGGGAGCTTCTGCATTTGAGCTGCCTGCTGATATCTTCCTTGATCCCTGGAATTCGCTTGTGTGCCTCTGGGCCCTTGGTGCAGTTTATAAGGACAGAGGCATGCACTTCAGATTGGTGACAACAAGAGGACAAATTCCTGGGAGTGTCCAGTCTCACAGTTGCATGTGTGGTGCTGTTGTGGTTAATGTGCTTCTTGCTTCTCTTAGACCCCCACATCCCTCTGGGAACCGGAACAGCAGTTCTGGGGTAAAACACAGCAGAATTCTTTCTCTAATGCCTGCTCTGTGTCTTCTCTAGGTCTGGTGATGATTGGCGTGATCATCGGAGCCAGGAAAGTTGGGATCAATCCAGACAATGTCGCCACACCCATAGCAGCAAGCCTTGGAGATTTGATAACCCTTTCCCTCCTTGCAGGAATCAGCAGTACACTCTTCAAATACATAGGTACAGTGTTCAGCAGGGAATTGCAGCTCAGCAAGGGAGCTCACAAATTCTGGTGAAATTATTGCAGACTGCCTCAGCATTTCTAGCATGTTTCAGAATGGAGGCTGTCATGCCACTGGGTAGAAAAATGACCAAAGAGGCTTTTTCTAGACTCTCTTTTAGTAACAAACTGGAAGGCAGAACCCAATAAACACAACTGGGATTTGTCAAAGAAATGATGAACATGTATTTTGCATCTTTGGAACAGAAGGCTGACATACGTGACGCTGACTCTGTTCCTTGATCTGTCACTAGCCAAGCAAAACTACTTCCTGTGCATGGGCAATAGCAGGTCCTTCTTCACAAGGGAATTTCAGGGTTTGGCACTAGTAAAATATTCTTATGTCCTCTCACATGAAGAGTCATGGATGAACAAAATATTCAGATGGAGGGAAATAGTCCGCAGTGTTTTGTGCCTGTAGGACTCTAAGTAGGAGTTGTGGTCTGGGGTTAGCTGTGCTGCTGGTTGCCAAACACTTGGGCACCTGCTGACTCTCAGAAGCTCAAGACATTGGTGATATATGTCTGTTGCTCTTAAAGTGTTAGGCTACTTACTGTGAGCCTAAGCTAGAACAGAAACGGGGAAACAAAAAGATCCAGCAAACTCAGTACCATTTAAAACCCAAACTGTTGCTTCAGACTGAGCAGAAGCAGTGAGGCAGCTGTTCTCAGTTTGCATAACTCATTCCATGTGCAAGCACTAGTGAGGGAGTGAAGGAGCAGACACTGCAGGGAGAGGCCTATGAATCGCTGCCATCCATTCCTCCTTGAGCTTCAGAGGTGCTTTTCTTTTAATAGGATTTTTCCATGATGTCATCACACCTGCCTCTGTAAAACTAATCTGTCTTTCAGTTGCTATGCCTCAGATAATATCTCCCAGGGAGCACAGGGCAGAACAACATGATAACCTCTATGGCTGTGACCAGAGAGCATTTCTGGGGTTGCCAGAGTAGTTTAAAGAGCCTCTTGAGATGGAAAAATAGTCAGCACACAGACACCAAGTCATTGGGAGCATGAAGTGAAGCAGGTAGGAGGATGGCACTGCTGATGGTGCTTGAACAAACCCAATTCCCTGCCCAGCGTGTAATAAGATACAGGTCACACTCTAAAAACTTCTGGGTCCTACCAAAATGTATAGGTACCCTTCAAAAATACTCATGAGTTTGTAAAGTTTGAAGTACTATGTGCCACCTGATGCAGCACCTTCTCCTTCTGCAGAATATCCTCTTGCCAGAGAAGATTCTCAGTTTTTTTGAAAATTGCCTCTGGTCCTTCTCAGTCCTGCATAAAGGAGATACAAACTGTGCCAAAGGTTTTCAGCTTGCTTATGGGCTGCCTGTGAGAGAATGGGGCAGAACTGGAACATGGAGCCTGAAGACCATTCATCCTACCAAGAGTCTTTCTGTGGGCTCTGATAAGGTTTGATCAACTCCAGCGCTCTGTGTCCACACTATTTAAGAAGGAATTAATTGCTCAAAACAACATTTGGTGTGGGTAAGAGATCCAGTGGTTAATGACAGATAAATGTCATACAAACCACCTGTCCTGGATGACTCCGGGGGTAAAGTGCACAGACAAAACTCTTAACTCCCCAGAAGGAGTTGCATTTCAGTGCCCACTGAAGCCACTCATGAAGAGTTGAACCTCTTTGTGTAAAAGCCTTTCATTCACAGAAGATGCCATCACATCAGTGCTATTGCATCCAGGAAGCCCAAGGCCCTGGCAATGGTGTTTTTAAAAATGCACACTTTGAGCTGCTTCATTTCCCAGATTACCTGCAAAATCGCCATTACATCCCACTGCCTTTGGCCCCGGCTCAGAGACCAGATGGAGAGCTTTCTTGAAGAGGCATTTTTGTGTCAAAAGGGTTGGCATCAGCCCCATTGCTCGAAGGTGTTTCTCATGCTTCTGAGTCATGTTTATTTTCTTTCAGTGCTGCACATCTACTTACTTTTTAATTTCTTTGGTTCCAAAGATCGCTCCAAGGCTATGCTTGTGCTGAATGGAAAAAATACCTAATGGAAACACGTGCATGCTAGCACAAAAGAAACTCCAGATCTTAAGTGGCTTATATGTGCCAGAGAACATTTGTTCCTATAGAGCAGACCAGCTGCTCAGCAATTCTGATAGCTTGCCTCTTAAAGTACTTCTTACCTCTTGTTTTAGGTGAAGGGGTGCAGTGTCTGCCCTAAGTGGGGTACAGCTTCCACACGGGAGGTTGTCCCTTGCTCTGCTTTTGGATTTGTACCCTGAAGTCAGAAATTTTGTAACTTTTTGTCTTTCTTAGCTGGAGATGGAATTGGAGAGTTGTTCATCTTCAAATATAACTTGCTTTGAATCCTGCTGATTTTCAAACAGCATCCTCTAGTAGTGAATTTCAGGGATTAATTATGGATTTCTGTGGTGGAATGAGGTGGTTTTGTGGGGAATATCATGCTTCATGTGATTTTTCTTCTAACATAACTTGGTTGGAGCAAGAGTCCTGCTGCCTTTCTTCCTATCTTTGTGCAATATGAATTTGGCAGCCAGTGAAGCTACAGGTATTTAATTCAAGATTTCTTTTCCTTGCCAGATGTGAAGTACCTTTCTCCGCTGATCTGTGCTGTCTTCATTGTCATGATCCCTCTCTGGGTTGCTATTGCCAAGCAAAGTCCTTCCCTGGCTGAAGTCCTGAAATCCGGGTGGCAGCCAGTTATTGTTGCCATGAGCATCAGCAGGTAAAGGAGGCACTGCTCTCAGCCCAGCCTGTGCACACTGCAGAAACCCTGGCCTCACTTAGAAGGCCATCAGAGGTGACACTGGGAGGGACAGCAGAAGGGTAGTTGCCCGGAGCTTCTCAGCCATTGGTGACTCTCCAACACGCTGCGAGACAGCAAAGAAGCCCCAATGGACTGGAAAAAGAAAATCATTCTGAGTCTCACTTACACATTCAGGCACCACGTGGGTGAAACCCAGGAAACTGAAAGCACAGATGATGATCATCACAAATTGTCAGGCTTCAACCTTATTCTTATCCAGCTGAGAACATAGGATATAAGAGAAAATACTGGTAAATGTAGAGCCAGGTGGTTCATTCCTCCTATGCTACATCTTTCACAACCAGCTGAGATCTGGAAGAGAATTTTTAAAAACTGCTAAAGCCAGTATAGAAGTGTAACAAAACTTGGAGGGAGGATGACTAAAGTTTCCTAACTGTTACCAGTTTTGCTTGGGGGTGGGAAGGAAGTCCTCCTGAACTCATTATGCCATTGACAAAATCTGCAATGATTTCTGTTGGTGAAAACTGAGCTGTAAAAGGAGTGTGTGGTGAACAGTCCAGCCCTGGGAATGGGGAAGATGCAGTAACCCATGTCATTGTGCTGTTTTCACTGTGTAGGAATTGCTCTGGGAAAAGATTGATCCACCCTAATTTCCTGTCCTTTTCGTAACAGCATTGGTGGGCTCATCCTGGACAAAACTGTAACTGACCCAAACTTTGAAGGCATGGCAGTTTTCACACCTGTGATTAATGGTAGGTTGGGCATGGGGGTTGTTGTCTGCATGCTTTTATTTATACCCCCTCTTCCTCCCAAGGGTTCTGGTATCCACTGTTACCCCTACACAGAGATCAGTCTTCAAGTCCCTGCTCCCATCATGAGTGGAAGTGAAGCTACTGGTCCCCATCACATTCCTGCTTATATTTTGAAGTGTTTCTGGAGCAAAATAGGAGCAAGGACAGAGCTGTGCAAAAAGGTTAACGGCATCTCTGAGAGCCATGTTGACACTTCTCATAACATCAGACCTACTGGAATGTCACAATAAATCCATTTTCCCTTGTTTCCTTCCCTCCACTTAGTAATTTGTGCTCTGCAATCATCCCCTATACAGATTGTTGATAAATATTAATATTATAAGATTATATATGTGTATGTATCTAAAATGTTATATATATGGATTGGATATAATTGGATTTATATATATCTCTCAACATATTTTGTGTGTATATTTATATTTATATTTATATTCACAGTACTTTTATGCACACACCTATCAGTACAAACTGCTGGGGATCAGGTTCCTAGGGCCTTATGCCATCCTCAAAACATGGTGTCCTGTTGCAGTGCCAGAGGGTGTCGCCCAGCTGCCACCTTCCTGGATCTGCATAAAGTCAACAGCCATTTAGTTGAGCAATAACAGCCCCAGACACGGCTCTGTGGGGACAGGTGACCTGTTTGGCAGAGCTGGTGGCAGAGCTATGCAGTGCTCTGTGTCTTTGCACAGGCAGCTCTTCACTTTGCATTTGCAAAGCGTGGCAGTGCATGGCTCAGACAGATCCCATCTTGAGCTACAATGAGACAGCCTGAGTACTTCCACTTTGATTCCCGTCTGGAAAATCTCACATTTAATCATGATTTCTTCTCCAAGGAAGGGAAAACATGAGAAGCCTGTTGCATCTGGCTCACTGTTATCTTTTCTGTGGCATTTCCACCCTGAAAATACTTCGGGTGGTGAAAGTTTGCTCCACAGATCATTATCGCTCTGTTTTCTACTGGAAAATGTAGCTGCTTTTTCGTATTTGCTGCAATTAATCAGTCTGGAAGGAGTTAATTTACTTTAATTAGCTAACATATTTGGGTTCTAATTCATTCTCATGATTCCTTCTCAATCAACAAGTGTGTTAGGTACCTTCAGACATATAATCACTCTCTGTGATGTTTTGTTGTCTTCTAAACAGTAATTGTTCTCTGAGTGAGTAAATCCAAGAAGTGGCCATGAGCAGCCTTTGCACTGCTTTCCCCAGGTGTTGCTCACAGACTCTGTCAAACCAGGTGCAATTACATCATCTTCATAGGCCACGTGGCATTTACATCAAGTGCTGGGGAGAAAGGGAAAATGTTTCCAGTCAGCAGTCAGAAGAATACAATTACTGGAGCCTTCCTGATTTTTAGGAGCTGTTCCTGCAAAGTGAATAGTGTAGCACCACAAGGGATGCAGGGATCAGGTTTTCTCTTTCTCCCACTGCTGCTCTCAGTGAGTGCAGATGACTCACCTTAGGCTAGGTTTTGGGCTGATGTTACCTGCTGTGGTGAAAGTGGTTACAGGTTTTCTGTCTTTTGTCCTCACAGGTGTTGGAGGGAATCTGGTTGCCATCCAAGCCAGCCGAATTTCTACATTCCTGCACTTCTGGAGCATGCCTGGAGTTTTGCCATACAAGATGAGGCAGAATTGGCCCAACCCATGCACCACATTCTTCTCATCAGGTAGACCCTGAACCCTTGGTGTCCATGTCTCAAGGCCTGTCACACAGATAGCTCCTTTCCCAAGCCTGGTTGATGAAGGACTGGGTGGGTTTCAAAGGCAGAACTTTCCCATTCCACAGAGAATATTCAGATCAGAGAGGAAGCATCTTTGCAGTGGGCAGCATAAAAAAAAGGCTTATGGCATATTTGCTCACTGGCATGCAAAGAAAGTGGCCTTCAGGGAGCACTAAAGAAAGTAATTGAAAAAGAATCTTAGATTTGATCTAACAGAAAGTAATTTTAATGGCCAGCCTAGAGCCATCACCTGTGGACCTAGAGCAGTGAATAGTCTATAATCTTGCTGAAAATCAGCAATTCCTCCATCTTCAGCATTGGAAATACTTAAGCATCAGCAAAACTCAATTTTGGGTCTGTTGTCTTCATAGAGTTCCTCTTGAATTTCCCTGTTAGGCTGAGAGTTAGTGCTAGATCAAACTATAAACTGGGAAAATCTGTTGCAGTGAGGCAGAGCAGAAGTTGTGGGAGGCAGAGAGCAGCTGAGAGGAGTGTCTGCAAGAATCAGAGTGGATCAGCACAGAACACAAAGCCTTTGGCATATAGTTTCAGTGCTAGACAAAGCTGCTGGGCTGATCCTGCAGATGCTTTCTATATCTGTGTGATCTAGAGAAGGCATTAGCATTGTGGTTGGTGGGAGGGGGCAGCCCTGGGTTTATGCATTAAAATATGCACTGTGTCCTGTCCTCTCCTCACCCTCTCCAGCTGCTGTTACCTCTGTCTCTGTGCTCTGCAGGGGTGAATTCCAAGTCAGCCCGTGTCCTGTTCCTCCTGGTTGTCCCAGGCCACCTTGTGTTCCTCTACACCATTCATCTGCTGCAGGGAGGCCACACATCCCTGTCCTTCACCTTTGTGATGTTCTATCTGGCTGCTGCTTTGATGCAGGTAAACCCCAAACTCTCATGCAAAAGGAATCTATCAGATAACATAAAACCAGCATTCTCCAGGTAAAAAAGGAGCCACAGTAAAACATTCAGCAGCAGCCTCAGTTTCCTGTCATTTCAGGTGTGCTTCTACCAAGAATCATGTACATTCTGTAGGTCCAGTAATACTTCGCCCAAATTGCCAGGCTGTAGTTTCCCACATGAGCACAACTGTGTTTTAGGGCGATTGAGGGATCGGGCATGAGAGGAGGAAGTTCTCGACATCCACTAAGCTGCAGTAAGTGTGCAGGGACACACTTGGCAAGGAAGGTCTTGCTTTAAAATGTTCACTTCTTGAGTCTCTAAGCTCCAAGTATTTCCAGGCTGCCACTAGTCACCCCAACAAGGGGCAAGTGAGGAGCAATGAACTCCAGCCAGCAGGTTTCCCCACCCATTTTAGAAACCACTGTCACATATTATGGTGAAGACCTAGGGAATCTCTCTGGGCAGGGCCATGCAGGTAAAAAACAAAGGGAAAGTCCAGGCCCTGAGCAGTTAATCTTCAAAAGTAAAAGTTCCTGGTAGGCAATGGGCAGATCATCTGATTTGTGCTGCTTGTTCCCTTTTGCTGTTTTTCCTGCCCTGTAAACTTTGTTTTTCTCACTCAGAAACACATGTGGCTGTTGCCTAAACTCACAGAGGCTGTGATTTCACTTGCCCTTTTAAACCAGTGATTCATTAATTTGCATGATGAGGTGGCTGACTCTTACTTTGCCTTACAAGCAGCCTTGTGTCTGAGGGTGAATTCCTTGTGTGTGTAAACAATCAGTTTTTCTCAACCTTTGCACAACCCTAAGCTCAGCAGCACAGCCACAGTTGTAAAGGAAAATATTTATTCTTCTCTTTATGCATCGAGGTAACTCCTTGACCAAAGCTAAGCATGAAAATACGAAGAATAAATGACAGCATAAAAAGCAGCATCCTAGCAACACCACTGACCCTGAAAGATTCCCAAAGAGGCCGGTGGAGAAGAATACACTCAGCCTGGCCCTTTTTTCCCCTCTGTTATACTTTATAAAGAAAGACAGAAAGAAAGACAGAAAGAAAGACGGTTGGGGGGAAAGTTCGGGTCAGTTGGAGGAAGCCCAAGATCAGAGGCCCTGAAAACATGACCTGAGAGGAGTGATTGAATGAACTGGGGTTAACTAGTCCAAAGTAAAAAGGCTTGAGAAAAATCTGGTTAATAGCCTTTACACTACCAAATTTCTGTAGGGAGAGACAGAATAACATTTGCTATGTGGTCACTAGGGGAGGAAACACGAAATCATGGATTTCAAATGGAAAAAGGCAGATTTATGTTAGGCCTTGGGAAAACAAAAATGGGAAAATAGCAATGGGGCTGATTGCTTAGAGTGTGGCATCTCCATCTCTGAGGGTTGTTTAGCACAATTTAAACAAATTTTCCATCAGGAAAGATGTGGATGTATATGATCCTGAATTGAGGAAGACGAATGATCTATGTAAAACTCTCAAGTTTCCAGCCAGCTTTAGTTTCTGTGATTCTGTTATTTAATTTACTTCCCCCATCTCTCCTCCTCCCTTTCTCCCAACCTGGCTTGCAGTTTTCACCTTTAGAAATGCTGCCTCAGGCTTTGGTTACTGATGTGCTGTGGTCTCCCATGGAGGGACCACAGATGTGGGGTGCAATTTCTCTCTCCCTTCTTAATTCAATTAACTAGACAATCTTTCATCTTTAACCAAAGTATTTTTTCTTCCATCTGTTCATCAGAATTGGGAATGAAATAAGGATTAAAAGAAATCACAACAAAGATTTTTAAACTGTTGAGATGAAAAAAAAGATTTTCTTTTCTTTTTTTTTTTTTAACATGTCAGTTCTGCTTGGCATAGCTTTGATGTAAAAACAGCCTCAAACTCCAGTTGTCCACTGAGACTTTTAGGAGAAACAAAGTAGACATGATCTGAATTTATAATAGATAAAAGAAGGATGAAGAGTAAAAAGTCTGGCTACAAACTTGTCCTTTGGAGTTGCCTGCATATTCACAGAAACCCTTCATCTGGTGGAGTGAGTGGGAGCACTCACTCAAGGCATGGGAATGGGAACTGTACCTTTGGGAGATGCTTTTGGTTTGGCCAGGCTCTTGTTTGGGCAGACAGTGAGCAGTTCAGGCAGGGTCTCCACGCTTGTGGCTAGCAGCAGAGGGCTGTGGCACTGTGGGTTATGTGATGCCAGAGGGTAGGAGCCAGCTACTTCCATCCCATCCCATCCCACTGAGGAACCTCAGCTCTCTGGGGAAGGTGTGAATGCTCAGTAATCCCTGTTGGCTCTGGTACCCCGGCCATGGCCACATCACTTTGGCTTTGAGCTGAGGGTTTGTGTGTTACCTTCTTGCTGCCTTACAGCAGGGCCTGTCTGCCTGTCTTGTCTCTCTCAGGTGGGGATCCTGCTCTACGTGGCCGACCTGATTGTGCGCCTGATGTGGAGGAAGGCTCTGGACCCGGATAATTTCTCCATCCCCTACCTCACTGCCCTGGGTGATCTCCTGGGCACCGGATTCCTGGCCATATGTTTCCGCCTTGTTTGGCTCATCCATGGCACAGATATGAACCTGGGGAACTGAGAGTCCATGCACTGCTCTCATCCTTCATGCCATACGGTGCTTTCCTCTGGGACACCGGGGTACCTGGCGGTCAGTGTCGGGTCACCCTGTCACCTCAACACCCCACCTGCCCTCCCCATTGTGCCTTAAAGCCAGGCTCGCCCGCCCCGAGGAGTCAGCATCTACAAACTTGTGCCCTTGCAAGTGAGCAATATGGTTTTAAGAAGCACCCACTGCTCACACCTGGAGCTGGCAAACAAGGCAGGAAGGAGCATTTGGGCTGTGGTCTCTGTCCCCAGGACTGACACGGCCCTGAGGTTGCTCCAAAGCCTGCCAAGGTCACTGTGTCTGATCCTGCAAGGGGATGTTGCAGTCCCCTCATCAGACTCTGACTTTCCATCAAGGGAAATTCTTTATTCACCCCACTTTTCTCCTGCTGAATCCCTTGAGTAGCAGAGCAGCCAGGTCTTTAAACTTGTCTCCTCTCCATCGCTCAGAAGCTCACGATCCAAGGCAGTGAGTTGCTGGATCATGCCCAGTGGAAGGTTATCTAGGGATACTACCTACCTGCCCTACCTACCAGCATTGCTGGTGTCTAACCAAAAAGCTGGTTAGAATGCATGTTGGGGGCAGGAAGGTTTGTTTTTACGGTTTATGAAATGTCCAGTAGTTAAAATGTTAATAGAAACACATACATAAATAAAGTGAGTTAAAAAAAATAATGCTGTGGACTTGCGGGTTGCTTTTTTCTTGTCATGACTCTGCCTGTTTCTAGTTCTAACTTGTCAGGTAGAACTTCTTGCCTTTTTTCTCATCCATTCAGTGTTGGACAAGACAATTTTAATTGGGCTTCAGGAAGATACGTGTTTCCTAACCAAGAATATTTTGCGATGTGTTTCAGGTTAGAATTAAAGCCTCTCCCACAGACACCATCCACTCATTAACAGTTGCTCTGGAATGAGTCCAGAAGCTGCCTGTGTTGGTCTGGGTGAGTCAGGCACAAAGCTGATGGCCAATGACTCCTCAGGTCCTTGCTCCAGGGTGGTAATCTGGTGCTACCGGGGACATGTCAGGGAGGCTTTTGGGGCTGAAAGCAGCCAATTCTAACTGAAATTGAAGAAGCAATAGTCTTCCAGATAATAAGATGCTGAAGAGTCAGGAGCTGAGGACATGGATCAAACTTTTGAAAAATGTCACTAGGCCTCACCTTTTTTAATTATCTGCCTTGTTGGAGAAGGGAAAAGGGGAGGTCAAGTTCCCCAGTCTGCTGGCAGACAAGATGCCTTATTCCAGGACCTGCCAGCTCTAAAACACTTGAAGCTCAGCTGTGTTGAATGCCTGCTGGCCTTGGGTATTTCGTTGCTCCCAGTTCTGCTCTGGTGTCCCAGAGCCACTGCAAAGCTGAGGCCTCTGCATGGGTTCAACACATGGCTGAAAGTCCCTAATAGCAAAAGCTGAACAGCTCTGGGCTGCCAGGCACGGGGAAAAGCACCCCCTGAAAAAAAAAACGCTGTTACCTCTTTCTTCTCCAAGCTTCATCTTCCTTTTTCTGTCATGAAGGACAAATTGCCTGATGCTGCTGGAGCGGGGGAGGCCGTGCACAGCAGCTCCCTGGCAGGGAGGTTTCAGCAGGCGAGGCACATACTGCCCTGACTTGGGTGTCACTGCTTCATTCCCCCCTGTAGCCTCTGTGCTGCTGGCTCTGCTCGCCCAGGGCACCCACGGGTGAGAATTGCAGCAGCAGCAGCAGCAGCTGAAGGGCCTGTGGGGAAAGCAAAGTGTCTGACTGCCAGTTCCAGTTTGGGGGCCACATTAAAGGATATGTACTTATTTATTTTAATAACTTGAGCTTAGTGCTTTATTTTGTAAAGCTTTAATAGCTCAAATTTGGCACTGGCTTGAGCAGTCCTGGCAAACAACTCCTGCCTCAACACCACGTTTCCTCCTCCTTGCTGCATTGTCCCCACCTCAGAGGTCCTCTGTGGAGCTTGGTGCTTTTGCTGGTCTTGTGAATCAGGTAAGGCTGGTGCTAAAGCCAAGCTGGTGGGGACAGCCCAGCCCTCTACCCTGAACATTTGAAACTCCTTCTGCTTTTCTCTTAATAACACAGATTTTCCCTTGCTTCCTCTAATCCTGCAAAAGACCTAGACTGGAGTCAGTGGCTGGTGCAAGGGACCCCAGTCACACTGCTCCAGCATCAAATCCCAGTGCCCAATGCATGCGTGCTTCTCTGCCATGTGCTTGCAGCAAAGCCCTGGCACTGGCATGTCCCTTCATTGGGGGATTTCTGGGCAGAACTCAGCTTAATCTAGTTGTCACTGTTGACAGAGGACAGGGATGGGAACACATAATGGATGCCATCTGTGTCCTACTTGTGGGACTCAGCTGCTCCAAGGTGACCTATGCTGCACCTTGCCTGTGCCAGGCTTGGGGGTCTTCCCCTTGCAGGAGGCACTGGGGCTCAGAGGTGATGTGGGGAAATGACAGAGGGCACAGCAAGATGTGCTGATCTCCAGGGCATCCCTTGGTGGCCAGCCAAGCATCAGCCTCGTGCTTGTGCACTTAGTGCGGGGAATGCACTTAAGACTTAAAATTGCTTCTAGCCTCGAGAGAAATGATATAACCAAAGGAAATGGTTTCAATAAAATGGGATTTTTTCCCCCCCTTTTTTTAAGGGCAGTGAGAGGCTAGTTATTTGGCTGCTCAGCCTGTTTACTCTTACTGTTTCCTTTTTTTTTCTTCTCTGTGCAAATGAGAAAGGGCCTTTGCTAATAAAGCTTATATGTAACCCCAGAGCACAGCTTGGATCAGCATTCCTGTAACTCCATCTGAACTTGCTCCTCTAAGAAAGCACCCCCAGCCCTTCCAGTGAGTGGGAAGCACTGCTCTGTCCCCTGGCACCAGTTGCCCCAGCCTTCCCAGCAGGGCCAGAAGCTCCTGAATTATCCAGGCATCCTCCTCCTTCCCTCCCTTTAAAAGCAGAAACTTGATGCTTAAATACCTGCAGACTCCTCAGCTTCTAAGAATTTTCAGTACATCACAGCAGGTCCTACCTGGTTTTATGCTCCCTGTGGTGTTGTGTTGGAGCAATTTGGTCAGGGAGGAGATTTGGAGAGGGGGTTGTTTGCCTCCCTTTTCCTCCACAAATTTCAGTTTCAGAGCAGACTGGTGTGGGTAGCAGAGCCCAGAGAGGGTGGGGACATTTCATAGTGATTTCTGTCTTCAGTCTGACCCAGCAGGGAAGCCACTGCCAGCAGCCTGCCTGGCTTCTCAGCTGCTGTGTCTTTCATTACTGTGCCCAGCTCTTCACTGGGCTGGACCCACTCTGCCAGAGTCACCAGCAGCTCAGCTTCAGCCAACAGTAACTTTTATTTGTATTTAGTCCTCACAGCTCCAAAATAAGCAATAGCCTTAAAAAGGAGGAGGTGGAAGAAGAGAGCTTCTTTCTTGCTGCTCTTTAGTCCTTGGCTGCTGACCTGCCCCTTTGGGCTCTGTGCTGGTCCTGGAAACCCATCCACTGCTGTGAGATGCTTGTTGTAATCTTTAGAGGGAATAAAAGAAAATGTGGAGTGTTGGCAGAGAATGAGATTGGCTATTTTTGAGCCCTGTGCGGCCATCAGCCAGCTGATCTAGACTCTAGTAGTGGGTAGTGAAAAATATATATATTTTTATGTCCCATGGTTTTATTTCCCACTGTATTAGCAGTGCAGGTAGGCTTACTCCTGACATCAGCCACTATTGGTCCCTCAATAAACTAAATCTCAGGTTCATGTCAGTGTTGTGGGATGGGGGCTGAGGAAGAGCACTGGAGTTTAGGAGTGTGTGGGTGCCTGCCGTGGACCACCACATGTGTTAGGGTGCTGGGGTGGCTTCTGGGACCTTGGGGAGATCCCAGCTGAACTAGGGAGGAAGGTCGGTCAGAGGTTCCTCCATTCCTGGCTGCGCAAGGGTTTTTGCAGGCAAAGAAGGGGTTGTCACCATCAGTAGATGCAGATGGGAATGGGGATTTGTTTTCAGGGACAGTCAAATCATTTATTTTTCTCCCCCCACTGCTTCCACTCACTGCCTCCATCCTAACACAGTAATTTTCCAGAAAGTGTCTGTGAGATGGAGCTTCCTTACCAGGGACAAGCAAAGTGAAAGCCAGCAAACACAGTAAGTCTGAAAAGCCTGCTTCAAGGGAGACACTGCTTCCAAGACATACTTCAACACACTTTGTTTTTTTTTTCTTTTCAGTTGAAGTCTATTTAATCATCCAGGTGGTAAACAACCCAATCTACAGTGCACAGGAAAGTCTGGAAGTAAACCTCCTGATCACTGAAGCTCCGTTCTGTTCCACTGGAAGGAGAAACTCAACAGCTTCAAATGGGCCATGAGGGATGGGGCCAGCAGCTCCACAGCATGGAAAACCCACAGCACAGGCAGAGTGCCCACCACACTCGGAAGGCTGGAGCTGCTAGAGGCACTTGGAGGAAGGGGCTGGTTCTTCATTAACTTCTGAGCCACGCTGGACTGTGGCAAAGCTCAACAGTGCTGCAAGGGAAGGTATTCTCTCTTTTATGCTGGGGGGTATATGAGTATTTTTATAATAAATGGGATGGTGCACAGACACACATATGTAGACATACATAAGCCAAATGTCTGTTAAGTATTATAACCATATACAAACGTAATCGCTCAATATATAACATGTAGATTGACCCAGTAGTAATTCTATTATACATTATAATCTAATCATTTTTTTCATTGTATATTTGTGCACATGTAAACATACCAAAAGTGAGTCTGTTCTTGTTTTTTGTGTCCCTGGTGCTCTGAGAGCTCCCCAATAGCTCCCAAGTCTTGGACCAGACGCCAGGACCAACTTTAGAGTCTCCTGTCCCCAAGCTCTGCAGCCTGAGGCCATGATGGGAAGCTTTCAGGGACTGGGGGCACATTACTACCACCGTCCTCTCTTCAGCGAGGCACCTTCTGCTGGTCACATGCCCTGATCAGAGAGGAGTGCTCGGGCAGGACCGAGGGGATGATGCCCTGACCTGCTCCTAGGGGGCAGACCCTGGGCATCCCTTTGTAGTTCATGCCCTTGCTGTACATCAGACACTGCCACATTCCCACTACCAAGTGGAGGAGAAAACCAAATCCAGTTACACTTCAGAGATGTCCCGGGTCTCCTTCATGTTTACTCCTCGAGAAAGGGACCGAGTGAAACAGTTTAAAAAGCCCAACCTACACAGGAGCCCTCAAATTGTTCCTAGCACCCGTACAGGGAATTACACCGCCTGTAGTTGGGATCACCGGTCACACGGGGTCCTCCTAGCTCCGTCCTCCTCCCGTCCTCCAGCGCTTTCGGGCGGACCTGGAAGGGTCGGACCGTGCCTGCAGCGAGGCCGGCGGCTGCTCAGCGCCGGCCCCGGCCCCGCAGCATCCCGGCCCCCTGTTCCGCAGCATCCCGACTCCAGAGCTGGCCCCGGAGCATCCCGGTTCCAGCAATTCGGCTGTGGCAAGGGCTGAACGATTCCTGTCCCGGAAAGCTCCAGCACCGCCTGAAGGTGCTCGCTTCAGAAATACAAAGTTCCTCTTTTCTGTTTGCATGGTTAGGTTTTCATTTGGAAAGCTTTGGATTTAGGCAGAGAGGAAGCCAAGGGTAAGACCTAAGTGATCTGGATTGTGGATGTTGGCTGTTGGGATTTTACAGAAACAGCCCAAACCGTAGGTATTTCTAAAGGTCCTACATGACCCAAAACACACTTTTACAGGGTCCTGCCTTCAGCAGCTCACGGCCAAGGCTGCAGGGCTGCATTTGGTCCATTCATGTGTGGCTGGGCCGTTGATTGGGTCAATGGGTCAGGTCTGATGGAGATGCCAGGATAGGCTGCCAGTCACACAGCCATTCACAGCTGGGGCCACCTCCCCATTGCCACTGTTGCAGGAAATATTAGAAACCACCTGGCTGAAGAACAAAGCCTAGAGATTTCTGTTCCCTCACTTTCGCACCAAAGAAAGTGCAACGTGGCTCCCAGCCAGCCAGATATTGTCTAAGCAGCCACAAACAGCACAGCTGGGAGTGAGTATATCTGTCCTTGCCACTCACTGTGCTATCAGCTCTTTAGAGGTACTGGCAGGGAACACTATTTAGGAAAAAATAAAAACAACCATCCAAAAAAACCATCCCTTTATGACCCTGCATCTGACCTCAAATTATGAGTCATGACCAAAAACAATGAAAAGATCTTGCAGTGATTTGAACAATGATTTTTCCAAGCAGAGGCAGCTCTAAGCAGGGAACATGAGATTCTTGGGAAAGCAGGAGGAATGCAATCCAAGCCTGAATGCTGCAGATGAAATTTGTTGCATCATATAATCTGTTTTTGTGCTTTGTGTTTCAGCTAGACAGGGAGACACCAAGATAGCATGAGAAAGGCCATTGCTTCAAGATTTCCAATGCAGATAGGGAGAATCAGTCACACTGCCAGGATCACCAGCAGCTTCATTTACTTTTCTTTTTCATTGCTTTGCTAAAGCCAATTTCCAATGGAGCAAGCAAGGAGGGAGTGTCAGCATACAGATGCCAGTCAGAGGCAGGGAGGAAAAAGGTTAAGATATAACAGCTGAAAGTTGTGAGATGGAAACACCATTTTTTTACAGATACGGAGAGCACTGTAGTTTTATAAAACCTCCCATTGTATTGCACTAATAAGTCAAGTGTTTGCACCAAGCCGGCAGACACACTCTACAGCATCTATTACCAGTGTGTTTATTTACAAAGGCAGCCAACAAGCCGAAGCCAAACAGAAAAGAGGAAAGACTGAAATATGGACTGGTTTTAATTTAAAATCCTAGGGCTCAGTTTGTCATTTTCTTTTGTGTTTCACCCTCTCCTCCCTGTTTTATCTTCAAGGAATGATTATCCAAAGGCAACCAGGCAAAGGACTGTTTCCCTCTGGGTGTCTCTCTCCTTGTTTTTATCCTCATTTTTTTTCTCACACACACACAGGAACACACACACACGCTTTTCTGGCCTCCCAGTCAAACATTACCTCTCCATTACCACAGCAATCTCCAACAGCCCAGCTCCATGCTCCCCCAGACACTTTATAACTTTTATGAAGGGGCTACACACAGGAGCAGCCCCATGCTGTCATGGGAAGAGAAGCCAGTGCTGCCAGCAGGGGCTGACCAGTGGGGCCATGGGCAGGACACTGTGGATGATGTGATTTCACCACAGCAGACACCGGCACCCATGCTCTCTGTATGGTTTTACAACTGTTATCACCTGCTTTCAAAAAATGGGAGGTGTGGGCCCTGGATTTAATGGATTTGACCAGAAATCCAGAGACATGCACACACAGGCACTGAGCACTCTGCTGTGGTAGTTCAGGGGGAAGCACTGAGGACCTGCTACAAGCCTTTCCTCTCTACCTCTGGAGTATTTTGCACCCCAACTGAGAACATGTGGAAGGAGAGGAACAAAAAATCCCTCCAGCAATAAAGATGTGGTCAGAGTAACACACCTCTCTGTGCTACATCCCCCTCAGTAGGGGGTGGTGTGGGAACTGGGATGAGGACAGAGGAAAACAAGAAAAAAAGGAAAGGTGGGAGCAATTTTAAATAAAAGGAAAAAGTTACATTAAATTATTGCTTTATTTCTGGTTCTGTTCAAGTCTCTGACTCTCCACTCTGACCCCTGAGACTCCATGTCTGCCCCCGAACAGCCCAATATGGAGGAGAAAGACCTGAAGGGATCCTGCCCAAAAAAGGAGCCTTCCCAAGATTTGGATCTACAGAGGAGTCTCTTAGTTAAAAGAAAGTCCTCAGCCAAGGCAAGAAGTGTGCAGTTCCACCACCATTCCCTGTAGATATTGAAGGCTGGAAGGGAAAGGGAAGGAAAACTCCAGCCCCAGTGTTTTCAGAAGTGTTCTTCCTCCAGATCATGCACGAACAAGGCACCAGGAGGTGGAGCAGACCCCAATAAAGGGGCACAGGGAAGAAGTCAACCAAAAGATGAGCGCAAGGTAGGAGGAGAGGAATTGTGGCAAGATGAGAGTTATCCAGCTCTCCCTCACCTCTTCCCCCGCAGCCCCTGCCTCATCGGATGTGGAGGTACGAGGGGATGGAGTAATTGAATAGCAAGTAATCCATTTTGTATAAATTAAAGAGTCTCCTTTGGTAGAAGGGGCTAATGTCCTGGAAGAACTGGGCTGTCATGTCGTCTGTTGTCCTGGTGGTCTTGGATGAAGCCGGGAACTTGACGCTCGTGTCAGCCCCCACCAGCTGCAGGATGTAGTTGGCATCTTGGGCCAAGGTCTCATACTTGCCCACCACGTCGTAGTGGATGATGCAGGGGTGGCAGAGCGAGTGCACCCGCTCCCAGTGCTCGTTGAAAGGCTCTTCCTGCTGCGTCCGTGGATCCAGCAGGTAGTACACGAACTCCTCGAAGCGCACGTCATCCCCACGCTCTAGGGCACGGTTGGAGGGCTCCTGGCGGTGCCGCCGGATGATCTTGGTCCCGTAGCGCTTGTGGAAGGCCGTGTTGTAGCTGAGCGTGAACTTGTTGCGGTAGGCCGAGACCAGGCGCTCGAAGGGCTCCCGCACGAAGACGAACTTGAGGTAGCTGCGCAGGCGGTAGTTGATCTCGGGAACACTGTACTCTGAGAGGGTGCGCAGGTTGGAGGGGACGTGGGCCTCGTGGGCGGGGATGCCCAGTGGGTCCTGGTACTTGCCTTGCCCTGTTAGGACCATCATCACCCGCTTCCAGTTGGTGCAGGCCACTTTGGGCACGTAGCAGTAGAGCAACCCATGCGTGTCATCCACCACCAAGTGCCGCAAGTCATCCGGTTGCAGGAGACGCCGCTTGCGGGTGTAACGGCTGCAGATGTTGCTCAACATCTCCCGTCTCTGCTGGTGAACAGCCTGCAGGGATGACTGCTCAAACTGGGGAGAAAAAACCCATCAGAGATGGTCACCAGCTTGCCCAAGCTGACTGTGGCCTACACACAACACTTGGCCCACAATTCTCCCCACTGTTTCCCCTTTACTGGGTTGGTCAGTCTCCCATGTGGGATTTTGGAGACAGCACTGCACTCACTTTGAACACAATTTGATTTGGTGCACTTAATCCTCGGACAGGCTGGCACAAAAGAAAGGAAAAAATGTGATGAGGAGCTGGTTGAGGAGAAAAATCGAAGGGGGTGAGGGAAGAATAGGTGGTGCAGAGAGGGTCAATAACAGAACAGTTTTTTGAAAGCAGACACACACACTGGGTGTGTGTGATCTCCCTCACACCAGTCTGGGGGGAATGTATGGCCCCAGGGACAGAAAGCACAGCCTGTTTGCTGGCACAGGGCCCTGCATACCTCCTGATGCTATGGGGCATTGCTGCCTCACACTGACACCCACACACATGTGCTTGCTGTGAACACCCAACCAGGAGCAGAAATGTGGCACACACATTTGGGCATGCTGGATGGAAAGGGCCTGGATGTCCTGCCAAGGAAAGGCAAATGGAAATGGTCTCTAACACTGATGACCAAACCCAGGTGAGAAGGAGGGGAGCTGGAGATTAGGTGGGGTGGCAGGTATGATGGAGAGGAGCAAGGGGCTGAGTAGGTGGTGCTGGGGCCCTTCCTGATGGCTTTGGGTTCCTTCTCCTGAGGGACTTCTTCCACCTAGGCCAGTCCAATGCCTCAGCTTTGGTCACAGTTTTCTTTTTCGCTGCAGAGACAAGGAACCAACACATGGTCCTTTAACCCTTCTGACCCTTTGCATCATGAACTGACAGCTGCTGCACTGACTTACCAGAAGCCCAGAGTCCCTTAACCCCTGATCCAGTTGAAATCCCCTTGCAGATCAGGGGACATGACCTTTCCTGTCATGGTTTTTGTCAGAAATTCCAAAATGTCATTTGAACATCTGGAGAAGGAAACCATTTCCATGAAGGCAAAAGAGGAAGGTCCCCTCTTCCTCCTTCCCCCTATGTCCCTGTTTTGCTCACCAGGGTTGGGAAATTTCATGTTCCTCATTGCTGAGAACATCCAACAGCCACACCTGGGAAACGCAGCACCAAGCACGTGCGAAGCTGGGGTGACCCTGACCCTGCAGCGCTGTGGCTTTAATGCCATGCAGTGGCCACCATCTCCCAACATAACAGTGGCTCCCACTTTGGGGTTGTAAAGACAGTCCCCCCAGTGTCAAGCGGATGCCACAGCAAACAGCTCTGCAGTTGCACAGATGTGGCAACCTCCAGATGAAGGGCAAGGGCAGGCCTTGCTGCCTACATGGCTGCTGAGAGCTGTCACTACCCAGGCATGCTAAAGGATACCCTTTACCAGGCTTCACGTGCTCCCCCACTGCTCCCTGCGGGCTAATGAGTTGTTTCAAGGGGCAGTTGTAAGGGCCTGTAAAGCTCCTGACAGGAGTTGGGACACTAAGACAAACTGTCCATCCTGTGGATGATCCAGCAGACCTGTCATCTTCTGAGAGACACTAAAATCTGGGCAAACACCTTCTTCTGCAAGGGATGAACCACACTTAGACCCTGTTGGATGTTATTTCCACAAAAAAAAAAACAACCCTGGTCTCGGTCACCTTAATCACCACTTTCTCCAGGAACCTGGATGGGCCGTAATCTGAGACAGGGACAGGAGAAAGCATCCCATCCTTACTCCTTCCAACAGGGACATGATAAGCGAAAATGCCAAAATGAAGGAAATTCGGGTGAACAGATGCTAACTGCCAGCAAGGTAAACAGATGCTAACTGCCAGCAAGGTATGACTCTGAAATTGTTGGCTACTAGGCTACAAAGAAAATACAGCACTTAGGGAGGTGATAACCACAGGTGAGGAAGCATTCTCATGCTGCCTTGCAACACAGCCAAACCATTCAGTAGAAATTTCTTTTGTCTGGAGCCTCCCTGTCAGCTTTTAGAATTGGAAAACCTTTTTGCAAGGGCTTAGAAAAAGAGGCATTTTAATAACGAGATTTTTTTCAGGTGTTTTTCCATGCACTTGCATAATTCAAAACTATTGGACCAGAGAGACAGACAGACAGACACTGTCTGCAGGCATGGCAACAAATAAATGTGACTACTTTTCAGCAGACACCCACTGGAATAAATGCATGTCTTGCAGTTATTTCAGAGCAAAATTGCTCCCTTCATTTCCTTCTCTTTAAAAGCCAGGGAAATTAAGTATCACTTTTAAGGAAATAACACCATGATATTCCAGCAGCATCAGGGTTTGCTGGCATCATGGCCATGGGAGCCCATATTTGCCATTTTTCAGAGAGCAAACGTACTTTGGCTGCTTACAGACATAAGAACATCAACCTAGACAGCAACACAAAGCAACACATCTGACTCTGGCTGCACTGGGCACTGCCCACAGGCAGTGAAGAGGCAGCAGGGATGACACCCACTCAGGGGCCACTAGCACTGGCCTCTGCACTTGTGGGCTGCAACAATGACAGCCTCATGGACACAGGGAGATGCAGGGCACGTTTGGTGGCTGGAGCACGTGGCGTGGCACCTGTTGGAGGGTGGTTTCCCACAGGGCTTCCTGCAGGGAAGTTGTGGGTGAAGATCCCTCTGCAAAGGCAAGTGTGGCTGAATGCAGGGAAAACTGCCTGCCCAGGGAGAAATGCAGCAGAAAGAAAGAAAGAAACACTTCTTACAGCTCTGACCACAAGCCCTGCTGAGAAGGACAAGCAGGACACCCTGATTCCTGCACAGGGAGGGACCCACTAAGCCCACCTGGAGGGGAATGATTCTTTGCCCAGGCTGTGCCTGGCTGCTCATTTCTCAGCAGCTGGCACAGCTCAGACTGATGGAGAGGCCTGAGATGTTCCAGGATTATAAATCCTCCATGGCTGAATCCAGCTATATCACATATATATGTGGACATACCTATGTGCGTGCATATATATATATATATATATATGTATATATATAACAGCTAACAGAGAAACATCTGTCAACTATTAGCTCAGGAAGGGCAGCAATGAAGCTCTTGCCCTGCTGTTATAGCCCAGAGCTGGCTTTGAAATGTTCAGATGGCAAAGTCTCCCAGATTTGCCTGGCTATGGCTCAGCCCATTGTTAATTAAAACATTTGCCCAAGTACCAGCAAGGGCTATAAACAGTTTTTATCAAGTTACTCCCCTAAGCAGTGTGTTCTTGTCTTTTAGACACAGCCAGAGGTTCAGCTGCAAGGGCCCTGGCAGTGGCTGGACCTTCCACACCAGCGGAGTGGAAGAAAGGCTCAGCATTCAGTGCTCCACTCGATCTTCACTCCACTACTTCTCTGTCCCTGTTCCCTTACCTGGTCACTCTCATATAGGGCCTGGAGTGGGCTACGACCAGCTTTGCCTTGCCAGGTGGATCGCGTATCTTCAGAGGCTGAAAAAGGAGTGAGGAAAATCAGAGGGGTTGGAAGCGTCTGATTCCCTCACCTTCTCTTGAGATGCCCAAGTTGGGATAAGACAACCTCTCCCAAGAGGAGACAAACCCATTTTGCTCTGGAAGTGATGCTCAAGCAATGCTCTTCCCTCCCCTTTACTTTGTAACAAAATCTGCAGTTAGGATTCAAAAAGTCCAGACCTAGTTTTTAACAAATAAAACACCATAAATAAAGGTAATAACTACAATTTCAAGAGCAACTAGGAGAAATTTGATCCATACACTTTCGGGAAATGCCACTCTGCCCAGGCCGTATGTTTGAGGGAATGACCCAGAGGAGACAGGACCCTGACGACCATTGCCACAGTCTTGCGAGGGGTGAGACAGCTTCTGTGCATGGCAGAGATAAAGGGCAGATCCAACACTGGCAGCTCTGTGCTGAGCCCCCACAGGCCCAGAGTTTGCACTTTCCAGCTCAGAGATATGGACAGGAGCACACAAATTGGTCAGGTGCTTTGTCTGACTGACAAATCAATTGTTGTTCTTATTTGCTATTTATGCTTTTTTTTCTTCCCTTCTAAACCAGCAGCATCTGTGCCAGTGTTTGAAGCTGAAGACAGCCACCCAGGCAGTCCTTGCCCCCTCCCTGCCCGGCAGATCAGCCATTTCATTTTGGAGGTCCATTTGCAGCAGCATCAAACCCAAGGCTGGATGTGGCCAGCTTTAAGTACTGCACCAGAAACTCAGTCAGTGACAGCTGCTCTAGTTCTCATGCTCATAAATTATTTAGGGATGCAACCACCTTCCAGGCTAGTAAGCATCTGCTTCAGCTGCCATTCCTCAGCCCCTGAGGTCCCCTCAAGGACCTGTTTCCATCAGAGTGGGGGCAGAACCATGTGGTCTGGATATCCCAAACCCAATGCATGGAGCCAGCTATGGCAGGAGCACAGGCTCTCACTTGCATCAACACTTTCAAACAGCTCTCCCACCACTCACCCACCCTTTGCTTCTTGGCTCTGATGCATTGGCAGGGGATGCCACAACAATTTCCACATGACAAGGTTTGTAACCATGGGGGTTATGCAGTCATGGAGCTGGCTTCCACAGAAGGAATCACACCATGAGTTTCAAAATGGAGAATTATGTTTTTTTCTGAAGGGGAAGATGGGATACATTGTTCAGGAGACTGTGCCCTGGGAGGCTCTTCCAGTCCTCCAAGTTCCTGGAAAAGGCATCTGCCATAAGACATTTCTGGCAACGTGAAGGTTTCTAACAGAAGCTTTTTGCATGACAGTTTGGGGCTCTGGATCTTTTCATTCACTGACCACCACCAAACAACCGCATATTTGTCATACAAATCCCAGATGGTATCTGTACAACCAAAATAACCAGAAGGAAAAATCCAGATCCTGTGCTCATTTTGACATGTTTGTATTTTGCTTGAATGAAAACTGCTCCAAAGTACAAAGTCACCAGGGTCTCAGCTAAACATTATTCATTCCTGGAGCCGTAATTAGGAGGAAATGACTGCCTGACCCCACAAGATTTCATCAGCAGTGTTTGTACGCTTGCGCATCTGTGGGAAATGACACTTCCTGCAGTACTGATCAAGATGTGACTCAATGAGAAGCTACAGTTTCTTCCTCAATCCTCTATTATCAGTTATCCCACAGGAAGGTGAAATAGCATCTGTGCCAGTGGGAGCTAAGCAGAAAATCCAGCATACAGTGCTGGGCTGAGATGCTCATCCCAGAGGAGCCCAGTTTCATATTTCCAGGCTCAGCCCTCTGCAAATGACAGGGAATGAGATTGACCTTGAAAACTTGAATCACTGCAGCTCACATCTGTGAACAGAGACCACTAAACCTGAATCCCTTTCCCCTTTGGCTGGAGCTGATAAATTCCTGTTGGATGTAGGACTGTGACCACGCTGAGGGCTGCCAGCAGTGCCTTGCAGCAGACAGTGCTCCTATATTTAGTAAAAACAATGTGGGGGCGTTTGTTTTTGCGATTAACGCATGCATCAGCCAGAACCTTTCTCACTGGGACAGAAGCAAACCCTGGGTGTTTGAGGCTGACTTAAGGCTGTTAGAAATGCAAACAGCTCATGCTGGTACTGCACAGGGCAGCGTGGAAATGTCCCAGGGAAAGGCATCAGTGCCTGCTGCAGTGTCAGGTCATGGCCCTGGAGGAGCACTGGCTTGGCAGGATGTTCTTTGGGCTCAACAAGGTAAATCTGCAGTAAAGAGGGGCGGGAGCAGAGGTCAGGCAGGTCACAGCCACACTCTGACCTCTTTTTTTCAGAGGGACCAGCCTGGCCAGTGGCTGCTGCACTTTGCAGGGCTCTTGCCAACAGCCCCAACAGAAACGTTGCAAAATGGATTTCTTCCAGCCCCTCCCCAGCGCAAGATCTGGCAGAGAACAAAGCATCTTCTCTGGATAGCAGCAAACCCCCTGGGATCCCTGCTATGTTCTTGCTGTACAGGGTTCCAGAGAAAAAGGGGAAGAGATAAAAAAAAAGCGGAAAAAAAATCCCTGCCAGGCTGCTCCCGTGCAGCTGGAGGAGGGAGTGCTGAGCTGGCAGGGGAAGACATCGGCACTCGGCACTGGCTGCATCCTGATGGCCTGTGCGCTCCAAAGCAATGACACCATCCCTGCCCCAGGCGCTGCCAAACCCTCCAGAGCAAGGCCTGGCTGGCGGCAGGGTTTTGGTTTTCACACAGCTTCACTGCAGGAAGTCTCTCGGCTCAGAAACTGTCTGCTTGCACTACACACAGCATGCTGAAGAGAAAAGCAGCTGGGATCCCGGCTGGGCCATGATGGTGACTTTTGGAGCCAGGGTCAAGCCCCCTGGCAGATGCGTGTGTGGCCCTGCACAGCTCCATGAGGCACCAGTGCATAAGGAGGGCAGCATCCGCTGTGTCCCATAGGATGGAGTGTCCATTCTCTATAAGGCTGGGTCAAAGCGGCTGCAGGTGTGTGAACAGAGACAAGTCCAGGCTTTCTGTGCCCAAAGCATCCTCAAAACATCTGGGATCACCTGGACATCACAGTGGTAGGTAGGCCAGGGCTGCTGCAACCCACTTGAGCCAGCAGCAGGCTGGAGACAGTGATTTAATGGAGTCCACCCCACTAAGATCAGCCTTTGACACCCAACACAGCCCTGTCCCATGGCCCCAAGCTGTGGCCAACCCCAGTTCATCAGCCTGCAGCATCACTGTTCACCCACTCCTGCCCCAGTCCTCCCTGGACTGGCTGGAATTTACACAACCCTCCTATTCCACTCATTCATGCTGAGAGTGAGTTAAGCATCCCATTCCCTATACCATTGGTCTACCAATCTCTGGAATGCCCCTGGGACTCACAAAAAGTTTGGGAAGGCCAAGGAATACTGAAATAAATGACAGTGTTGAGGAGGGAGCATCATGTGAGTGAATTAATGGTTTGTGTTGCATTTTGGCACCATGGCCCTGAGTATAGCAGGTTATTCCATCATGGAGGAGCTGCCAAGATCTTCGCATCTTGTGTTTTCTCCTGACTTTATGGCTTGTTACTCAGGTTCCCAGATTCCACCACATGCAGTGGTAATCCTTGGAAATTTAGCATTGCCACAATTGCATCTGAAAGCAGGGACATCACTTAGCCAAAGCACATCAACTTTCTAAAGAGGACAAAACATCAACCCTTGGCAACTGCAGAATTGCTATTTCCCTGAGAAGTATCAACACAGTGCATGCCCATGATCCAAATGTGAAGTACTTTTCACTGACACAGGCAGAGGGAAGTATCACATTTGTCCTTTGAATCTTCAAACAATGAGGCAAGGGAATAGGAGTGATGTGGAGCAGGAGACCAAACCACTCTGCTAAGGCAGAGACACTGACGAGAAATCACTGAATAAGATGAGCCTGAAAGGAAGCTCAGGCATATTTTTGAGTCTCCTGTATTACAAGGGTTTTCAGACTTTCTTTTGGAGCTTAAAAAGACATCACACTTCCTCCTTTCTTTCCTCCTGTACCCCAGATTTCAGTGCTGTCCTATCACAGCTGAAGCTACTCTCTTACAGCATGACATTAACACCACAGCAGGATCTGGGGCTTCAGTGTCTTGCCAGCTGTCCTTGCTTGGAAAAGGGAATAGATCTTAAAGCTGTGAATATTTAGGTGTACTAGCTGATTGCTGAGACAGCCAGACATGTGTGAGGTGAGGGAAAGACTGGATCATGCTTATTCCAGACTTATGGAAGCAGCAGTGAAAGACTATGCTGTTTTGGCTGCAGACACCCTTAAAAAGGGAGGCTGTTTCTCTGCAACCACAACAGCAAATCCAGTGCGTGAATTGAAGAGTTTGGCTTGGAAACAGGATTCAGGCAGCAACAAGCCTGCTAGGCTGACATCAGCATTACCCAGGCTTTAGAAAACAGTCTGAAGCAAAGAAAGCAATTAAAAGATGTGGGTGCACCTGGATAGTAAATAACTTGGAATGAAAATCAACATGGCACTTACCAGACACAGCTCATACCCATGCAAACTTGTCTGTAAATAAAATAAACTGTTTCTGTAGATCAAGCCTATGTGGTAGATCCTCACTCCGATACAAACAGTGCATGAGAGACAACACTCCACAGGAAACAAGGACTTCAGTCAGAGAGGATGAAGTTTAGAAGGTGAACTGTAAAGGTCATGAGCAACAAGAAAGCAGGTGGCACTTAAATGACAAATACTGGGCAGAGGGCATATTTCTAGAAAAATACCTCCCAGATTAGCTTTGGGATTAATACTTTGAGAAGGAATTGACATAAAAACAGAAAGATACTGATGATGGACAAAGACTTGAGAAAGGCTGCCATGGCAGGGAAAGACAAACACTAACAGGGAAATTGAAGTCCATCCTGGATGAAGGGAGTGGAAATTTAATAGGATTTAATTTCACAATGCTGGAATTCAGCAGTTTCTACTACTTTGCTGCTGAAAGTGGCAGGAGGTCCCAGATACATTAGTTCTAGGCCATCAGCTGCCAGTGTGACAGTCATAAAAAAAAGGCAAATGAAGCCCTGAAACAAATCAAGTGAGGTATTTGCCATCACAGCAAAAAAAAAAAAAAAAAAGTACTATCCATATGCTATTATCCATAGCATTGGTGACCCTCACCTGCAGCACTGACAGCTTGGCTCTCCTGGGACCAAGGCAGATCCAGAGCTGCTGAGAAGGGCTGCCAGGTGAACGGTGATGCCAGGACTTGCTGTACCATGGGAGGTTGCATGGGCTGGATGTGTATATGAGCTGAGCTGGGATGTGACCAGCCTTTGGGAACAGGCCAGCAGAGAGGGAGGGCAGGTGTTCCACATGCAGGACATCTTCACATCCACTTGCTTAGGTGACACACAGGAAGAGGTTTGGGAACCCCAGATCAGTGGGAGCGTGTGGCTGGGATGCAACAGGAGGAATCCCAGCTCATTTTAGGCTTGAGGATGAAGCTGTCAGGTATTTTCCAGGCTGGATACTGGGGCCACAAGAAGCCAAAAACTCCACATGTGGTCTCCAATATGAAACACAGGAGAGGGTTAACACCTGGAGGAGATTCAGTGGTCTCCAGCCAAGGGAAGTGAAGACACAGTACATGCACTTGCACATGAGCAGGCACCCCAGAGGCCCTGAGGAACTAATCCTGACCCCACCATTGCTGTCTCACAGCCCCAGCTTTGTTTCCTGTTGTGTCTGTGCAAAACCTAAAAAAAGAGAAAAAAATAATTGCGGTGCCTGAAATGATCAGTGTAAATTACAGCCTGCAAATGCCAGCAGGGCAGTGGGAGAGGTGCTTCTTTGTTCTGCAGGAAGAGCCAGTTCTCAGGGTAGACCCTCTTGGAAGGGAACACTCTCTCTCACACCAAAGAAGTTCTGAAATTGAAGATGATATTTTTGATGGATTTTGACTTGAACAAAGGAAAAAGGACTGGTGACAGGAGCTGTCTGCTTGGCACACAAGGCATGTATGCAGCTGAACTGCATACATGGGAGAAGTAAGAGTATACAGTGGGAATCAACTGTATTGCCACTTATAGAATTATATATATTATAGAAGGGTAAACAATGCCCAGAGCTCTATGGTGTACAGGGATTAGCACTTGGTTTAAGTCAGTCACTTGGAAGAGCCAGAAATTAGGACGGGGATGTCTTCATGAGCACAGCAATGAGCTTCTCCAGACCTTGCTGACTCCTCTCCAGGACCTGCCAGGGGCAATGAGAGAGTACTTCAGCCTCAGCAGTGGCGGCTCACTCACCCCTGACCACAAAGATGCTGCTCCACAGACAGGTTCCTCACTACTGAAATAATGCACCCAAGAGACACGGAGAAGGATCCTGCCATAGAATTTCAGAGAGGATATTGTGACTGTGCTAGTCAAAGCCAACCCCTAACTGCAGCCGCTGGCTGCTAAATCTTTCCAATTTTTGATTTTAACATCCAAGCAGGACAAAAAAAAAAAGGGGGGGGGGAAAAGAAAATAGAGCTTGGCAGCAGCAGTGATGGATACAGACAGTTCTTGCAGTCTGAGCTCAGTTTTCCCTCCTGGTTTGATAGCAAAGACTGGGACATGCAGCTAGACGCACAGACTGCATGAGAATGTCCAGGACATGGAGGCCAAATAATCCCACATGGAAGCACCATTTGAACTCTCAGGCAATGTTTAGTGGTCCACATGAAGAGCCCTGCCTGGAAGGATCAGAGCTATAGGGTCAAACAATGTTGTCTCCAGAAAACAGTTTAATTCTAGGAAGCTCTGGCTTTTATGCTTGGGATCCTACTGGTAGAGAACACATTTCCTTAATTTCTGCCTAAGCACAAGGGCTGATTGTTGTTTGTTGGGTTTTTGTTTTGTTTTGTTTTGTTTTTAAACACAGGTATTTTTCAAAACTACAGTGATGTGAGAATCCAACACCAGAATCCCACAGAAAACTCCAGACTCACTTACTGCCTTAATGTTGTGGAAGGCATTGACCTCTCTTTGATGGACAAGATGACCAAATAAGTGACCATTTGCTTTCTCACATGATACGCTTGGCTGTGAAGAACTGTGTGGCAATTCTGGTGATCATAGTGCTAAGGGAGGACCCTTGGGAATTATTCCTATTTTAATTCTTACCGAGAGGTTTTGATTTGGGAATGGGAACTTTTTGGCTACAAAAGCAAATGAAATTTTTGGCTTCAAAGAGGCAATCAAATCTCCTTGGATTGTTGTGACTGCTCATTTTTACTGCATCTAGAAAGTGAAGGATATAGACAACAGAAGCTTAATTAAAAACCTTAGGAGAAGAAATCTAATAGAGCCACATGACTGATTTGCATAAATGTATCCTTCCTCTTCCAGAATTCAGACACAATCACCTCTGCTGGGGAGCTGCAAGTGTAAGGAGGTGTAAGTGCCTAGGCTCATCCAGGTGTCTGCACCCAAAACACTCAGGGAACGGGCAGCATCCGTGCCCCATTCTGGCAGGTAACTGGCTTCAGAGCACATACACAAGAAAGAATTTTGGGGAAGAGAGAACATTTCACAGCAATATTCAGACATGCACAAGCAATGGCAAAAAGCAACCAGCCCTATGGAGAACAACCAGAAGAGATGATTTTTGGTCTTTTCCCTGGGTCTCTCCCAGGCACAGCACTGCTCCCCAAGAAGAGGAGAGCTCAGATATCAACCCACAACAGCCCGCACCTCGCACAGCTTCCACATGGCAGGGAACAGATCCCTGCAGAGCAAATGATGTACTTGGCCTCTTTGGTTCATCCTGGGGCTGTGCCAGCGAGTGGTGAGCAGCAGTGATTGGAGAGGAGCTGGCATCAACTCACAAACTCTGTAACTCTAATAGTCACAATACAAACATGCATTTCTTGTTCCAGACCAACATCCTCCATGGCTCAGGAAATGCCCCTGTGGCCCTTCCCACCATTGCTTCTCTTTTCATGGTGCTTTTCTCCCCAGTTATGCCTTGTTCTGCCTCATGACAATGTCCTCTTGCAGAGGCTCAGCACTAATCCAGGAAGCAGGCTGCTACCTAACACAGACCTATGCAGTGTGGTCACAGGCAGACCCACCTCTGGCCTCTTCCAGTGTGTTCTTCCTGATGAACAAGCCAGCAATGTATAACCCAAGTAATTCCTGACAGCCTGCCCTTGGCTCTGTGGGCCAAGCCTTGGGAAGGGCTAGCTGCTCTGCATGTCTCTGCTGAGGTACAGGCGGCAGAGAGTCTGTTGGAGACATCTGTCTCAGCTCACTTGCTAGGGAATGGGAATAATTCTCCATCAGATCTTACCCTGCCAGCTCCCCTCCTGCTCCCTATAGCAGACTGACAACCTGTAGCATCCTGGGGAGCAGCAGAACCTTCCCCATGCTTGCTCCAGAGCACTTTCAGACATTAGAGCATAGCCAAGGGCCAGGATGGTTGCACCCCTGCAAGGGTCCTGCAGCCGGTCCTTCCCAGATAACCCAGGCAGGCCACTGCAGCGTATCAGAAGGGCAGGACCTTTGTGGTTCTGCCTCCCTGAGCAGATCAGCAGGCAGGCACATCCCTGTGCCCTGCGAAGCCATCATGATTCAGTGGCATTCCTCCAGGTCACCAGTTGAGCCACAACCCTCAGGCAGTGACATGGCACAGGAAGCTCAACAGTGGGTAGACGTCTTTCACCAGTGCTGCGCCCTAACTCTCAGGCTCAGAAATTGCCTCAAGTAGCTTGGTTTTGGGCCATGCACTTCTATTTTGAAGCACAGCCAGTGCCTGGATGTTGTCAGCCCAGTTATCTGCATGGCAAAGGGGCTCCATTTGGTGGCTCCTGACTTAATGATATTTCATTTAGCAGAAATTAAACCAAGTGACTTAAACTTGTCTGGATCAAACAGAACTGAGTCCCAGCAACAAAAGGATGCTTGAAAGCTTAGCTCAGGCTTTTTTTCCCAGAGCTGCATTTTCTCCCATCCCCCCTAGTCTTCTTGAAACAGCCAAACCAAGTAATTAAACGCCCCTGCCTCCCCTCACCTCCCAGCACTTGGAAATAGAGATACACTGGGAGGAGGTTACCCACAACGCTAAGGGAAAAACCACAAGGAAGCAGCTCAGGGGCAAACCTGAGCACAGCAGGATAGGACATGCACATGAGAAGGTTTACACAGAGAACAGCCCACATACAATAAGCTGCAGCAGAGGATGACAAATCTTCTTTCTCATCAGCCCAGATGGGTGAACCCACATATGTTTGCATATGGGAGAGGGTGGTTTTGCGTCTCCACAGGCACTGGGGTCACATAGAAGTGATGTTTTAGCCACAATGATAAAGTACCATCTCAGGGCAAGATGAGGGGTAGGGTACAGAAGAGGGATGAAGGCTGCACAATGGCCCATCATCTTCCTCTTCTCCAGTACATGGCTATAATACATCACATTCCTGTGGAGCCAGTGGGGGGATCCTATCAGTCTCTATCACACAGACCTTCCTCCCCTGAAATCTCTCTTTTTGCACAAATGACTCTCTTGTTTTACTGGGAAGCTACTTAAGGCCAACTCCAAGCAGTCACAGATGGCTCCTGAAGGGTGATGGGGCACCCCATCCCCAGGACCCATTTTCATCCCATGTCTCTGCTGCTGAAGCACTCCAGTCAGCACCCCCTTCCCAGCGACAACCCTCAGAGGAGGCTCCACAGGTACTGAACTCAGGTGACACAGCTCACTTCTGAGGAGGCACAGCAGTGCAAACCTCTTAGCCAAGAGGGAAAGGAGTATTTTCCAAACTCCTTTCACCAAATGCATATGCTCCACAGGAAGCATCCCCTGGGACCAAACCCTTCTGCAGCATTTCCTGCCCCAAACCACACAGTTCCTACACACATACACAGAAGAGAAGGTATTGGGGATCCCTGGACCTCACATAACCAGGTGTACATAGGCCAGATGTCCAGGATTGCTTCCTTTGGGAAGGAGATGAAAGGAGGTGTCACCCCCTAAAAATAATACCCTTGTTTTCAGCAATCACCGCCTTGCAGCTTCTCCAGAGTGCCAGGGCTGTGTGCACAACTGGGTGGTAATGGCAGCCAGGCTCCCTGGCACTGACAACAGCCTGCCTCCAGCCAAGAAACACACTCCAATGAGGGGACAATGAGCCACTGTTTTACATGGGATAACTCGATGGACTGCACTGCCTTTAACAGGAAAAGTCACTCACTCCTCTAGGGATGTGTGGCCTGCCAGCTGGAAGGCAGCAGACCACGGGCAAGAGAGGGACAAGGGGCGTGCTGCCTTCAGGAAATGTTAATGAGGGCGTGGAAGGTTCTAAGCTATTCTCTGTGGAAAGTGATGGATGGGAAGAGCCACGCAGAGGGATGAGTACATGTCCTGCTCTCATTCCAACCAGACAGGGAACCTGCCAGAAGCAGCAGTGGTTGCAGTGAATGTCTGGGGTGGAAATACACAGCCTCAGGGAACTGAAGTGGACCAAAAAATCCAAGCACACCTGCCTCCACTTGTGCCCAAGATCCCTGGTATCTATGCAAAGTCATCTGCAGGCAGCATCCCTGTAAATGGAGCTCATGGGGCTGGAGTGCCTCTGGCATGCTGCATTGGGGGATGGAGAGGTAGCAGAACTGCATCACCCCTTTGTCTGATATTGGGGCACTTGTCCCACCCACGCAGTGCAGATTATTCACAGCGCAGACTCTCACACAGAAACCTGAGGACAGCACAGAAGCCCCAGGCACATTAAATGCACTCACATGGTTTCCAGCCTGCAAAGGCAGGTGGATGCTCCCTGCTTCCTCAGTCTGGGGTTGCAGTGACCCATGCTCACAACTGTCACCTACCCACAACCATTTCCATGCTCAGGGACTCATGCCAGATGCAATAAAACCACAGACAGCAAACACGGGGCCGGGACCAGCAGCATAACGTGCCACTGGCACCAAGTGCCACCAGACTTTACGTTTCTCCATCTGGATCCAGTTCAAGACAGACACATTGACTTTCATTGAAAAATGCCTCAGTCCTGCCTCTCAAGTGCTGTGACAACCTTTGTGGGGCAGGCAGTGCCCCTGTGCCAAGCGCAACAGACACCTCCTGAGCGGGTGGTGTGACAGGCAGCAGCCCCACAGCTGACCTGACCCCCTTCCCAGCCACAGGCTCCTCATGGCTGTCCCCCTCGCCACCAAATTTCAGTATCTTCTCTTTTAGCTTGAACATGTCCCAGCCACGTTCCTTAACAGGAGTCACACCTGAAGAGAGCCTTCTGACAGGTCGCACATTGGGCTGGCACTGCCATCACTACAGAAATGTGACAACTAGACCTTATTTCACATCATCACTCCTTCCTCCACTGAAAGGATCCAGAAACTCCCTGTCCAAGGGGCAAGTTCTCCATTCCCACGCCCCAGGATCTGCTGTGCCTTTGGCACAGTTCATGGCTGGAAACAGGACACTGGTTTGCTGGGTGAGATCAGCCCCTGCTGCACCATAGCCTGCTTGTCCTATTCAGCACCACGTGGGATGTGGGGTGGGAGGGAGGGAGGCAGCGATCCCATGTTCAGAGCTATTTGGGTTCTTCTCCAAACCACTAAAAAAGAGGGATCTCTGCTGAAAGTTCTCCAAAGAAACACAACAACACTGCTGTCAGTGTAATCTCCACTGTCCATTTCTATTAATGCTCTTACAGATTTAGCAGAAACTGGAAAGCTTGGAGCTGACTTTTCACCATCCAAGGCATGCAAGAACTTCCAGACGAGCAAAGCCAGTGTGACCCTGCATGCAGCCCCCATCAGGGCCCTTTGGAGGGGCACTTCCCAGCAGGCTGCTGGAGCACTTGCCTGGCAAAAAAGACAATGGACTTGTGTGTGTTTTGCTCCTCGTGCCTGGCTGACAAACCCAGCCAACAGAGTGCAGAGTGCTGAGTGTGCACGGCAAATGTGGAGACATTTGCCGTGCACACTCAGCACTCTGCAGCTAAACCAGGCTGAGGGACGATCCAGTGCTGAGGGGTTTGCAGCCAGCTCTGCCTCTCTGCCTTCCATCTGCTGTACACAAAGCTCAGGCAGCAGCCACAGAGGTGGCTGTGAGGTTTGAGGGGGTGTCGACAGATGGATGTTCTTTCAAGCTGCTACAAAAAGAACATTAAACTCCTGACGTGAGATGGGGTCAGAACATCCTGCACTAGTTTAGATTTCTACTGCATGTCACACGCATTGGGCCGGAAAATAATTATCTTTCTAACTCTACTTT
>WBMY01014880.1:0-10686 GCA_013397315.1 Donacobius atricapilla | reverse complement strand
GGAGAATTAGAGAAGAATTTGTTGACTACTCGTTATCAGGGAAGTACAAAACAACAGGATGAAGCCACAAGAAGGGATAAAATATATTGACCTGATCTGCAGGATGTCATGTAGCTAAGTCAGAGTGTGAAACCAAAAGAAAGAAAAGTTTCTACAACATCAAAAGCTACCAAGAATTCTTGAATAATGCATGAAGCTTATGAATATGTATATACCTTAGTAAAATAACAGTATATAGATAACAGTCTTAACGTATTGTGTTTGCTGGTCGATAGACAGCAGGAACANTCGATAGCCAGCAGGAACACCCCATCGCTGGACATTGTCCTTTTTTATCCCCTCATTAAACTTTTGAAAAATATTCTAAGATTGAATTTTCTTTTCTCACAATGGCAACAGCAGAAGGACAAAGACTAAACACTCCCAAGACTCAAAGTAAAGTTAAAATCTGAGAAGGGGGAATTAGTATGAAATTGCAATCAAGTGTATCAAAGATGACATAGTGCACAAGAAAAAAAAATCATTGAATTTGAATCTAGAATAAATTCTGAACAGTAAAATATATGTAACACTAATGATTCCTTGCCACTTTTCTTCTCATTAAAAATACAAGGAACAAAATTACTTACAGATATTGCTGGAGAAAGAGCGATGTTCCCTATAGATACTTTCAATTCATCCAAGGAAGGCATGGTATATTGAGAGCTATTATTTGATTGGATGGGTTTTATTTCTACATGGAACCTCCTGGGTTCATTTTCTTCAGAGTCAGAATCACTGGATGAATAGAAATGTGTTTTTTTGGTATGTTTTTCTCAGTTAAGGTAGAAATACTTTAAATTCATCTCTCTGCTATGTTTCACAATACTCTCTACAAAATGGTCATATTAATTAAACACCACAGATAAACAATGCTGCTTAAGCTCTTTGTGCCCTTGTACAGACACTTCAATTATATCCACTGTTCAGAATACACAACTCGGAGTTAAAATTTAGTTTTTACATTCCATTCATCTTCATGATGGTTTTCTGTTATCCAAGACACAATATAAATATCAGTGATTGAGAGACGGAGACATTCCAAGTTCTGATCAGAAGTCAAATTTATTGAGCATAGAGGACGTTTATATAGGGTTTTTCTTGTATGGCACTTATTAGGATTTTATTTTTGGTAACAATTTCTCATTGGTTATACATTCTTTATGACATCAGTTACTTGGTAATCATTACAAAGTTTCACAACATGTTTCTTGGTCACTTCTACCCCAGGGAGCCTTTATCTGTGACTGTCTCTCCCATGGTTTCTGCTCGATCAGGCCTAAGATACCAGGCTCCTTTATCAGTTCCATTATACTCGCTGTTTCATTCCCCATATATAATCTAACTGAACGACTATATATTTGAAAGTATCAAGATAAATGATTCTATAGTAGCAACACTTCTGTAAGTTAAATTTATGATTTCCAAGATTCAATGAAGGGTCCTAACGCATACATGAAAAATGCATGCATTGTAGAAATCCTTTTAAACCAAGTGAGGAAAAGTCCTAGCCTTGCTAATTAGCAATCAAATGCCCATCTATCCTTGTTACAGAGAGGAGGGCAGTTTAGTGCTGTGTGGGTGTGACCAAGCTGTTATTCTACACCATCTACATCATCGCTGTGGGCTTGGTTTCGGCAGGAAAAGCTGAGACATATAACCGTAAGTGTTTCATCTTGCTTTTCTCCAGAGGAGGGACTGTCAGCATTGAACCTGCAGATCCCGTCCTCTGCGGCCTGCCAGTCCCCCCATGTGTTCTGCCAGGATGCTTCTGCAGGACGTGGTGCTGAGGAGAGGCGGCAGCTCCGCTTCCAGTTCTGGTGCTGAAGGAACAGCTCAGAGGCGCAGCTGAGCCCAGTGGGGCAGAGACAGCATGGAGACGTCACCCTAGCATGTCCATTTCCCCCCACACAGCACAACAGAGACTTAGAGGTCATAGCGCAAGCAATTGTGCACGACTGAGCTCAGTGGAGCAGCTGCACAACCCCTACTTGGACAACCTAGCTTCCAGGGGGTTTCTTTGTCCTTGTTTTTTTTTGTTGTTTTCAGGCTGGAGGAGGGGATCGTTAGCTGGGGCAGCTCCCTCGCCATCTTGCCTTTGTTTCCCGGTGACCATGTGGCACAGTGAATTAACAGCATGCAGGACCAGTTGCCATAATGCCTTTGTCTGGGGAAACCACATGGACAGATAGTACAGGGAGAGTCCACCATCCTCCTTTTCTGTTCCAGGTGGTCAATACCTTTTTGTGGGTAAAACACCTCTTTTTTTTGTATACTTTCACTATTAATATTGCTATTGTTATTATGCTCATCTTATTCTAATACTTTGTGCTTTTAGTAAATCTTTATTTCAACCCATAATCTCTCTTTTTGTCCCTCCCTTACCGGAAGGGAGGGGGGGGGTAGGGGAGTGGCTTATTTGGAATTTAATTCCCTTCTGGTGTTATAACCAGCACGCCATGGTACTTGTACCAAGCATAACAGTAGAAGAAGCAGCAGCCACTATTACTTGCCCTTTTTTTGCAGAGGCACTGAAAATTTTGCAACAAAGGATGCCAGTTACACAGAAAGATGCACGGTAAACTAAACCCCATCAGTCACTTAAAGCACTGTCTGAGACATTAATTTTGAAGAAANCACTTTCTAACTTTAAACTGTTAGAGCGTCTTTGTCCGCCACAGTTGGATATCGGTATTAGATCAATATTCATATTTTAATAATTCATGTCATCCTTGCAAAAAAAGGAATCAGGATGACAACTCAGCCCTCAAAATAAGCAAAATATACAGATGAATTTAGCCTTGGTTCTTTATATGGACAGCAACTGCCCTCAACAAAGGCTCTGAAAAGCCTATGCTAAGTCTTAAAAGATGCAGCTGTTTTGACAAGGAACAAGTTGAAATTTTTCCTCTGCTGAAAGAGAAATATCTTGTCACCTAGTGGAAGCATAAATATTCTATACCTCACTTCTGTTATTTTCGTGTGGAAATATGCCACCCATTTGAACGAAATCTCTTGAAAATACTCCTTGACAAAGATTAAATCCCTGAACCCTAAAGACATTCAAAATCCAACCCAACTGAAAGAAACCCTGAGATGTGGTGAGGAAAAAGTCAGATGTCTTCATCTTACAGGATATCTGCCTCACAAAATGGATCACAACTGGAAAAGCAAATTTTAAAAGACAAGTGATTTTTCATTTCACCAAAAGATTTCTTGCCTTGAAAGCTATTACTGAATTTCAATATTAATTTCCTACAAATCAGGTGGCTCTTGTTAGGTGGCATGAGCTGGCCACTGAGGTATCAAGTCTATGAAACAGTTACTAAAAAAATCACTTTAGACCTGAATGCCATGAACTGAAAGGTCAGTCAGCAATTTTTAGGATGAGTGTTTTTTCAACAATTAAGACTAGCCTTATTAAGATTGATTGCCATTATGTTAAAATAATGTCCTCCAACAAATCATCTCAGGAGTTCCCATCAAAATAATAAATATCCACTCTTGGAGGCTAAGGCAGGAAAAGAGGAAGGAAACTGATGACTTTGTGAATCTGTTCAAGATTTTCAGAAGCTGAAGTACTACCTGGCTGACAGGAATTGCAAACCACTGAGCCTTTTCACTGGATCTATGGCCTTTTTGATTGTTTCATGACAAAAAGGATACTGGATAAAAGGAAATTCAGGTGAATCACTTAAAAAGCATGACTGTTATTCACTCCTGCCTCCATTTCATAAAAATGTAAAACATGAAATAATGCACCCCTCCAGAACTGGATAATAGTCTTTTGCTTTTGTACCAATTATGCAAATAAGAGATAACATGAATTATCAGTACAGGAACCTTCATTGGGGGCAACAGAGGCATTTTGGCAAAGGTGATGAGAACAGAGAAGCTATGATGGTGGAGTGGCCCACTTGGAAGTGCTCTCAACTGGTTAAGTTTTCACCATTTAAAGTAATTGCAAAGTGCACATTTAACTTTTATTTTATCTGTAGTCCCCTGAAAAATCAGTGAATACACTTCCAAAAATTAGCTACCTTGCTAACATATTAGGTTTGCTTAGATCTTCAACAGTTCTTCCTAGCTCTTAAGTAGAGATTCCCTCTGTTTCTGATGGACGAAAAAAAAGGGGAAATCCATTTAAAAAAAATTACTCATAACAAAAATCTGGTTTATCTTTAAAAATACAATAAAAGCTATAAGCACCAATTAGAAACAGCATGATACTTCATTAATTAACAGAAATTCTATTTCTAGACCGCTGGACCTTCCAATCTTTTTAAGTGTTATTAAAAAGTGGGAAAGACACAGATATAAAACAAAAAGCCATTCAATATGCTTAAAAGAGTTAACAAGCTGTACTTTACACTCTCAAAGTTTTTCATAGAAAAAGATCTGCATGGTTACCTTAAATTTTTTGTTGCAGATTTTTTTACTGTCAGACAAAAGTTCTTCTCTTAAAGTTCCTCAAACATCTGATTTAGCCTTTAACATTTACACATATAAAATCTAAACTAGATAAAATTTTGTGCATTTTGCAGACACTTTGAACATAAGCCTACAAGCTTGCAACATAAGCATGTCACTCACCTTCCTTTACTTAACACTTTAATGAGTACTTCCCCTCACCAAATAATTGTAATAACAGGAAATAACTTGGCACAATAATAGCAAAAAGGATATCCTGTGATGCTCCTGGTTTAATGCTGTATCCTTCATCATCTACATCAGGAATGTTCTAAAAAAAACCCAACAAAAATTATAACAAAAATTTGTAACTTAAAATATATGCTGTTCTTACATCAATCTGAATTTTATATAATTGACAAATAAAATTTTGAATATAAAACCACATAAAAATCACTGTTATGCATCAATAATTATTACAATTTTCTCATGCTATGCTCTATAGTTCAGAAGAAGTGTGACAGATATCTCAGGAACACAATGCAACAAAACAATCTCCAAATTTCCCATGAAAACTGGCAAGTTTTAATGCATCTGCTTTTACTGGTGTTCTGTCAAAAAGGCCAGAAATCATTAGATGCATTTTAACTTTACAAATGAGTGTTAAATAAGCCTACAATACTCTTAGCCCCAAATATTTTCCCAATTTCTACTTTAATTCTTTTAGCTAAGTCACTAAGGCTCTGATGGTGCAGGAGCATAACCTATTCTAAATACTAGTCAGTACTTCAATAAGTGAATAAAAACAGTCCAGCTTATACAGGTTGCAATTTCCTTTCTCCCTCTTGAAAAGACAGCAAGCCTGTAGTGTTGCTTTAGCAAAGAATATTCACATTAATTAAAAGGCATGGATGAACCTTTAAATACAAGTGCTCAAAATCAGGTTCCAAAGATTTTGTTTGCACATCTCCAGCACTGTCTTGGATTTTTAAAGCTAATAAGCACCTGGGAACTTCAAACTAGTTCATTTTTTCAGTTCTTGCAGGCAATTAAATACTAACTGAAGAGAATTATGTTTAAAATAATTTTGAACTCTTAGCTAAGCATTTAGTTTGATAAAAATGCTTTGGGACAGAAAGAAACAAGTCTCTAATATGATCATCTAAATTTCAGAACTGTGCAAAACCCCACACTTTTGTATATTATATATAAAGAGATATACTTGGATTCACAGATACTTTTCCCATTCAGAACAGAAAAATAAAATCCCACTATTGACTTCATGACTTTGCATGCATAGTTAGTCCATATGAACTGCTGAGATGCTACAGTAAGTTTATTATGAAAAAACCCTGATATCGTCAAAATTTTTCTAGTTATAAATTTCTTATAAAAATGGCAAAGGGTAGAAGAAATACTTAATGTACCTTTGTAATGATGGCAACAACAAATTGTGTCACATACAAGTAAAATGGTACTTTAAAATCTTATTTAACAAGTTAAGTAGTAATTTCAAAATATTATTTTCAATATTTTGAACAGCTGAACAGTTCTGCTTCCTGAAACATTAAAATTTTATTTGCAAATCTACATTTTGTAACAGCAGTAGAAGACACAGCCCTTCAGGTGAGATACATAATCACAAATCTCATATTAATGAAGGCATATACATTTACTTGACTAATTCTTACTCCCTTCTTCACACTACTACAAAGACCAATATGTTATATGGCATATGACAGTGCATCTTTTAAGTACCAGGCACACAATACAGATAAGACCTGATTTGCCTTTTTTGGGGGTTTGCATGGCCTGGTTTTGATAGTGGGGGGGGCTACAGGGGTGGCTTCTGTGAGAAGCTGGAATTCCTCTGCATCCCTTGATCATGGTGAAGCAGTCTGTCCCCCTGCAGCCCATGGAGGTCCATGAGGGATGCAGAGATCCACCTGCAGCCCATGGAGGAGCCCCATGCCAGAGCAGGTGGATGCCTGAGAGGAGGCTATGACCCCATGGGAGGCCTGTGGAGAGAGGAGTCCTTGCTGGAGTATCCTGTCCTTGGAGGATTGCACCCCATGGAAGAGTGACCCATGCTGCAGCAGTTTGAGGATTCCATGGGATGGACTCACATTGCAGCAGTTTGCAAAGAGCTGTTGCTAGTGAGATGGACTCATGATGGATAAGTTGACAAAGAACTGTCTCCCATGGGGGGGACCCCATGGTGCAGCAAGGGAAGGACTCCTGTCCCTGAGCAGCAGTAGAAGCCACAGGTGATGAACTGACCATAACCCCTACTTCTTGTTTCCCTGCGCCATTGGTGGGAGGAGGTAGAGTTGGGAAGGAGGGAGGGGTGGGGGGAAGGTGTTTTAAAGGTTTTATTTTACTTTTCATTATTCTGCTGTGATTTTGTTAGTAATAAATTCAATTCATATCTCTAATTAAAGCCTGTTTTGCCCATGACAGTATTTGATGAGTGATGTCTCCCAGTCCTTATCTCAACGCATAAACCCTTCATTATATTTTCTCTCCTCTGTTCGGCTATGTGATGGAGTGATAGAGCAGCTTTGGTGGGTGCCTGGCATCTGGCCAGCATCAACTCACTGCAGCCTACTGCGCTGAATGGAGAAAAACCCCCACAATCTTCTTGTATATACATGTCATTTTGAACTTCAAGATGAGATGATCTTTGCAAATTTTGTGTTTCTGCAGGAAGTAGTTATTAATATGATTTGGGATGAAGGTCTAGCCCCCTACCCAAACATGTTATTTGTAGTAAAAATAAGCTCAATATGAATGTGACTTGAACTTTCTAGAAGTCACTGGAAAGGTGGACTTCCTCCAAAGGTTTCACATTCTCAGACATTCTATCAAGCAATTAAACATAACAATAAGCCCTGCAGTTTTCCCTATGTTTGCAGATGTAATACAACATATTAATGATTAAGTTATTATATAGTTCTAAATATATATAAAATGTGTAGGGATTATAACTGTCTTTGAATTAGTATGTTCTAAAAATTTCTGGGGTGAATAATTTTTTTAAAGAAATAAAACATAATGACATAATAAACAAAGTAAAACTGCCTGTACAAAAAGCATGAGGACTGAGCAGTCTATTCCTAAAACTTATTTTTAGAGTTTCAGTCAATACTTTGACTCAGTTTCCTTGCTCTGTTCCATCTGGCATCCAAAAAACAGTGGAAGGAACCACACCATAACCATGCTATATGAAGACTGAAAAATGAAACAGAATGGAAATCTTAAATTAAAAGACAAGGAAAATGAAAAACATTTGAAATGGGACCTTCTAGAAGAGGATTTTCTAGAAGATCTAGAAGGTCTTTTTTCAACCATATATAAATTACATCTAGACAAAACAAATTATCATATGGTGTGCCTCATGCAGTCAGAAAGAATGTTAGACACATTTACAGTTGAATTTGTTGAATTTTTTTTTTAAATGTAGAGACCAAAATAAGCAAGGAAGAAAATAAACACTGCACATCAAATCCAGGTATGTTTCACTCCAATGACTCAACCTGAACAGTCAAAAGACATTATTTCTGTGAAAAAACTGATAATGTTAGGGATGATTCTCAAGTTACTTTATTTTAAACATACCTAATGAATGTGTTCTAAGTCTAGATAACTTTGTATAGGATAAAATAACTGTCTCAAATGATGCTTATAAGGCTGGTCATGCACATAAAGTTTTATTATGTGACAAAACTTAGTTTTCCTTATTTAGAAGAATGGAAACCAAGTTTCTCAAAATAAGTTTTAATATTAGGTAGTAAAACTCCCAGATATTAAATGCAAAAAAAAAATATCCACAATACAGGTGAGCTTGTAAACCTAAATTATCTAATATATTTGACATCTAATTAAAAGAACTGAAAACCAAATCAGTCCACAAAAGGACACATAAATAATTCTGTAAATGGTTCCTTAGTATAGCTATTAAAAAGAAAATGCTCAATTAAGGAAACAAAAAAGCATTAACATATCAATTTCATTTGCAACTGTCGCTTACTTGAATTTAATAAATAAAATTCTTTGACTCATCATAGATCAAACTGAGACCAGTGAAAAACAGACCATGAATAAAGTGCACTGAGATACTGCATTTAAAGCCATATTTAAAAACATATATTCCTACACATTACTGTCAGCAATCATGCAGAACCCCATTATTAGAAACGTTCTCCAAAGAGACAGTTGTAAGCAGAGGAACATGATGATGCAAAGCTGGGTTCTCTGAACCATTTTCTTACCTAAAATCGATTAGTCAAGCAATTTGAACTATTAATTCGCAAAACAAGTAAATAATTGCAGAAAAAAACCACCTTGTTTAAAACTCAAGATTGTTAAGGAATGTAAATGTATTACTGACACATATTTGTATATACTGCTAAAGACTATGTTCTGAATAAAAGTAACACTTCAATTATGCTATCAAAATATTTGTGCTGGTTTTGCACCGAAGTAATTTTTTCAGGAAAGTTATAGCAAAACCAATCAGTGGCTAGGTCTGAATATTGACATCTGGTAAAGCCACGAGAAAGGTGATGCCTCTGTGAAAACACAGGTTAAAAATCAGGGAAAATCCCAAGAAGCCCTCTTTTCCTTCTGGTCTGGAAAGAGGTAACAGGGGCCGGCGAGGCTGGCCCCACTCCGCCACGTGGCCCCCGGGCCTCGAGTGGCCTGGCCAAGTCCTGCTGCTGATGCAGCCCTGGCAGGGTTGGGCCCGATCAGCTCCTGGGCAGGGGGAGGAGAGTATGCCCTGTCCTGGCTGGATTGGGCCCGAGCGGCTGCTAACATTCTGCTGCTAAGCCACCCCTCCATCGTGGCCCCAGGAGGCCTAGCTGGGCTGGGCCAAGCTCCCCCCAGCGGCTGCCAAGCAGAAGAGGAGGAAGCCCCAGTATCAGGAGTGCTGCTTTGAGATCCTCGCCCCCCCCAGCGCACTACAGCCACCACTACCAAAAACCATCATGCCCTCTGCAGACCTGGGAGAATGTTAACTCTTTCCTTGACAGATGAAACTTGCAAAACATTAAATCCTCTCTGAGTGAGAGAAAAGACAGAGTGAAGACATGTAGAGAGACAATATGACATCAAAGTCAGTGAAGGAAGAGTTACATCTTAGATGAAAGAGAATGAGAAGATGCCTTGGTTTTAGGCTGAAATTCTNCGAGAAGATGCCTTGGTTTTAGGCTGAAATTCTTCTGTGACCCATGGTAATGGACTGTAATATACTAGAATATCCCTTTAAGTCGTGGAAATATGTATTGGGGAGATGATGAGAGTACTAAAATTGTAGATCTGAGAAAAGGTATTTGTGGTGAACTAAGTAAATATTGAAGTAGTTGTGATTTTATGAGAAGCTTGAACAGAGAGAGAGAGAAATGAGGTGATGAGGATCTACCCCTAGAAAGAAAAAAGATCTCTGTTCCTAGAGATGAAGAAAACCTTTGCTTTTGAACTGTTCATCTTTAAAATGATACTCCATGAGTACATGGCCCATATGCAGCCAGGGGAAGGCATCGTGATATAGGAGGGACTTCACAAATGCAGATTCCTGGACGGCTGCTTTTGTGAGAACTACAAAGCCACAAGAGAACTGCTCTTTCTTGTGGGGAAGTTACCATAACGCATCAAAAGAGACTTCTCTCTCTAAAAGAATTGAGGAAAGACTATTTTATGGGTGGTAAACTGACCTAGATTTCCAAGTTTTGTCTCTGTATGTTGTCCATGAGAAGGGAAAGTTGTGGGGAAGGGGAAGTATTTTAAAGGTTTCATTCTGATTCTTAATAATTTTTTTTCTTTCTTGTAGTTCTGTCAATATGCCTGTTTTTACACCCTTTTAAGTTTTGAGCATGCTTTGCTTCTCTCCTAATCCTATCTCACAGCAGAAAAATAGAAATAGGCGAAATTGAAACCACTACAATATTAAATCCTCCATCCTGTATATAAGTCGAGTTAAAAAAGATTGTAGTGCTTGACAATGTTACCATATGCATTTGTGTTGGAAATAAGTCTACTTACAACTGAGTCTGTATCTGGACACACCCTATAAAAAACCAAACAAAAAACAATTATAAAATGCACAAATTATTTCAGTCATACAGCTCTTGTAACTTACTTTAATAAGTTCGGGTCATTTGAACAATTGCATTCGACCCATTTACCTTTCAAACTCTGGTAAAATTTTTGTTAACATAGAGTCATAGAATCACAGAA
>WBMY01014876.1:62997-73464 GCA_013397315.1 Donacobius atricapilla | reverse complement strand
GAAAGTGAACCATTGGTGGTAGGGGAGGAGAGTGCTTTGAAAGGTTTCATTTTAATTCTCTTTTTTTCTTTCTTTCTTTTGGTGTGTGTTAATATATCTATCTGTTTTATCTTTAAGTTGGGCCTGTTTTGCCTTCTTTCTCCTAATCCTATTTCACAGCAGAAAAAATATTTAGACCACTACACTAAATTTAGCAAACAGAATTCGGTGAATGTGGAACCACTACATGATTTGGTGTTTCTGCCTAGTTATGAATTTAAAACTATTACAATGGGTTTTTCAATTTCCATCACAAGTTGCAAAGAAACTGCCACTGTCCATAGGCTTTACTCTTCTGCAACTCTGCCACCTTGGCAGATGTCATGTGGAAAATGCAATCAAAGCAAATACTAACATGGCAGGAAATGTGCTTGGCAGTACAAAGGCATTGCTCTACTGTCTGCCAGAAGCTCTTCTCTCCATCTCCACCCCACTGCTCCAGTCTTTTCTGGGCTCAGACATTTCACCCTGTAATCATCCTGCTTAATACGTTATCCAGCAAAACTGACTTTGTTTGTTTTTAGCAGCTTTGCCCTAAGCTATGCCACAGGCCATTATTTATTATTCTGTAGAACATGCTGAAACTTTGAGAAGCTACATGGCTATATTTCTATTCTGTTGTGGCAAATCTTGCTCCTCTTCTCTGCCAGGAGGAAAGAGACCTCTTAACAGGTACATGGAGAAGAGACTGCGGATTTTACATAAAATGCCTGCAGTAAAAGGCCTGGGTTTAGGCATCTTGTAATTTTCTAGCGGTATTTATTTGGTTCCTTTTTCAATGTCTGTAGAAAGTATCCCATGGTGTATTTGTTTAACTGCAAGACCAAGTGATGCTGGTGGACCACAAATGCATTTTATTAATAATACACATTTCCCATTCTGTTAAGTCCCTATGGAACACACACAACTTAGACTGGATTTTCTTTGTGTCCTGCTGCCTAGAGCCCTATTTATCCTCCTCTGGAATTTCTGCTATTGTGCTAAAAGTTGAGACCTCTCTTTGGGCTACATTTCTCTAAATACACAAGAACAGTTGATACCATTTTATCAGCTGTGAAAGACAGAAAACTTGTCTCTAAAAAAAAAAAAAAAAATCATTGGGTGAGGAAACCTACAGGCCTCTGTGATTACAGAGTGGGTTACCACACATTTAATTTTAGCCATCTAAAAGTCATGGCATCTCACCTAAGCTATTTGTCTGCTCTCTCTCTATAATCAGTGAAAGGAGATAAGCCTGTCTGGTCATGACTCATTCCATCTATTTTAGGTTGGGGTGAATCACCCCTTTGCAGCTGCCTTCTTCTATCTGTTGACTACAGAAGGAATAAAAACAAATCCCTTAGACCAGAGATACTTAATCTGAAGTGTCCAGAGTTACAGCTGAAATCACCCACTCTTGGTAATACTGAGAAGCACAGTCAAGGAACTCTCTGCTCCATGGATGTTGTCCTGTGTGGGGAAAGGATTGAATGATACCAAAAAGAAAATTATGCATCTTCATCTCATGTTGCTGTGAAGGACTTCGCTGTATCTTTTAGCCTATTACATTTTTACCTCTGTACCTTCTGTGGATACTAGGGATGTTTTCCAGCAGTTAAATAAGTTGTTTGAATGCAGCAGTGCCAGCTGTCCCAGCCCATGTCCTGCATTCTCCCAGAGCAATGGAGAGATATCCACAAGCCACACTGGGGACAGGTGGAAAAGCTAAAGGCCATTTCCTCAGGAACTTCCAGTTCTGGATTGCTGGCAGGCTGCAAAGGCAGGAAGAACACAATGTATGATATAATGTATACAGTAACTATAAATGCAACTAAGCATCACAGAGCCTTTCCTATGGCTTTGACCTAGAGCTGCCTCCCTTCTGTATTCCCTTTAGAGCGTGGTAGCTCACTTTGATCTTGCTAATCCACAGCTGCACACCAATACATTCACAAGTTAAGCACTAGCCCAAGTGAGATGTGAATCTGGCCCAGCTCCTCACTGTGTTTCTGCTGCCATCTTGCTCCCTAAGAACAGCCACAGGGTGAGACACCTTCCCTAGCCCAGGTGGCCCAGCTTTTGCTCTGGCTGGCTGGATGCAGCTCCAGACAAGAAGGCCTTTAAAGGGGCACTGGATATATGTTGAGGGATCAGCAGATTCCCCATGGGCATGTGGCCTGGGCTGGCCCTGTGGGAATGTCATGTGAAGCTGAAGTGGGGTGCAGCAAAGGGAAAAAATTCAAGAAAAACAGTTTGGAGGTAGGGAAAGGCAAGTTGTTGTTTTAACACCATGTTCCTAATTGCTGTGATTATGCTTGGGTGGTCTTATTACTCTTGTGCTTCTGTCACTGCCTAAAATTGTTTGAGCAGTGTGTAAATTACAATTAAAAAGTATCCATGTTAGTTTGTCCCAGGGGTTGATTTTGTTACACAGAAGGACTTGGTTCCAGGCCAAGGTCTTTTCCTCAGGATGCCAATGCGCTACGTGGCAAGAGCTTCTGTTTCAGAATTTTCCATCCTTGTTTTTGAATCCTAGGCGATTGCCAAGCCGCCTGCCAGGCTGGTTAAGAGCTTGCTCAGGTTAGCAGACAAGAGACTGTTTAGCTAACATTTTCCTACAGTTACATAAGGAGGGTGTAGAATACCACTTAGGGAGAAAAATTTAAGCTTGTCTCCAAGAGGCAAAGTGAATTTCCACCATCTCACCTGTTGTATCTGAATAGCTCACTGTCAGTCGATAGCTGTTTCTATCTTCTGTCCAAGTGCTGTTCCAGAAGCCTCTTGTAAGAGCACATTCCCTGGACAAGAATATTTGCTTAGTGAGTATTTCTTTATCAGTCCTGGCTGATTTGTGGTCCCTTGGTTTGTAGCTTCTTCTTTGGTTTCCTTTTCAGTATGTGCAAACTGGCAGCATCTTCTGCACTTGTTCTGCACTGTGTTCAGTTCCTCCTCAGGGCCTTCCGCAGGCTGCAGCTGCACAGTCCCATCCCAGCCAGGCAATGCAAATCCAGATTCTTACCAGCCACTTGTTCTAACATTGCTTTTAAAAGAGCAACAATGTGGACTCTGGGATACCTGGGCAAATTCCAGCTGGAAAATCTTAGTTAGAAGAACTTCCTTTAGTAGCGACATCAGGAAATGTTGTTCTTCCCCCTCCATCCCACCAAAACTGGGTGTGATCTCTCTGTTGTCATCCCATCCTTGGCTGAATTTCAATAGGACGATGCAAATAGGATAAGAATGGCAGGACAACTGAATTATTTTAAAAAGTGTCCTCAAACAATTAATACAAGGATCAGCCTAAGGCAAAACTGTTATTAGCAATTCACATGTAGGTGTTAAGTATCAACTCCCAAAATCCACTTTCAAGAGTCACTTTAGAGTATCCCAGTGCCTTGGTACAAAGAAAAATCTATCTGCAAAAGAGTTGCCATGGAAACATAAAAATAGGTCTGGAAGGGATGTTGAAGGGCCAGCTAGTTTCTTCCCCTCCTACAAGATAAGATCAAATATAATTTGACCATTTCCGACAGATGTTCTCTAACCTATTCTTAGAAAGCCCCTCAGCTTCCCAAGGCAACCTGCTCCATTAGTTCAATTTTTCTGAAAAGATTTCCAGACAGCTAATAGTTCTTCTCAGCATCCTTTTTCCTCTTGGGTCTACAACATTTCTGAAAAACATTTACCCCAAACAGACTCAGGTTCTGCAGGTGAAGTTCTAGTAGTGGCAATTTGAGGCAAATTATTACTTTCTGCATCCTATTTTTTACATATCAATGTGGTATTTACATTTTTGCATCACTATGACACTCCTGGCATGTGACAGGGCTGTAGACTGCCAGAGCTCCCAGAGCACATGTTCCTTCTTCAAAGGAGAGTGAATGGCACATGAATACATTGTTCAGTTCTAATAGCATATTACCAAGTGGGCCTTCCCTTCCCACAGCTCTGGAAACCTTTCATAGTGGACTAATTTGGACAGCAGGAACGATGGTGAAATTTAGGTTTGGACTGAAATGTTTGTAGCAGGGACAAACACCACATCCTTATGTATGGGTTCAGAGTTCACTGCCTGAAGCCCCAGATGCATGTGGAGCAACAAGTCCACAATGGCTGTTCCCATGCACTCAGAGGTGACACCTTCCCTCTGGGAAATCACTGTTGGTGTCCCATGTTTGCTTGTGAGCAGGGCTGTTGGCAAGGTTCGCGTGTGAAACTATTGATTAGGTTGTGCTGGGAAAGTTGAACCACCCAGAGTCCACAGGCTGTTTTTTTCCTGTTGGAATGTGTCTACCTGGGGTGGCGAGTCTTCTTACACCGTCTTAACTGGATTTTTTTCCTCTTGGTATTATTCATAACAAAACTATTTTATAAAATTTGTTGGATTGGTTTATTTAAACTTGTTTTTCCACTGAAATGTATGTGTTTTCACTGCATGTGCTTGGTAAGGGAAAAAAGAAGTGTTTCTTAAAATTTCTCTTTAATTCATACATTGAAATGATCTAGTTTGAACATTGCATTTGATCTTTCAGGGAAATGGTGCAATCTTGTTTCTTTACACCTTTGAACTTTTCTGTACTCAGGCTTCTCAGCTGATCTACATCTCCTGTGATATGATTCCTGCAGTATAACTCTCTCTTTTTATCATGATGGATGATGGTGATATTTACAGTTTGATTAGCTTCTATGTTGGACACAACTGAATTCCAACTTCTGTTTTTTAAGGAAAGTATTTCAATGTCCAGCCTCTGTGACAGTACAAAGCTATTTTCTTTTCTCCAGGGAAAATTAAATTATAATATTCTGCTGAAAATGGAGTTTGTTTCCTGAGCAGCTCTGGGTCTGACTGTGGACTTGAGAGGTATCTATTTGCAGCAGGGCCAGTGGGATGCCTTGCTCTGATGACACCTTTCCTTCATCAAGGAAACCCTCTTGCTTGAAGATATCTCCTGGCACCTTCATCTCCTCACCCAGGAGGTACAGTTCCTTTACAGCAGCACCACCCTGCTCCCCTTCCCCTCTGCAGCTGCATTCTCCCTGCAGGTGCCTACTCGGCTCACAGTTGTGCTGTGATTAATTGGCAGTACTGCCCATCAGGTTCAAAGGGCTGCAGTGATTTCGTGTGGCAGAGGGGCAAGAGGCAAGCTTGGTGCCAGCTTTTCTTAGCCACAAGTGAAACATTAAATCTCCTTGGCCATTGCATAACAGTGCTGACCATGTAACTGAGCATTTTCAACAGCTTGCTAACAGGTAGATGAAACTCTGCAAGGTCATGTTGTTTTAGTGCTTGGGCAGGCATTTGACATCTGCTGAGGGGTGGATGAGTACTGATAAGGTGGAAACCTAGATACTGGTTAAGCAAAAATATGCCTGGCCAGGAAGAAGAAACCTATAGCAAGAGCAGCTTGCAGTGACCCCAGAGCAGCCATTCTCACCATGCCAAAGGGTACAAAGAGTGCCACCATCAGCAGTCCCCAGGGAATTTGTTGCTCACCTTAGGGCAGGAGAGGACTGCATGCAGAGGGGAATGTGCATCCAGGACACATCTACCTGTGCCACCTACAGGGGCCAGGGCAGAGGCTCACTTCCCCCTGCTGTCTGAACATGAGCACATCTCACACTCTCAAGGACACAAGCAAGGCCAGTGGGTAACGTGAACCAGGGGCAGTTTTTGCTAGGCCAAGAATGAGGGCAGTAACTGAACACTAGCTTTTCTGTGCCTTTTGCTCTCAGGACAACAACATTCCCTCCCTGAAGCAAATGAGGATCAACTGGGACTCAGAAGGCACAGCAGCCAGCGTCTGAGCTATGATGGGCCACACAGCCACTGCAGGTGTCTGAAGGATGTGTGCCTTTTCCTCTCCTGCAGCATCTTGTCAGATGTGCTCTGGAAAAGGACTGGCTCATCTATGACCAGAGACTGTTGTGCACCCCTCAGACAGACGGATGTATGTCCATCATATCCAGGCTGAGTCACAGGACTGAATGTCAAATCAGCAATGTGACAGGCAATCACAGGAAAAGGGGCTTGTGTCAACCACATCTGGGAGACTGAGGTGTTCAGTTCAAATGGGTCCAGTGGAAAGATGGTGAAAGGGTTGGAAAGGTGATCCCTGCGTGGCCAGAGGGGGTTACTCTTGCTGCTGATGTCAGCATCTGCTTCCCTATGTCTCCCCCGAGGCTGCTCTGTCCTGGCCTGTCTTAGCACCAGCTCTCCCATGAGGGCACTTTTCCATCATATCCTGTCTAGTTTCTGCTGCGAAAAAATATAGCAGCAAAAATGATTTCTCCATTTCAAAACAAATGAAAATATGAGGATAAATGTGATTTCTCTTCCATTCATAGTAAGCACTAACTTTTGCATAATTAAGTTACAAATGCCCAGAGAAAGGGAGACAATATAGTACACTCTACATTAGAGGTCAGATTTCTTATCTAAGCAATATGACTCAATTCTTTGAATACCTCCATCTCTCCACAGTACAAAAGAAAAATGGGATATCACCTTTCTTCCTACAGGTGGTACAGCCAAGAGTTTTGGGACTGTCTGCCTGAATTTGTGTCCCCAAGCACGCTCTTCAGCCATCTGGATAAGCTGTCTGATTTTCAGACATTCTGAGCCTTTTACAATTCCCATGCGGTTCTGCAAACAGAAAATCTTGGCCTCTGAGCTATGCTGTTAAATTAAGCAGCACCAGGTCTGGCTGTGATTATTGCAGCTAGAAAAACCTCCGTTTGTGTTCCACTGCAGGCCAGGCAGAGCTGGCTAGTGTCCCGAGCAGACCTGTGCTAGGTTGCCTTTTCAAGCAAATTTGCACAGCTGTACTCAAAACAACCCCTAAAATGCGGCCCCACATGTAAAAATACTGTGATAGAACTCTTGTAACTCCACTATCAATGCAAAGCAGCTCTGAAGCTGGTGTAGGTATAAGCATTGGAAGTGATGGAACAAGCAGTGGTGGAAAAGTCTGCTAGGATATGGAAATCTGAGGAATGTGACATGCTCTGAGAAGTGGAATTGAATTTGCTGATGTTTCAGCTCATGAGATGGAAGAAAAATCCCGTTTCAACATATGTTTCTAGTTTGTATACTAAACTGCTTTCACGCTGATGTTCTTTAATATTCAAACATTTTTCAATTCTGCATTACAACACAAAATACAAACACTCCCATTTTGTCAAAATGAAATCATCATAGGCTTGGGACAAGGTTCCTCTTCATAAAATAGATTCAGAAGGTTTGTTCCAGCTCAAATGAATCAACCAGAAAAATCTTTCAATCTTTTATGGAAGAGGACTTTCTTCCTCCAGACATATGTCAGCAGCTGCTGCAGCTGGTGTGTCTGCCTGGATCAAATGGCTCAGGAAGGGATGGTGAAACAGCATAGCATTCATCCAGCATGTGATAGCAAGGGTTAGTGCGTGGAATCATGATGTCATCATAAAAATATAGAAAATCATTAGAGTCAAGGGAGACATTTTTGTCTGTTTCCTGGTTTGGAGAATAGTTATTTTGCAAACTGGCTGTGGAAATATTTAAGCACAGGTTACAGACACTAAAACCTTTACATTTCAATGGGTGCTTTGAATTAATGGAGAATAAAGAGTTTAAAAGTCAGACTGATATTTCTGCAGATCTGCTCTACTTGCATATGGAGTTTTGAATATTTGAATCACTGAATGGGATACTTGGCACGATGGTTTTTGGAATGACACGGTTCTTCTTGTTCTCTGTTTCTTCAAGGAACATTATGCTGCCAAGGTTAACTCAAAGTCATGCAGAATTTGCCATCTCCCAGGTTGCTTAGCTCAAACATGGCCAGTGAGTTCATGTGACTTTGAACTCATGCTGCTCACCCTCCTCAGCTTTAGCTCTTTAATGGTGTCTTTTTGTTGATTCATTGCCTGGGAGTGCAGAGATAAGCTCTCCTTTTCCTTGTAGCTCAAATCCTTGGTGAGCACAATGTAGCCCGTGTGATTCAGCTGTCTGAATAGCAGAGCTCGCTGAATTTGGAAATGAAGCATCCCATGCCTGTCAAGTTCCCAATAATAATAATGGGAGAAGCAGTTAAGAAATTCCAAGTTGCAGTCCTGCGGCTTGAAAGAGAACCGAGAAAGGTGCTGGTTTACCTTACCATGCCAGGCTACAGTTAATGGCAGCTCGGGCACGTTTGAGACATTTAGCCATGCCTGCAGCTGCGGAGGGAACCTCCAAAAAGACGATGGGACAGAGAGAAGGGCAGGCAGTCAGGTCAACTCTCCCATACTTGCCATAAGCCCTTTGGTGAGTCATCGCCCTCACCTCCTGAAGTCATTAAAGCCTGGCGTGCCCCTGCTGCCCCGACTCTCGCTGCCACTGTGGATGTTAGCCGCCAGCCCTTGCAAACTGCGTGCGCTCGCCGGAGCGGGTGTAGTGAGCCACCGCGGGAACCACGGGCACTGAAGCTCAGGAAACAAGAGAAAAAGCTTTGCTTCAGGACGCTCGTCTCAGCTGTCTGTATGTACCTGCCCAACGCTTTGCAAAACGTCTTTTGCTAGAAAAATTGGCATTTTGAAACAAAATGCAGTAATTTTTGATTGCAAAACTCTAGGTGTCATACTGGGAGTGGGTTCTTTGGAAGGTGAAGGGAATGTTATCACTGTCTAGAATTATCTCAAGGGAGGGTGCGGCTGATCAGGCAAGTGCAAGTCACCTGAAGTGGTATGGTGGTAGAACAAGAGGCACAGAGACAACCTGGAGCATTAGAATGAGTGAAAAACTTTTTCATCATGTGGGTAACCAAATCTTGGAGAAGGTCTCAGAGATGCAGGGAATCTCCACACTCTGAGATTTTAAATACTGGGCCAGGAAAGTGTCTGAGCAACCTGGTCTCACTTGGACCAAGGTATTGAACTACACAAACTCTACTTGGGTGTCCATCCCAAAATTATTATTTTTAATTATATTATGAATGTGACTAGATGAAGCCCACATTTATTTTTGTCAAAACCAAAAACAGAACAACACAACCCCCCCCACACCCCACAAAAACAAAAACCATACACACACAAAAAACCCCCAAAACTGCAACCAAACAAAAACAAACAAAAGAAAATTCCTAGCCAGAAAAGTAGCAGCAGTCCTGCCCTCCTTTTTTGCATCTCTGCTCCTAGATATGTGCTGCCTTCTCCACCATATTATTTGAGCCTTCCACCGGGCTGCCATGGCCCCAGTCCCAGAGTGCCATCAGGAGGTGGTGCAGGCTCAGGGCACGTCAGGTCTGTCAGACTGGGGACGGTCACGGTGTTTGGAGTGGCCGGTATGTGGCAGAGAAAGACCCTTCTTCCCTTCAGTGATGATGACCTGTTCGATTTTAGCTTGAGACCGCGCATCCAGCCTGGATTCCAGTGAGGTGCCTGCAGTGTGAGCCATTCACACAACCTAAAGCTCAGCACTTGCAGACACAGTAGCATCTGTCCTGAAGTGCGGCTCTTCCTTTGTGGGGCGATTATGCCTCAAGAACTCACAGTAAACATTAGAAGCTCTACATTCCTGTGTGCTCATAGTACAGGCACTAGAATAGGTTTCACTGTTTTCCAAGGAGCTAATCCAGGGTAGCTGTGCAGGGACCTGCTCCATCCCAGACCTGTTACTGCCATCCAGTGGGTTCTGCTGGAAGTGCCGTGTCCTGTGTCCTTCCCTGCCTTTGGCAGGGGGTCGGTCCTGTCCCGCCTTGGTGTGTCCCTGCTGTGCTCTGTCCCACCGGCCTTTGCAGATGGAGCTGCAGCTGCCAGGCCACTGCCCAGCAGAGCCCAGGGGCCCTTGTGCCAGCGCGGGGGACCCATGTGTCTTTTCATCGTCATTGCCCGCACACACTGTGTTTATATGAGGCTACTTAGAGAAAGCAGGTTTTGGATTTGTTTTCTCTTCAGAGAGTAATTCAGGGCATTTTCTGAGCATGGCGTGTAGTTTAACCCCAGACATCAACCTGGCCCACCCAGCCTCCCCCTACCAGTGGGATGGGGGAGGGAATTGTGAAAGTGAGAAAGCTCATGGGCTGAGGTAAGGGCAATTCAACGGGCAAAGCAAGAGCTGTGCACAGAAGCAAAGCAGAACAAGGAGTTCATCCACTACTCCCCATGGGCAGGCAGGTGTTTGGCCATCCCTAGGAAAGCTGGGTTCCATCACACATAATGGTGACTTGGGAAGACAAACACAACCACTTGCAGTGTCCCCTCTGCTTCCTTCTTCTCCATGTCCTCTATATATTGAGCATGGTGCCATCTGGGATGGAATGTCCCTTTGGTCATCTGAGGTCAGCTCTCCTATCTATGTCCCTTCCCAGCTTCCTGGTACCTACAGCCCCCTTGCTGGGGGGGTGAGGTGAGGAGCAGAGAAGACCTTGGCTCTGTGCAAGTGCTTCTTAGCAATAACAAAATCATCCCTGTGTTATCAGCTCTGTTTCCAGC
>WBMY01014876.1:17750-62910 GCA_013397315.1 Donacobius atricapilla | reverse complement strand
TGGGGTTTCACCTTTTAAAGATGCACAGGTCCACAACAAAGGATCTCTCACTCTTCATTGGTGACGAAGCCCCAGGCATCTCACAGGAACATTAGACNCGGGGCCTGGCTCGGCTCTGGCCAGGGCCAGCCCTGGCACGGCCGCCCCGGCCCGGCCCCGGGGGCAACAGGCCCAAAGCCGGGCCGGCTACTCCTCCCCTCCCCCCCGCCGCCGCGATGTTATCTCATGGCAAACCCACAGCTAAAGAGGGCTTTCCCAAAATCCCACCTGTATTTAACCCCTGTGTCCCAGAGGTGTACACTTGTATCCAATTGGCCAACCTAGCTGTCAGTTTTTAAAGCAGATCACTAATTGTTTTTTTACCATTCATGCCAAACTACACCTTCATACCTGCTACTGTGAAGACAATTAACTCTACCCCAGCCAAAGCCAGCACACAGGACCAATGGCTACATCAAGGAGACAGAATACAACCCCCACAAGGCAGAAGACCACTTTGTGAGCTCCTGCTTTCCCACTTTGCAAGCTGCTGATGTGGATGTTTTTCTCCAGACACACTCCAGAGGAACATCTGGCAGCAGCAGACTGGTGTGAGCCCTAACAAGGCCTCTGCTAGACCGGGCTGCCGCAGAGACAGCAGCTTCTCCGTAGGAGTAGTGCTCACAGTAATGAATAAATCAGACCCTGAACCGGAGCTCTGTCCTGCAGGCAGGGGTGGGAACCACTGGTCAGGGAGGGGGCTTGGGCTTTCTGTGCTTTGAAGGAGTCAAAAGCCTGTGCGAGCATGGATGCGGGGACTGCGTCCATTCTCCCGGGCATCACTAGAGGGAGACGGAGCACTGTCTCACGGCGTTGCCTGGAGGAAACTCCTTCAGCACCATTTTCCATACCTTGTCTTTCTGTTTGAGGTTACTAGTGGGAAATACGACATGGCGGAGCATGCTGGAGCACTCCGTGCTCACTGGGCACTTGTCATCTTCTGCTGGGACCCCGCTGGGCTGGCCGCGCCTTGCACCTGGGGCAGCGAGCCGGCACCAACACCAACACGCCCAGTCTGTACAGGGGCGGCTGTGTTAGGGTCTGTAGCCGACGTGTCGGAGTACACGAGGAGGAAGAGTCGGCTGTGAAGGGCTTGGGAGGCTGGAGGGAAAAGCAGAAAGAGGTGCCACCAAGCAGAAGTGTAAGTGACAGTGGAGGAATGTGAAAAGCTGAGCTTGGCTGAATTGTAGGAAGAAAACAGGGTTTGAAGACAAAAATCTGTTCTTGCTCAACAGTGTTCATATAGATGCAGCCAGGAGCAACCACTTTTTGCATACACAACAGACATCCTGATTAAAGCAGTGGGTGGGTGGGAGCTGAAGGGAGCCAGAGGGAGGGCAGCAGGTGGTGGCAGCCACTCCTGCCTGGCCACATCAGATCAGAAGGGACCATCAGACAGAACTGGGGCTTACCTCACAGAACTTTGTCTGAAGGTGAAGTTGCTAGAAGCTGTCTCATCTCCCAGTCCAAACAGCGGAGAAAGATACCCACATCAGGCAACTCGCTGTCTCTTGTGGCTGATGTCTGATATAGATGGTGTAATTCATTCTCTCAGATTACTGTCGGTATTGGCTGCAGGAGGAGCCTACACACCTCACTGAGAAGAGCTGCCTTGTTGCTGGTTTGTGCTGGACAGACTGAGCAAAGCTTCTAATTGGATCTGCTGTGTATCTTAGCTCCACTCCACACGAACCTGTTTCTCCTCCACCAAGCATAAACAAGCACATTTTTTTAGCCGGGCATCTACCAGGCACAGCAAAAACTGGGCAGTGCACTACCTGCACAGCTTTTTTAGTTTCTGATTTGAATCCGCCTAGGTACAGGTTCTAGTAACAAGTCCTTGCATATGTTTCTCTCCTAGTGTTTTCTCCGCATGAGTTTATTTAATCACTGCATTCAAATGCACTCTCAATTTACATTTTGAAGCATTTTGAATACTTCCAGTCCTCTTACCATCCCCAAGTCTTTTGAAGTCTTTGAAAACAACATTTCCAGCAGAACAGTCTGCCTGGTTCCAGAGCTGGACTCATCAGCACTACTCCTAGGATCAAGATTACTTCCCTGATCACGTGGTTTTCCCTTGGGTGTAAATTCAGTTTTATCACATCACACTGGCAGCTTTTGCTGAGCTGTTGAACCACTATGACTGTTTTGTTGTTTTACTGCTGAGGTTCCCTTCACAGCATATATCTCATATTTTTGGGTACAGCTTTGTAAATTTACTTTGGTTATGTTAGAAATATATTTTTATGCGACACTCCTAAGAGAAATATTGTAATGTTGGAAGTTTTGCCCCAGATTTTTTTTTCTATTTTATGAAATAAGGACTTTTGAGAAAGTTCAATTTTGTGTACTCTCTATTTCACTTCCTATGTCTACTTTATTTCTGCATTTTATTCGCCTCTTCCTTGCATTTTATTTCTCTTCCCTGCATTTTATTTGCCTCTCCTTCTGCATTTTTTAGAACAGATGTGCTGATAAAAATGGATCTGCTTATCTTAACCATTTATTTCCTAGTCTCTGTCATGTGCATTCTATTCCCAATTCAAAACTTAAGCAAGCTGGAGTGCTTGCATTTTGAAATATATATGGCATGTTACACAAGAAGATTATTAGCAAGCAACATGTAATCTGTTCTCATGCTGTTCTCACCAGTTTGGTTTTTTTTCTTCTGGCACATTGTATTTTTAAATTTATGCAACTGCTGTTGTAATTCTATCTTATGTGTAAAATTGCTACAAATTCTATTTGAGATACTCTGGTGTTTCCTTCAACCTCTGCGCTGGAGATAGTAAGAATATATCAGTCCCAGGAGTGGAAACAGGAAATGCCTGGGAACTGGGGGACTTTATGTGACTGTATTTTAGCAGTGAGCAAATCAATTTTCCTTCTTCTGTTTGATTTATCCACTTGTCAAATAATGGCAACTGCAGTGCCATACTGCCATAACTTGTAAAATTATTTGAGACCTATGGATAGGAAGTGAATTCATAAGCAGGGATTTATGATTAGAAGGGGACAATTTGCAGTGTATCAGCTGTGAATGTGCATAAAAAGTCACAGCAAAATGCATGCAATTGTCCTCATGATGCCATTACAGTACTGGGCAAAAACCCCCCAAAACCTGCAGAAAGCGTCTTTCTGCAAAGAAGCAGCAGTGGATGAAGAGGAGGGAGTGCTAATGCTTGTCATACAGCTGCCTCTGCTCCAGGGACTGCACCAACCCAGGATTCTCCAGCCTGGCTGGCAGCGTAACGGAGTGACCTCCCTTTAGCTGCAAGGAAATCTGGCCTGGCCACAGAAAGCCCTGTGCTGTCCTACAAGTCTGTCATTTCTGTCCCTGTGGGTCCACCAGATTTCTCACAACCTGCCCCTTCAGCATGACTTGTCTGCTTGCCCTGCCCAGCTGTGCCAGCTCTCTGTGTGACTGGCTGTCCTTTCTGCTCTCGAACTAAACTCCCCATCATAGGAAATTGTTGCTCAGGGACCTGAAAAAAACACTCTGCAGCTTTCTCACAGACCATCCAAAAGGCTGAGGTACTACAGGCCTCTCTTATTCCAGCTCCTGGGAGATAAACCTGGTTAAACAGAGCCCCCTGTCCTTCCCTGCTGAGTGAGAGTGCTGCATCAGTGCCACAGCCTCTGAGAGCCCTCTCTCAAGTAGCTGATGTTGCTCTGTGTGCTGTCTCTAACCTCAAGCAAATGATCAGCTATGGAATTGACAGAGTGGGTCACCAGGCACTGGGAGGAAGGAAAAGAAAAAGAAAGGAAAAAAAGGAAAATTAAAAATAAAGGAGTAGAGAAGGAAAACAAGAATAAGGAAAAGAAAATAGAACCAGAAAAAATGACATAGAAACAAAAAAAGGAAAGGCCCCAACCCTTGTGATCAATACATTACAGATAGCAGCAGCCAGCTTATGTTTGTCACAGTGTCTAGAGGTATCTAGAGTGCCTGGAGGTGACTTCTGCTCAGCCTTTAAATTGAAGTGTAGGGACCTTGACTGCAGGTCATTGCATTTCTTTCCAAACCTTCTCTTTGGCAATATCTGGCTGAGCAAATTCCAGTACTTGTCAGAGGATGTGGAACATCAGTGGACATGTTGCCATTACATGAGAGAGCTGCAGCTAGTTTTCCTCAGGTCATCCCAAGCCCCAGGTGAGGCTCCTCTCCAGATGTCTTCTCTGAAGCAGGACCCATCTCACACTGAGCGATGGCCAGGATCCTTAGCTGAGCTCCATGTGAGCCTCTCTCTTGCACTTTGAGCAATTGAGTCATCCATATGTCTCCTTCTGATTCCCAGTGTTCTCCAAAAGCCCTGGGGTGTCTCTCCCAACCCTGCTAACACCCACAGTTCTCCCAGCCAGGATGAACACCAACCCTTTGGTCTGTCCGACCGTTTTTTGCTCTGTGTGGCATCTCCTTCATTCCTTTACCCCACCACACAGTGTTTCAGATGCTTTCATGGACCACAGCAGTTTCTGCTTGTTTCTCCCAGCAGAAATCCAAGCCATGCCCCAGTGTAGCAGCCTCATGGCCTGCCCATCCAGATGAACCCATCAGTTAACAACTAATGAATCAAGATACTGACATGCACTGAGAATAAATTTTGCCTATGGAAGCGAAATCTGGTAGTAGTTAACTTGAGTGGAGGACGTCATGTGCTCCATACTTGCGTGGATTTGCTTCTAATATTTCCAATACACATGCAAATACCCACTCTTGTCTCCATAACTTCTAATTAGGGAGGCTTTAGGATTCACAGTCATTACATTTAGTAATGACTGTGAATAAACTTTAAAATATCAAGATTCCAGGGCACAAAAGCTCTTTCATAGCCTTCATTCAGGATTGGGTTTCTACTGCATTCTTGCATTTTGAAAAAGACCCTGATCTTGAACACTGCATCTTGTGATGCACAAATTGGCTACAGGAAAAGGTTTCTAAACCAACATAACTCATTATTGATAATACAATAACTCATTGATAATAGCTGTATTTTATCTACAGATCTCTGATCTAGGAAGTCATTATTTTTCAGAGCCTTTGCTATAGCAAGGGAGAAACACTGCACAGCATTGTTCAACATTATTGTGTAAGAACAGCATATTATTTTACAGTATTTTCATAACCTAGTTCTGTTCCAAGTATCAACTGGAACATGCAGGAGTGCTTTTAAACACTACCTACAAATTCCCATTCAAGGTAGTGAAACCTCCCCATTCCTCACATACAATTTTCATTTCATCTGAAATGCACATATTTATACAGACCCTTCCATGACTGCAAGGAATCTGTTGACATTTATCAAATGTGTGTCCCAAATTCATGAATTATCTGTATAGTCACCTAGACTATGGACTCCTCTGCAACATGAGCACTTTTGACACAGTGTTTACTTTTGACTTTTCTTCCCCACTCCCCCTCCCCAACCTCTCCTCCTGTTTCCCTGTTCATTCTCCTGCACATTGGCATTTTGAGCTGTGTGTCTTCATATTCCCACATGACCTTTTGGGAACAGGAGGTCACAATGTCTGCTGAGCCATTCACCCCTTGGTGTGTGAGCATGTGGTGCTGAAGGGGTGTGGGAATACACAGGACAGAGAGTAAAACAGACTTAATAAGCATAGCTGGTTTGATAACCAAGATGCCATGGCAGGAACAAACAGAGCTTTGAAGATTACAGAAGATGGGATTAGACCTGCTTATGGGAAGAGAAGTGATTCAATCAAACTTCTGCAAGCAAAAGATGTTGTAAAATGTACGAGTTGTCTGTATGATTTTTAACCTGATTGTTGTAGTGGAAAATTATTAACCTTCCTGAAATGGTATATAAGCTTTTTGGAAAATCTGAGTAAAATCTTAGTTCTGATCACTGAATCAGTCTTCCCATCTCTCTATGAATTGTCAATAGAGGAGCATGTCTTCAATTCACAAAGAAAAGCTTGCTTATTTTTCTAGTTCTTTATGGCACAGGGTAAGTGATGCTGAGGACAGTCAGATTCCTGTTATATTTGCAAAGTGGCTGCTTTAATTTAAGCAAGAAAAAACCTTGTCTTACATAACAGTTGTTTTCATAACAGATCTAGAATCCTTGTATAAATTATACTTCATTTTATACTACACTAATTACTTAACTGATGCTTGGCTGATACAGCACCATATAAAGTGCTGACTAAACCAGTCCCATCATCTGTTCCCCCGAAAGTTAACTCTTCCCATGCAAACCTACTCCTAACATTCATCTCATTCCCCAGAAACCTTTCAAAACACACAGGTGAGCCATGTGAAATAGTTTTTCTGGTTTTATTTATGTTGCAGAAGTGAATCCCAGTGTGGCAGGACTCAGTGTGGGCAGTGATGTCACTCTCAGCCAAAGTCATGGCATCAGCAATGTGGAGCATCCCTGTGGTTTTCCCAGACTGGGAAAATCCATTTCTCACAGTGAGGAAAAATCCCTCTCCTTCAACACAAACTCATACAGACAGCAGCAGGGCCCCCTCCATGCATTTCAGAGATGAATATACATACAGGAGAAACACTTGAAATTAACAATGATAAATTACAGTACTCCAAATCACCGCCCCACTGTGCTCCTGCCTTCAGGTGGGTGCAGCTCTGGCAGTGTTAGTCTGTGTCAGATATATCGCAGAGCAACAAGGGCAGCCCTATAAAGAATAGATTCTTGCTTACATTGGGGTCCTGTTTTCCTCTTCACAGCTGTGAGAGACTATTTTCTCAAAACAGAAGGTCAGAGATGAGCCTGGAAGTAACAACTTCATCTAAAGTGTTTGTCGATACAGATGTAGAAGAAAGACATTGATGCTGTTCTCAGCCAGCTTAATTAACAGGAATCCCACTCCCTGTCTGCATTTTAAGATAGGGTAGCGCCAAAGTCTTCTGGGCAGCACTTTGGTTTTTGACTCTAGCACTGAGAAGTTTAACACGGCTCTTCCATGGGCTTGTAGCTCCTTTGAAGCTTATCTCAATTGTAGAGAGAGCTCTGAATTTAGAGTTACTGTTTGACAGCTGGTGGAAGTAGGTGTTGCAGGGTTCTGAAGGTCAGCTTGAAAAGGCAGGAGGTGTAACCACAGAGGTTCCTGGCAGTGCCCAGACTGCTGCAGGGAGAGAGATGTATTTTCCACCAGTCTCCAGACTATTCAAATCTCTCAAGCTTATTTCATAAAATCCCATTGACACTGATTTTCTGCTGTGACTGCATGTGAAAGCTGCAGGGGAGTGCCTCTGTATCATCACAGGGATGTGCAAGGGGAAGGACAGTTCTAAGAACTAACCTTCCCCTCAGGAGTGTGGATGACAGAGTGCGCTAGCCTAAAAGGGATGCAAAGCCAAAGCACCAAAAATACAGCTGATATGAACTTGTTGTCAGCTCCTCTTTCAGATACATTTTGTTCTCAGTTCCTTCCTACACTGCTTCAGGCACTGCAGTTGCCATCAGGTTGAGCATTATGCCTTTCTTTTTGTTTGAAGGAAGGCCTTAGCCTTAGGTGTAAGACTGTGGTTCTCATCACACAGGACACTGAACGTACAAGAAACAAATATCAAGGTTTGAACAATAGAAAAATCACTTGGACATGAAACTCAAGAAAATATTTATTTTGCTCTTAAGAATGTGTTTTTGTGGCTTTGTAGAATCATTTTCATGATCATTTTCAGGACATAGAGAACATGTTAGCCTTGGGCAAAGTGCATGCATCCAAATTTAAGCACTGAAAAGGACTTGGATGCACATGGGCTGGCATGACAGATGTGTCTCCACCAGCAACCGTCCTAACTATTTTCAGAGATAGAGGTGCTCCAGAGAATGTGCTGGAGCTTGAGATTTCAGTGTCTGGGCAGGACTGTTGAAACTGTTCCTCTTGCTGGGTGACTAGCGAGTAAGGGGTGTCGTAGGACACAAAAAAAATGAGACTCCAAATATTTTTCAGAAGGCAATAAGCATAGAGAGGGCTTTATTGTCTAATTCTTGCTACCTTTATAAGGTGTTCTGATACAGACTTAACGTGATTGGTGAGTAGAAACAACGTCCCTCTAATTCCATTGGATAAACTAGAGAAACAGAACTAGAAAGACAAACACCACCTGGAGAAAATTGTTTTGACAATGGATTAGTTGTTCACCAAGATTGTTTTGAGAAGAAGCTTTCTCGAGATATTTTTCCCTTGGGAGAAAGTTAGGAGCTTCTAGCAGACTAAAATCTCTCAGACTCAGAAATATCGGGCCCACAAGGGGTGTTGGCCTCATACAATAGAGAAAAAGACTTGGAAACATGCAGACAGTGCTGGTAAGTGTTGTGGCAGCACAAGCAAGCAAACAACTCTTTGTCTACCTTTCTTTCTTTCCCTTGAGGGTTATTTTGAGAAACAGATTTCTTCTGTGGGATCTAACCAACATTTTCCACAGGACTGGGGAAAATGGAGGTAAATATTGGAGTGAGGCTGGCATGAGCACTACCATCCCAAGTGCAAAGAGTGCCCAAGAAAGAAACCAAAGAGGCAGGATTGGAAACCTCTCTCGGATTACTCTTTCTCTCACTCCTCCCCTTTGGCCCAGAAGATCATGAGTACATGGGGGGCTGTTCCCTGAGGTGTGCTGTGCTTGCCAGAAAGCCCTGGCTGTGTTGAAGTAGAGTGGAGTTGTTGAAGCCAACATTCAGGTTTCTGTGTTAAGACTGAAACAAGAACAAGTCCACATTTAATTAAAATAATTTATTTGGGGTTGTGCAAGTATTATGTGGAGCCCAAGGCCCAAAGCTGAAAGGTGTCTGTGTCACAGGTGGGTTGCACTCAGATTTTAGTGGACTTCTACCTCCTGTACACACAATACTCCCTGGGCGTCTTCCCCAGTGTATGCTCTCAGAATTGCTCTCCCCAGCAGTGATATGATCTCTGATTTATTCTGTGGGTAAAATCCAACCTTGGTGGCCTTTCTGGTGAGAACATATTCTGGTTTTAACACTACTGTCTTGTGTCCAGGACTCCACCATGAAACTTCCTGCACTCTTTCCCTGCCTGGTGCCTTTTTCTGTGGGCCAATTTCCCTTGAACTTGCTCTCTGGGAAATGTTTCCTGCCATGACAGAGCTGTAGCTTCAGCTACAGCCTCCCAGAACTTCCGCTGTAGCCTCCCATGCTGTGGAGCTCAGACCCCACCACTGGAGGCTGGAATATTTGTTTTTAACTTCTTTTGTCTTCCTCTGAGATACTCCCTTTATTTTCTTGTAATGTAAAAACCAGAGCAGACTAAAGTCAAGCACTGATGTATCTATTTACTTTCTGCAGTTTCCCAGATCTCACAGAGGACACACCAGTGTTCCTACATAAATCACTTTTGACTGGAGAGCATTGATATCCTAACTTTGCATTTACTATTTCTTTCTCCAGCAGCAGTTGCTTCCCTGATCTAGATAGGAGTGCATAAGAAGGGTGTTAATCAGCTGTGGCTGTGCCCTGTGTGACTACAAAATGTACCTAATCTCCAACTTCTTGTACTAGTCTGTGCTCATCAAGTGGCAAGGACATCTTGAATGGGTATTGCCAGTTCCAGGCAGCCCTCGCACATTCTGTCTGCATAGGAAGGAATCCTCAAACAATTTTGATGAGTATTTTTCCATCAAAGTCTGTAATGTCATTGAAGTTGAAAACTTATGTGAAACAGCCTTGATTTTGGAGCAAAATCTCAACATGAAAAGTGCAAATAAGTAACTTAATATGGTTCTGAAAAGCAGGTATCAAAGAAAGAAAGTTTAATTGGTGCACTTTAGCTTACTCTAACTTTCTGCCTTTTAAAATCTTCACTTATCCCCCTTTTTTAATATTGTCACACTTTTGTAGTGGGATGACAAAAGGGAAGAACCATTCCAAAAAAGTTGGAAGAAAATCACCATTTTTTTCCCTTCTTCTTATTTCTCTTTGCATTTTAAAACTTCAAGTGAAAACTGAGACTTGATGTGAAACAAATGTCAGTTTTTTTCTGATATTTTATGTAAGGAAACCAAACACCTGAGTGTGGGGAAAGAGAAGGAGATTGGAAGAAGTCACATTTTCCATCAAGTACCCTTAAGGTATCTTGACCATAACACTGATATCCAATTTTCCAAACACAACTTTGAAGTAAAGGAGAACAGCAGCCACCAGTCTCCTCTGACTCTTTCAGCACCCTCCTTCAATTGCACAGGACAGTGTAATTTGTTTTCCTCACCTCATATTCAAAATTCAGACAAAGGAAAGTGTTGGCACTCATCCTGGACAAAGCAATAGGCAAGAACTGGAGTAGGGTGGAGGTGTGCAGGTTCTGGTAGCTGTGCTCTGCTCTGGGATGGATCCTGGAGGTCCTGTGGCTATACATGCCACCAAGCACTGTGCCCTGAAGAACACAGCACTGATGCAAGACATCTGCCCTGCATGTCTTCCTGGGTGCTACTGCTGCAGATATGTGGATTGCAGTAACTTAGGTTACTCCAGCGCCTGCAAAAAGCATAGTCTATGCTGTGCAAGTAACAATCAAATCTGAGCATCATAATTGCAAAATGTTTTTCTGAATAACTTAGACTGTAAGATACTCTTTACAGCAGACTAGTTGAAATATAACATTCCCTCTCCCAAATCTGGGTCTGTGAGCACACTGAGTTTGCCCAGCCTGCCTTGGCTCCAGCCATCTGCACAGTCTGGATTCCCCAGAGGAAGCTCTCACTAAGGGAAAGCAGCAAAACCTCGATGAACAGCAGCATTCCTCTCCTAAGCCACGGACAAGGATCTCCACCTATGAGAGTGAACTGCAAGATGATGAACAACACAAGTTTAATAGGCCAGGATGCTATTTGCATGCTGTTCTCATTCCATGGTTTGTCCATGTCTGCTCCATAGCCCAGACACTCTTTCATATATTGGCTCATGCTGCTCTGAGGAAAACAGAGAGGAATTTTCCACCACTGCTGTCAGGGGTTAGCCACAGTGATGTGAGAGCCTGGCTACCAGACAGCTTCCAGCTGGAAGCAGGACTTTCAGCACGGTGTCATCTAACCCTTCTGGGAGCAAATGACAGGAAAGCAGTCCAGAGAAATGCAGCTCCTCAACCAGCCAGACAATGATGGGTGGCGCTGCTTGGATAAGAGGCATCCTGAGTATGCTCAACCTGAGGTTTAGGGATCAGAATAAGCCTTGAATGTATTTTCCATTCTCAGTGGTTATAGCTTCTTGAGGGTCATTCCTACACTGCAAGACTCCTGGAGAAATGTGAAATCAGCACTGCTTTTACCAGGTTTAAAAAAAGCCTCGTAGTTTGGGCACTGTTTCTGTAAAATGAAAAAGCAGTTGTGATTCAGCCCTATGTGTCCAACAGATCAGGTTAAATTATTCCAGCCTAAGCCCACCTCGAAAATAAACATTTTCCTCCTCATTTAATTTGCTCTGGCATATGATTAATTTCTCCTAATCATCTTCTAGGCAGGAAAATAGCTCCTATGATTGACAGCACAGAGAGCAACAGATGGTGCTGCCTTTGTTCAAGCAAGACCGAAAGAGATAACCCTATTCAATAGCATTGCTCTATCACCTTAGTCACTTTTTTTTTGTGATGAGCTACGTCATTACCTTTTAAGTCAACTATTTAGATACACACCAACTTTCAATTTAAAAAACCCCAAAATAACCCATATTTCTAGTTTTGTATTCTTTTCCAACACCTCTCACAAGTTTAAAAGCAGATGGTTTCTCACACAAGCATCTATAAGTGTTCTGTAGTACCCAGCGAGACATTTATGGTGCAAAATTTCCCAATGATTGCTCAAGGATGATGGTACTACTCACTACACTGTACCATGTAATGCATGTGGGAGGCAAAACCCCCAAGTTTCACAAGCTCAAAATAAGTTAGTTGCATAAGTATGTATCCAGAGTAATTATAGACACTGTTTTGAAATGGATTGGCATAAGAGGGTAATTTAGGTTAAAAAGTGTCCAGCAAGTTTCTGCCTTGGATTTCTCAAAGAATGGATTTTCTACACGCAGTTTTTTCTGTGCTGTCCAAGTATAGCAGGGCTGGCAAGCAAAGCCCCAGTAATCCTGATTCATAGGAAATATCCTGTGTAAAGGAGAATTTCAAGTTCTTAAAGGTTTTGGTAATCTAAACTAGTGAACTCTCTGTGTTTTCTGATCTTACTCTTTCCCTCTCAGAAGCATATCTAACCCACATGGTTGCTCAGACACATCCTCCTCTTGTGGGCTGGAGGAAGTTTCTGAATGACCTTCACAAGCCTCCACAAGCAGCTCCTGAGATACAGCTTAGTACTGAATCCCCAAATTCACCCTGGTCCTTGGGGCCAGCAGCAGCTTCTTGAGCCCTTCCAGCATCCTACCTGCTGAGCACAGACTGCAGCTCCTGAAGCAGCCCCAGACCAGAAAACAAACATAAACTCTTGGCTGAGCAACGGAAGATGAAAACACAGGTTTAAGGACTTTTCTCAAGTGGACCAGACCTGGAAGTTTGGTGCTATGCTGGAGAAAACAGGGTATATAACTCACCCATGCCCACCCCTGTGACCATCACAGGGCCAGCACAGGGAGAGCAGCTGCTGGCAGTGCTTGCCAGCAGCAGCTCTAGCTGGCCCAGGTTCCCTGGCAACATCCTCCTGCAGACCCCACTGCCATGTCTCATGCCAGGCTCAGTTCCAGTTTTTCCTCAATTAAATGGGATGTGTGGCACCAGGCAGGATCTGTCTCCTTCATCACCAAGCTGCAGACACACAATGCACTCTGTGCATGGAGACAAGCGGGGCTGCCTCCTCTGTCTGCTGATGAAGCTTGTACCAAATAATCATATTTTCGATAGCTGGGTCTGGCCTCAGCTGAAATGTTCCTTTCACCTTTTTCACCCTCTTTGCCTTCCCTCTGCTCCAGTATCCCTGTCCACTGCAGAGATCCCTGTTGGGCAGTGCTAGGAGCTCCTGTGGTAGCTCCTGCTGCTCTGCTCACTGCACATGGCTCATCCTACTTGCTTTGCTACTAATGTCAGACCATTAGAAATTCTGGTCATTTTGGGGTTTCCCCTCCCCAGAAGCAAATATTTCCTCTCTGCAATGCCCATCATAGACAGATCCCATGTCACATAACAAATTCCCTCAAGGCATGAACCTGTTTGGACATTGAAGTTAATTTACAGCAGGACCTGCAACTAAGCAGAAGAGTACATTTTAAAATAAATTTGCATATGTGGTGGATAGGTAGTCTCTGGCTCATACTACCTTTCCTGAGAACTCAGTTCAGGCTTGCTTCTAGGGAGGAGGCAGATGAGGTCCCTCTCCCCTGTGGCTGCTGTGCAGAAGCGGACTGGCACAGCTTTGTTTGACAGAAACTGCAAGTCTATCAAGGTGTTTGTGGCCAACTATATTGTAAACTTCAGCAGGTCACTTCAGATTTTACCAGCTCCAGCTACTTTCACTGCTGTGGGATGGTAAATCTGTGTTTCTGACTTGCATCGACACTTCTCGCTTTCTGGGTTGGGTGAACACCTTTAGCCTGTCTTTGATGCTCCTCTTTGCTCTGCCTGCACAACCTCCTGACATCCTTCTGCCGAAGAGAATAGATTTTTCCCGTTTTTCAGGAAAAGGTGTGCTTTCCTGGTTCCTAGGACACAGGTAATCTCTGCCATGTGGTAGATTTTGGGAGGCAGGGGGAAATGGGAATGAGAATCCCATCAGCTGCAGCACATGGTAACAATATCACTTTTAGAAATTACTTGAAAGGATTGAATTTCATCTTTCAGAGGCATCCTGAGAAGTACAGATTTTCTCTGAAAAAAAAAAACAACTTAAAAGGGGGATCTGTGGCTGGTCTCCTGCATCAATTTTGACAGTCGACAAGTGAAACTGAGTCTTCAGAGGAGTGAAAAACTGCTGCCCTGGGGAGAGGGGGTAAAATATGCCCCAGCCCAAATTTGCCCAGTCCCTGGGAAGAGGGGGTAAAGTTTTTCCCAGCCCCAGTTTGCCCAGTCCCTCCTCCGCTGGTGGCGATGATCTTGGTCAGTGCCATCCATGTTCCCTAGTGGGGCTGTGGTCCACCAGCTTCCAGCAGGCAGCAGGCAAGCAGGCTCTCCTATGCCTAAAGGCTGCTGTGCGGTGCAGTGTTTCTCTCCCTTGCTCACCCTCATGATGCTGCTGCACCCTGGCAGCTGCCTGCTTCACCCATGACTACAGCTGGCCACAGGGTGCAGCAAAACAAATGAGCTGATGGCAATGATAGCATTGCTTTTCCTACACACCATTCTCATAACTCAGCCTGAGGTGGAGGCAGAGGCTGGGCCTGCTGCCTCGTGCTTTGGGAGTGTCTCTTAGAGATTTGGTAACAATCCTGTGGCTAAGCCTTTCATAAAAATACTCAGGTTTCTTTCCCACCAGAAACTGAATTTGACATTACTGAAGAAGTTAATAGAAATAACAGATGTGGAGTGAAACTTGCTGAGCCAAAAGTGCCCCACTGCAGATGAACTCTTGGCCATAATTCAACGTCCCATCTGTTTTTCTTACAAACTAATGAGCTACATTAAAATCAGATCATTCATTTAATGTCTGCTCTAGCAGCTTCTGTGTCCTGAAATTTCTGAGGCTTTTCTAGAAATGTGCCAGAGAACTCAGTTCTCTTTATTCCTCTCCAAAGCCTGTGTTGCCTGAATGAATCTGGGCCATATATGAACAAATGATACCTCCCGTGAACACATCCAGACTTCCACTCTTAGAATCATAGGATGGATTGGACTGGAAGTGGTCTGTAAAGGCCACCTACTCCAGTCCCCTGCAATTCAACCTGATCTTGAATTTTTTCAGGGGTGCAGTATCTACCACACCTCTGGGAAACCTTGCCTAGTGTTTCACCACCCTTGCTGTAAAGAACTATGTCTTAATATATAATTTTAATCAAACCTTTATTTTAAAGACCCTTGTCCTATCACAGCAGACTGCAAAAAAGTGTGCCTCCATCTTTTTATAAGCCTGATTTATGTATTGAAAGGCCACAGGAAGGTTTCAGGAGTCTTTTCTTCTCTGGACTGAACAATCTTATTTCTCTCACTCTGTCTTTACAAGAGAGGTGCTCCAGCCCTCTGACCATTTTCAATCTCACCAGACAACAGACTCCACCTCTTTATCTTTAAATTGCCAAATATGCCAAGATGATTGACTTCTCTAAAAAAAAAAAAGAAACCATTTTTCTCTTAAACAGAAACAGTAATAAGTTAACAAAAAATTAAATTAACTAATATACCTTAGCAGCAATTGATTTGGAACAGAAGACTTATCTCTGTGAGCTTTTACCTGGCAAGGCTTGACAAAAGGTATGTTTTCTTTCCACAAATTATTATTAAAAATTAAAAGCAACATATCTTTCCATAGCATGTTCCTAACAAAATAAATTGACATAGTTGTGTTGTGGGAGGCCATAACACAGCCATTACATTGCGTTGCATTATATTGGGAAGGTGATTTTGAAACTTCTGGCNNNTTGTGAAACTTCTGGCAGGAGATGACAACAAAGGCACCAGCTCAGAGTCCACCCATTTCTTAAGTGAATGTAATAATTTTTACTTATTATTTGGAGTAAAACCTCAGGATGTGCGCTCAAACCTGCACCCTTGCAGGGGTCATTTTGGTAATGAGGCAGCTGTGACAGTGCCTCACTGTTCAGTCTCTATGTTTGGGGTTGTGTGGCTTACATTGTACTTGAGAGGATTAACTGCTTGTACAAGGTCCTCAGCTTCTCAGGTGACTTTTAGTTTTATGTTATAGAAAGAGAAGCTTTTTGGCTGTCCCATTTGTTGACAAACCCCCAGCATGAGAAGAGCAAAGCAGAGCTCTTGCTGACCTCAGCAACAGGGTACAGAGCAGTTGTGTCAGGTGGGGTGGCATGACCCACCGTGTGGATCATGGCACTGCAAGCTTGAGAAACATCTAACCCTTGTTAAAAGCAATGGAAAAGCAGAGAGGAATGGAAGCAAAGCCTAAGAAATCCCCCAATTCAAGAAGGTTCACAGCTTTCCCCACCTTTGAAAGTGCAGGGAGAACAAGAACCAGAACTGTTCTCTGAAGGATTTATCCACAATCCTACAACCCCATGGCTATCTCTGATGGAAACACCACTGTCTGAGACTGGGCCACCACCAAAAAGGCTATTCTAACCCACTTTGGGTTATCCAGAGCATTTGTCTTACCATGAAAGTGGAAAGACATGACGCCCAGTGTTGCCAGCAGAAAGAGTTTGGGGAAATCCTTCAGCATATGAAAGCCTAAAGGGCAAATGCCTTAGGCAGCGTTGTTTTCACCCTTAGTTACACTGTCTGCTGAACTGTAGTCTTTTTTTACTTATTCCATGACAGAACTTTTTATTCATCTTGTGAGGTTGTGCTCACGAAAATTGATTCACATGATGCATCTTCCCCAAGGGCAGCTCACCATGGGCTGGAGACACTGCCTCACTGTGATGCCTTAGGATTTTAGCTTTTATATATTTCAAATCCTGTGCTCCTTTAGGATATAAATCTAAAACTCCATAGCCTGTCAGCGACTGTTCTCCCATTTCATTCAGAGAAAACAATCCCTCCAGGACTGTAACTCAAGGACACCCTACTGACCCAGACCCTGAAAAGTATAAACAAAAGTGAGTTGGGGAGGAGCACACTGGGGGTATATGACTTCGTAACCTGCACGTGTAATTAGGGGATTAACCCCTGATATGTAAATGGACCAAACTTAAAATTGACTGAAAAACTTGTGACTATTTTCTATCTTGGGTGTAGCCCCTTTGGGGAGGCTTTTGACTGCCCAAGGTGTATCTGTTGAAGGCCTTTAATAAATACTTACTTTTATTCTCTTAATCTTGTCTAGCCTCTGTTCTAGATTGTCATGGTAGGGCTCTATATAGTTGTTAGAAGAGAAAGAAGGGTTTATTTACAATTCTAACAGTTCCTTTTATAACACGCTGTGCTAAAAAGTTATATTATTGGTCCATCGGACTGACACTGCTCTCCACTGGTTAAGTAATAGGAAACAACACCTGGGGACAGCTGTTATGGGAAAGCAAACACTGTTTACTTAACCCATTTGGAGAAACAGAAAGAGATGTTTTGAAGAGAGAAAACTGTTGACAACTTTACCTTGGGAAAGGAGCTAGCAATAGTTAGCAAGCTAAAAATTCAGACTCAGAAAATGTTGAGCCCACACTAGGTAGCCACTCCAAGGCATCAACTGTGCCTACGAGTAGGAGAAGCAGCTTCTCCAGGACTGAAGAACACTCTTCTCATCACCTGACCAGTACTGCTGGTATCACTGCTCTCAGAGGCCCCCTCAGCTCTGCACAGCACTCTTCCCACCACCCCTCTATCCTGAAGAGGCTGTCCTGACGGATCTGGCAGGTTAAAACATCACTCCCTCAATACACAGCCATAAATAGTTTGCTCACGTCCTTAACTGGCGGCAAGGATGTGGCAGACTGCTCTTGTGTCTTTGATAAAGGGAAAACTCCAAATAATACACACTTGAAGCAGCAGAAGTAGTTGTGCCTACAGCACTGTTAGAGAACTGTCCACCCAAACCATTTAGGTCTAGCTTACTTTTATTTCCATTTCACTCACTCTGAATCCAGTCCACAGTCCCAGTCCAGGGGCTGTCATTAGGGCATGAACATCTGGTAGCAAATGTGGCAGAAAAAAATCTAGAGAAACTCCAGAAAGTCTTGCAAGAGCTGTCCCCTCAACCAGAGTCACTGCTGACAGTCTCAAGACCAAAGGCTGGGTGTGGTTGGTAATAGGTCTAGAAATGGTCTGTAAGTGTCTGGACCATTGTAGGAACATCTATCCTTTCCTATGGATGAATAAATAATTCCTCAAGTACATAAAGCCACTGTATAGAAATATAATATAAACCCCCCGCCATGGTGATATAGTATCCTTTTCAAAATATCTTTTTTTTGCTTCACCCTATGAATATTTAGAACCCAAATGAGGGAGACAAGCTTAGCTTTTCCTTGCAGGAAACTCATTCTTCTCTGTTATAAATGGTGCTAGTTGGCTGGGCTTTAAACCAGCAAGGGCTGCCAGCCCTCTAAGAGAGTTTTACTTGTCTTCAGTCCATATGGCTCTTTCCCAGTTCTTATTACAGGATAAGTTTTAAAAAATATTTTTAGTTCAAGCAGGCAAGCAATGAATGAAAGTGAATGTGCCAGATGTCCCTCTCCATTCTGTCCAGTCCTCCCATTTTCAATCTCTTCTAGGGTAAACAGATGGTTGTGGATGGGGTATTTATCACAAATCTTTTACAAGGAGAATAAACAAAACAAAAAGCTAGGCCTGCAGCACATTGCAGCTGCTGACTTTATAAATCAGGTTGGCCTGGGTTGCTCAGACAAACCCAACCTTTTTCCCAACTGTTCTAAGGCTGACTTCTTAGCTCTGCTCAAGCTGCCCGTTTGGGGTGGGTACTGTTGGTAGGTGGTGATGGAAATGCCTCCTCCGACCACAGTCTGATTTATTTTATCCCTTTCATGACCCAGGCATGGTGACACAGGTTTTTATTATTTTGACTGCAGTCTGGACACAGGGTGTTCACAGGCAAGGACTTGGACCTTTCATCTAATGATATCAGCAGAGCTCACCAGAAGGTTGAAATCCAAACCCAGAGTGCTGCCACTTTCCTGACAGCCCCACCCTTAACTGATGGTGTTCCCCGTCCCAATATATTAATAAAACAAAGACTTGAATAATCAGATATATAATTACAACAGTCAAGAACTATCCCAGAAACAAGATCTTACTACATTAATGGATTATGGATCTGCCACCGTCCATTTTCATCTTGGACCCAAGCAGGGGCAGGAGAACTGGGAGAGTTTGACCATTAATATAAACACTGTTTTTAACTTGATAGTCTGCTTTCTTGAAGACATATTGTCTTTTATAGATCATTGGAATCTGAGAAACTCTGTTAGAAATGTTTTGTGTGACACTGGGTCATGCAAACTCCGGAAATCTGTTTACAGTCCCCAGACAAATATTTTACAGTTTATTCTTAACCTCTCCTGAATATCAGAGCACACTGAGAACATTTTGTCTTTGTGCCTTTCATTGTGGAGGGCAGAAGAAATCTGCAGGCCTGGGACTGCTTCTCAGCTTTCCACTCAAAACCAGCACACCTCACCTGAACTCATCACACCTCTTGCATTTGCAGAGTTTGAGTTGAGGGTGCAGTCAGAATAGGGGCTCTCACAAGATGTTCATTACTGCTTGTTGGGTGCTTAAAATAATGAGTAGTTGTTTCTGTGGTATTTTAGCTGTACAGTTTAGGTGTACAGTTTTGGTCCTGGCCAGGGCAATGCAATTGCGGAGAAGAGCATATTTCAAGTAATAAATTTAAACATTTCAAAACTTGAGGGGGAAAAAAGGTGAATTAAGAGGAAGCAAAAAATTAGGGTTAGATCTTGTTTAATCCAAACTAGGATATCCATTGCTGACAAAAATGTTGACCATGGCTATATTCTTGGCACTGTGTCTGTTCTCTCCCCACCCTGCTTTCTTGGAAGTCACTGTGCTCTGGCTCTTCAATTAGAGATGGATAACTGATGCACTGCAGACTGGAAAAAGTTTATCATGCTGCATTATTTGTTCCATCACTGGAGCCCTATCACCACAGTGAAATCTATTTCTTCAAGCTTGAAAGGGACTTGGATAAACCACCTGGCCATCCCATCTGGGACAGTCAACTGTCTGATCCAGGCAGTTTGTCACAGACAAAATGAAAATGGCATTGATGGAGTGAATGTGTCTCTGGTACATATTTTGGAGCAAGGGTTTGTGCAGATGAGCTGGCAGAGGCTGAGCTGTGTTTTGGAGGGTCATCTGGACTGCAGCTCTCCTGTAGCTGGGAGCTCAGGCCTGAGTTTCTGCCCTTTTAGGGAGTCCCTCAATTTAGGTGTATGGACAGGGTGAGAAAAATGTTTGTAGGCTGTAAAAATGGAAGGATGAGGTGGCAGTGGTAGTGCCAAGGTGCTGGAGCATATCACCTCAGGGTGCTGCCCTGGGGAATCCAAGAGGTGGTGGAGAGTGGATGGAGAGACAGGACCTCAGCTCCAGCTCCTGTATTGGAAAGAAAATTCCAGTATCAAGCAAGGCAAGAGGATTTCCTTACTGATTGAAAAGTCAGTTAGGGAAAATCCACACCTTTCTGGAAAGTTAACTGCACTGGGTGAGGGCAGAAGCCATGTAATGGAGCTGGATTTTCCCTACTCTCATTCTCCACAGCTAGTGGGATAGTTTCCTATAACCACTTTGGGAAACATCTATAAAACACACTTCTCTGCTATGTTCCTCAGGGAGCTGGTGTGACTGCTTGGGTGCCACAAGCCAAACCGCACAAAGCACTCACTGCACCATCACTGTCTGCAGAGCTCAGTGGCTGTAGGTTACAGGAGAACAAGATACTTAACCACACAGAAGGTGATGCATGGGTGGTAACTGTAAGCCCTTGTTGGGTGACAAACACCTGGAAAGCTCCATGAATCTGTCTTCCCCTTGGTAGCCCACTCTGGAGGCTCTCCTGGGAAGGAGGGTGGTGGGTTTTGCCTGAATCCCTGTTACTGACCAAAACTGCCACAGAAAAAGGAGCAGAGCACAGAAGCTTTCAATGAGAATACTTCACTCGTTCCTGTGGGTTTTCAGTGGTCAGACAGACATGGGAAAAGGCTTCAAAGGTGCCAGGTTGAGGTCTGAGGGCTCTGCCAGAGGCTGCTATAGCAGTGAACCAAAGGGCAGTGCTAGGTGTTATTCCTTGGCATCAGAGAGAGGAGACTTCGTCCCTCTGCTTCTGCAGGAGTGGTGGAAGTTCCAACCAGACCAAGCGGGTGGACAGCCCTATGAGAGGAGGACGAGGAGTGTACCCAGTGAGCAGGGAGCCCAGAGGGCTGTAGTGGCTTGGGAATTTGTAGTTGGCCAGTGTGTTGTGGTGGCACGGGGCAGGGTGACCCTCATCTCTTCAGCTGTGGCCTGTCTCACTATCTCAGTGAAGACTTGCTTGTGAAACCACAGGTGCAGATTTTCTCTGTGTCTGATATGGAGGAATTTTCACTGCAAACAGAATTAGTTGTAAGTGAAGGAGCCCTAAATGTTTAATTATAGATTCAAGCCTCTCTGGGCCACAAAATACTTTATTTTTTTTTTTTTTCATTGTAATACTTCTGACTTGTTGCCTTTTGAAACAGCCTTCAATTTTACACACTAACCTCACCAAGAGCCCACTGACTCAGTGTCAATATGAATAACATGGTTATAAGAGTCAGTTCCCTTTCTCATGGAGCAGTTTTTGCCAGCAGACAGGGTGGGAAGCAGCTTTCACTCAACAGTTTTTGCATTTTAGCTGATATCTCATTACCTGACATTAACAGACCCATGTGCTTCACTTCATCTTAGGCTGCTGATGAGCAGATTCAGGCATATCCTGCTGACAGAGACCAACAGGACAAAGGTAGTGGCAGCTGTGTGTGAGTTCAGCTGGCAGAGGCTGGAAGGGTGATGCTAGATGTGCAAATGAGTTGCAAAGAGATAGGGAAGGGGTCAGATTTTATTTTTTCTGTCAGCACACCTGCAACACACACCAGCCTTGCACTAAAAGCAAACCTAAACCTTTTAGGTCAGTTCTTTTCTCATCTTCAGATCAGGAAGATCTGTTCTTGTCAGCATGAAGCATTTTCAGTGTTTTATTCTAGCAGAAAATTAATTCAAAGCTCTGCTGTTTTGATGTCCTATTATTTTAGATTTGGACCATGTTTGAATGAGTGTATTTGGTCATTTAGAGGTCAAGAATGGAGAATGAGAATCAATTCCTCCATTTTTTTTTTTTTACATCTGAATCCAAAATTTCTGCCTTTAGACAATGATTTTGTGGGACAGCTATTCCTCACTGAAGGCACAGAGCAGAATAACGGGCAGCAAATATTTCTGCAGACAGGATTCTGTTCAAAAGATTGGAAATAAAAGAGAACAGTCTAAACTTTGCTATTTATTGGGACCAGAAAATATCTGTAACATCAAACCACAGCAGCAGTGATGGGCAGAGACCAGGTGGACTTCATTAGTGATCAAGGAAGAGAAGGAATCTTTCTTCTCCCTAATAGCAGCCAAGAAGCAATCTTGTTTCAGCTTTTGCATGAAATGATAGATGGTGTCTTTGAAGCCTGAATCTCTTTGGTTTTATTCCTTTTCCTTTTGGGACATGGGTGCTGTGGATGTTCATTACTCACACTGGAAACATTTGCCACAGGAAGCCCCTGGAACAGACTTTGGAAAGCTATGAAAGCCCTAATGTCAGCTGAAAAGATCAGTGCTGTCCCAGCACTTGCTGAATCAAATTACTAAGTGCCAAGATAAATTATTGTTTGTCTCTTAGTCATTCCCAATTTTACAGAATCCAGAATCTTCCTATCAAGAAAGTCCTCTCTACTTGAAAAAGAAACCCTGGAGGCAGCAGCCTCTACAGAATCTGCAACTGTGTTTTCTGAAGTCTTGCTTCACACTCCAGTAAATTCTCTTTCATCTCTGTTTGCCTGGTGAAATAACCAGAACATTTGAATTTTTTTTAAAGTCAGGATTTTCAGTAATCATAAAGCACAGGCTAACGAGATTCTTCTGCAAGACTGTTTAGTTAATTAATATTTATACACTGCAGCAAGGCTCAAGAGCGAATCTATGAAGTGTTATTTAATAATTCTGAATATCTGCCTTGGGAATCTGAGATTGGAATTCACTGCAATTGAATTAAGGTTCAGTTAAAGGTTCCTGCCATTAAATCTTTAACACAGGAGCAATAAACACAACAGAAGAAAGAAGATGCAGCTCTGCCTGGCAAGCCTGTGGGCTGAGATAACCAGGCAGCATGGAGAGGAGTCACTGAGACAAGTTGGTCTTGTTTATTCCTGCAGGCAAGCACTGAACCCATGGAGCTGAGGTTTCTGCTCCTATGCCATACTTGCCTGGTGGAGAATGAGAAAAAGGGAAGACAAGCCCTCGGCTGCCTCCAGTAGGCTCGAGCACTGTTGCAAACCTCTCATATCTGTGCATTGTCTTTGGGGGCAGTGGTGCAGGCACACACTCCTCTGTGGGCTGTGGAGTAGGAAATTACCATGACACATGATGGGTTACAGGCCAACACTGACACTCCTTGCGCTTGTGACACCAGCAAACAGCTCCCAGCTGCAAAGGGCTCACCCCTCTCACTCGTCTCCAGCCAGTGTCTCTCCTGTGACATGACTTGTCCTGCTGTCTCCCACAGAAGGAACCAGAATATGGAACAGAGAATCCTTTGACTCCATCATTCAAATGCTTTCTTACCATCACTCAGCAGCCATCACATTGCAGGGCTGGGGATCATTCCTGGGACTTATGCCTTCTTCATTAATGTTGTTGCAGACATGTAGTAGTGAAGACTTGCTCACAGACCAAGGAGCTACTTGCCTTTGGGGAGGTTAGGCATGCTTGTGGATGCATGTACAGAACTGCATCCTGCACTTGTGGCTTTCCAGAGAATACTAGTGGGTGGTTCAAAAAGTAAAATAAGGATATTATTATTATACACATATAATTTGATTCTTTTAGTCTGAAATAAGCCCCTGGTAAATTTATATTTACTTGGCAGTGAAAACATAAAACTTGGTTTGGCAATTGCATTTAGGAAAACATTAGGAACTCAAGGGAGAAAATATTACTTGGCCAAATATGTTGAACTAATGCTGAGAAATGGGACTCTGTGAATCTGAATTCAACCCAGTTTTTTAAAGCTACTTACCCGGTCTCCTTCCACTGTTGGCCAGCTGACAGAAATTCAATATTTTTCTTCTAGTGAATGAAAAGCATAGTCAGAAACAGCCATTGGGTCAGGTTCATATGCAAAAGCTCCTCTTGTGCTTTTGTTTCCTAATTGCTTTTGGAAGGATTTTTCAGACTGGGCTGACGCAGTTGTGTGTGTGAATTTCCTGGCAAATAAGAAAGGTGACTGTGTCCAAAAGACATTTAAGAGTGTGAATTCACAGCCTTTCCATGTCTAATCAAGGAGCGTAAACCATTAGCCACATGTTCCCCATTTCCATCACATTTTTTCACACTTAAACAAAAACATGCCAAAGGAAAGGTGCTACATTTTTTAATGCCCCCAGATAGGAACCACAGGAGTCCATTAAATGCTGTGGTCATTTCCAGCATACAAATCAATTTTCCTTGTGGTGGTGAAGTGGTGAATAATGACTGTTTTGTTTAAAGGAGCATGACTGATTTTGGATGAAGGATCCTGTCACTTTGGCATTTTTAGTTTTATTTATTGCATGCAAGCATATAAAACCTGGTACTGGTCTCAGTGCCAGGCTTACTAGTGGAAAAGCTGAAAGGACAACATAACGTCTGGTGCAGCAAAGAAGTTCTCCTTCTGAAAGGCATTTGCTGGACTCCTGAAAAATTATTTTGATTAACATGGCAGAGAAGGATTTCATCAGTTGGCATCTACTGGCTTTATTTTTTCTTCCATTTTGCCTGTGTCAAGATGAATACATGGAGGTGAGCAGAAGATCTTATAAACCAGTGGCCAAAATATTGCAAAGTCACCACCAGACTGGTCACAAAGGTTCCAGAAGCAGGGAAATATTGAAACAGCGGAATCAACTTATAGAATGGACTGTTGATAATAGCACATCTACAGACCATAAAGTCCTGAGACCAGAGGTAGATGATGTAGAACTGACTACCTCAGATAGAGTCCAGGTACTCTGAATTAATCTTCTAAAGATATCTTTAAAGCTAATGAAATATTTTATTTTTGTGTTAACATTATTAGTGATATATTTATGAAATAATTTTTATTAAAGTTGTGTATTGGTCTGTATCCTGCAGGGTTGCTTTACAGGATCTTTTAATGAGCTGGTAGAACCAGCAGTGGTTGGGGACACTGATTTCAATGCAGGCAGCAGTGCTTTGTTCTGTTGAAACTGTGAACTTGTGAAATTCTATGTTCTGAAATACAGTTTTTTAAGGTATTAATTATTTAACATATCAAAGTTGTAGATATTGCTAACTCACTTGGATCTGAAGGAAAACTACAGCATTTCTAGAGGTATTTGGAAAGATTCAATTAGCACAGAATAATTTTACTTTAAAATTATGTATATAAAGTATATTTCTTGAGCTTGAGATAAACATGAAATTCTTAACGTTTAAAAGTTTTATTCTTAGGAGTAGCTTGAAAAAAAAGCAGCCATTAGTTTATAACATAGGAAAATTGCATAACTCGATTATAGTCCAAATGCAAAAGAAAAATATCTGAAGGGCAGAAGATGAAGCTTTTCTAGCACTAGGCAAAGCAAAATTCCACTTGCATGAAGGGTTCTTTTTGATCAATGTGTTTTAGTAACAGCAAGAACATGAGTGCTTTTTTCCTACAGCTGATACAAATATTTGAGTCTTGTATAGTTCACCTTTTACCATATGGGGTTTTTAAATTTTTGAGACCAAAATATGATACTTTGAATTGCCAAAATCAAGGACATGCAAATAAGTTTTGAATAATGACCTATGTTATGATAAGTAGAGAAGAGGTTTGATTTTAATCCTGTCCTGGTCTTGAAGAACTGAAATGCATCTAAGTATGGGAATAGGTTTAATACACCACTGTATTCCCTGCATTAAAACTTCACAGTGTTTTTCATTTTGTATTTCTTGGGCAGGAGTTCAATGTTCCTCCAGTGCACTCAGCAAAACAGATATTTACCTGTAGCCATGTTAAACTGCACTTGCAGAATATAAGCAGTGTAAAACATAAGGTATACAGTCCAAAGAGCCAGCCAGTGTGTGCAGATCTCTTTACTGCAGGGAGAATTCTGCAGCACACTGCTGCAGACCATGTACAAAAGATTCCCCTTTAACACTACACAATTTTTGATAATGCAGGATTTAATGCAAAATCACAACTTTTTAGGGCTCAAACTCTCCCTCACAGAAAGTGTCACTGTGTTCAGGCTGCATGTGTCTCTTGTCAGAGAGTTTAATTCAACTTGTCTGGAACTGCCTGCTGGGGGAACTGGTTGTGACAATAAAAACAAGCCCTGTGAGTCTGTGTACAGCTGACGGTAGTCATTTACCTGCCAGTTCCTCTCCAAGAAACAATCTTTTCTGGGGAAATGCAAATGATTTTTGGCTTACTGAAATGAAATGGAGCACTAGCAGATGCATGACAGGGATAATTTATCACAGAGTGGTTTATACAATACATGTTTTCCACTTCCAGACTCCAGGAATTTCTAGGCAGAGGAAGAACAAAGGTGGCACTGACATGTTTTAATTCATGTCAAATCTCTCTCTTTCTCTTGAGTTATATGGAAACTGTCCAATTCCTATGTTCTGTTTTCTTGGTTGTTTTAGATGGAATAGCTCTACCCAGCTAAAGAGAATTTAGGCTGGGGAATTTCACCCTCTTGCTAAGGTGTTTTAAAGGTCCCATTCCTTGTTGTGGAAAAGAGATGATAGCATTCATCATTACTATTATCTTTGCTGCATTGGGTGTAAGGCCAGTTTCCAGACTGCTGTCCACTCATGTGAAATATAATGTATATTTCTGAAGAACAAGAACTCTTAGTAACTAAGGAGAGTCATGACAGACCATTTTTCCATTTCAGGTTGCTCTCTGAAAATCTTTAAATATCACTAGCCAAGCAGCGTTTTACCCGAGTTCTGGCAAATTTTGTTCATTTCTTTGCTTGGAGAAGGGGATGGAGAATCTTAGTGCCCACAGAGACAGACTATTTTGCATTCAGAACAGAAGCCAAGAATGGTGGAGGTATTCTGCATTGTCTTAGACAATAAAATAGAAACTCATAAGATTAATCAGGAAGTCAAAATGGCTGGGTCTCCAATTATGACTCATTCACAGCTTTAAATTAAGGGAATTTTATAGACTATCTCTTGCCTAGATCATTCTCCTATATACTGAATCATGGGAAATTCAGCAAATAGCCTCAGAAACAGTTCCAGTTCTCTATCAGTGTTAGGATATCAATGTGGCAGGATGCATTTCACATGCTCCTAAATCATATTCCTGTTCTGGCAGCAAAGCCAAAGATTCACTTACAAAATTTATGCACAAATCGCTGCAAAGGATGCCTTTGGCAAGTAGATTGCAACTAATCTCTATGTCACATTTGAGTGTAATTTTACTTTAGGAACATGTTTTTCCTTTAAATGCACTCTTCATGAAGTTCTCTGCTTTTAAAGATTAAAAGAAAATCCTAAATATTCATCATCCTTGGCAGCCAATCATGAATAATTTTTGCTCCTAGTGAAAGAATCAATAAAGGTAATAATTAATTGCTTTATAACTTGCATAAACAGCTATTTTGAAATCAGTGGAACTGTTGCATACAACCAGACTGGCAGGACTTGCCTCATTTCACACCTAAGAACCTGATGAGCCTTTTCTGAGGTAATGACAAATAGTACTTGGTTATGACCATCGCTTGTATCTATTTTATTTTAAAATAGCCGTTTCTCTAATAAAGTTGTTCAAGATTTCAGTGTATTATCTGAAAAAGACAAATTGCATCTGCATGGAGAGAGTCTCACATGCAGTCCACTTTGCTGGATTCACATCTTCCCTTAGTTACAATCCACCGTTCTAAGTCTTTGGATATTTTTAGGCTGATGTGACTTATTTGTTCTTAGCAGGTGTGTATTTAGTTCAGCTTCCCATTTAACACGATTATGAAGCACTATCTAAAAAAACCTGGAGATTTTAATCTCAGTGCAAAAATCAACGTTATTCTGTTAGGGGGTACAAAATGCTTGCACAATCCCAGTCCTCTTGCACTTGGCCCTTTCAAGGACTGAAAATGAGCTGAAAGTAGAGCTACTTCTTCTCTCATACTAGGAAAATTATAAAAAGTGTACTGGGTGATTGCCAGTTATGTCCTGCCTAACAACTGGAAGAGACAAAACAGCCAGAAAAATACAAACAGGCTCTCCAGGAGGAGACAGTTCAAGAGGTAGAACTTACTTTTCTCATTAAGTATAGATCTTGTCCACAATTAATCTAAAAAGCATAGCCTTGACCAAACCCCAGAAATATGAAGGCCTTCTGCCCATTGGCAAGTTTTAACTTTTCCATAACTCTTTGAATATGAAGGATATTTGTTCAGTTGTCAAGTTGGCCTTTATTGCCATGGTAACTCCACCATCACTGGTTCCAGCTGGACAGGGCATGCATCTGTTTCATTGGAGGAGTTCCAGTATTTTGGTGGTGGCATGAAATGAATTTTCTATATCCATATGTTCCTAAGCCTCCTGAAATCAATGAATTCTGGGGATGTGCTTGGTATTGTCCAAACACAGGCAGAAAGTTTCAGACGACATCACTGATGACACTGAGAGCAGGAATACATCTGTGTGTTCATTTGACAGCTTCCATCCTTCCAGAGGCTCATTTTCTGCCACTAAACCAATAAGTCTGCATTGGGCAAATAATTTGACAATGACAAAGATAGGGAAAATAAAGGGAAGGAAGGCAAACAGTAGAATGATTAAAGAAAAGCAGTAGTTGGATTGGTGTATATATACCTCTCCAAATTTTAAGAACTGCAAGTTTGCATCTCAGGCTATTAGGAAAGAATTGTAGGGGAAAAGAAACAAAGAGGGAACAAATAAGGAGGTAGAGAAATAAAATCAAACACTGGACCATGGCCTTCCCTGGCATACTGGAAGATCTATGAAACTAAGTCATGAAATTCAGTCAGAATTGAATGAGTCTCCATTCGTATAAACACAATAATGGAAAAGAAAACCACTTAAACAAAACCATAATTAAACTGATTACTATAGTAGCTGCACTGTACATAATAAACTCATTCTTTTATTTATGCTGCTATATTAGTCAGCATGTAGGTTTTCATCGTTACACATTCACCACTACGAATGATCAAAATCCCCTAACACCTCGTGTTGTGGTAAGTTCAAATTCTTGTCTCCTGTCTTGGCAGTTTTTTAGTGTCTCCCAACTTTAGTATCCTGTAAATACACAGATCCAGGATCATGAAGAGGAATACATTGCACAGATATTTTTTTAGTATCTTCTTTGGGTGGTCAAACACAGTTTTATTTATGTTTAATGGAAGATAGTTCATTGCTGAAGGTCAAATGAAGTCCCTTGTGTCCTACCACTTGTATAGGCATGTTTGTCATCGAAGGTCAGTTGAAATGTGGGATCAGGATGTGAACCTAATTCACATATTCATCTAAACTGCTTGGTATTAATTTATTTTCAAAACCTCCATTATTTAACGGGACAAGTTGTTTTTATTAATATTTGTATAGATTTTTGAATGCTTCAAGAGCTATTTCTTTATAGCTTCCAGAAATAACATCTTCAGGGACAACCTAACTATGTGAGAATTTCATGCCAGATAAGAACTGTTTTGAAAACTTACCAAGTATATAAACAGAAATATATAATGAAGACCCTGTAACCAACATGCATAAGATTGATGTCCTCTATGAATGAACTACTTAAAACTTATTTTTGTGCACTTAGCCCCCCCAGCCTGGACCACAGAATCCAGACTGCAGTTCCTGCTGCCGAGGTGACTTTGGAGTTCGACTCTACCAAGGGCCCCCAGGACCTCCTGGGCCTCCTGGGATGCCAGGTAAAGATGAAGTTTAATTCACTTTTTTATCAGTCTAATTGAAGGCCATAAATTACAGATTATTCTATGAAATATCAGAAAGTGGTCCAAGCATTAATATTTGGGGACAGATTCAGGAAAAATTTTTCTACAATTTCAGAGGAGACAGATATTTTCAGTTATATTCTAAGATATTTTCCATTGAAAAACTATTTGTTATTAAAACTCAGCTTTCACAAATTCATTCTGAAAGTAATCTTATTACATCTCTAGAGAAAATTGGTCTCTCTTCAAACAGCATGAAATTCCCAATAAACTTGGAAGAACTTGTTCCCTGGAGCTGATTATTGTGATCACCTTTGTATATCCAGCTGTGTTACTGTGTACTGTATTCAAGGGATTTTCTTCATCTAGCATACTGCTAGCCAATATTTTACAGAAACACAGATGCTTCTGTTCTCTCACAGAAATTCCTTCACTTCCTTTTTTCATCTTGTCTTTCATAATAAAAAATCCTTTTTTTAATATTAAAAATGTGCACAGAACAACAGCATACACAAGAAAAGTATATACTTTGATCTGGTAATTGATATGGGAATAGAAGAGCCTAGAGAAGGGAAAATGTTGGTTGCATGCTGCTGTAAGTTTGTTACAGCAGCTACTTCAGGGATTTGGAAATTACCATTCCTAAAGCAGAGGTACAACATAAATGAACAAGTCACTGAAAGACAGAATTGTCTCTTCTTCAAAAGCTTACATCTTCTGTTATCACAATAAAAAATGCAATTCAGTGATCCATTACTTATTAAGAAATTGTTGGATTTTTAGAAGCAGAATACGATTTCATACTAGACCCACATTTTCAAGGCTGTGGTGGACATACTGGGGTGTGGCCTAGTCCCAGCTTTGCCCTTCCCTCATGTCTCAGTCCAACTTTCTGTCACAGGATACCACAAACATATGCCTGGCAGCAGCCTCCTGTGCCCCCTGGGATTTCTGTCTCCTTCATTTGCTGGATTTCATGTTGTTGTGCCTATAACGGGAACAGCAGGAGTTGCTTTTCCCCTTGATTGAATGAAATGTTGCTTGCAGGCTTCTGTTCTGAACTGGTAGAACAGATCTGGCTTCACATAAAGGATCAGTCATGTTATTTTTAAGAGCTGCAGATTCCTCTATCCAAACAAAAATGTGCATAATTTCTTTCACCATTTGGCTTCCTTGTTTTGAAGCTTTTCTTAATAGAAAAACTCTGAAAGATCACTTCATCATCAGATTTGATCTCAAACAACATTATTCTTCTTGTAAATTTGTATCCAGGCTGAATAATCAAAGAACAAGCATAGTGGCAAAGAACCTAATTTCAATTCAGGTAGAATTAGAACAATGATGACATGAATTAATCCCCTGAGCTGAAATTTCAGGCTTTTGCTGCAGGAGGCATAATAATTGCTCAGTGATTCTAGCCAACTTAAAAATCCTGTCAGCTGCATAACCATTTGTTCAGTAATTTAGCCAGTAAACACCAGGAAGGAAGTAATACTGCAGATGCATGACTATGTTCTGTAAAGAATCTTTCTACTCATTTACTCATAATAAGCCATCTCAGAAAAGCTTAATTATAAAAATTTTTTCTCTCTTTAAATCTAGTACTATGCAATCAAATGATCCCTAACCAGCACCCTGCAAATGCACACTGTCCTGCTTTTAGCACAGATTTTAGAAACATTAAAGCTACAATCATTCATCATTTGTGTGGATGTGTTTTAAAAATAGCAAAATCTTATTCAAAATTATCTTGTCCTATTATGATTGACGTAATTTACCTGGAAATTGGTTTTTATAGTAAAGCAAAAGCAAGACTGCTTCTGCAAGCTACCTAGTATGTGTATAAAAAATGGCTTTTGCTTTTCTTGAGCCTTCTGTCTGCTGAGGTCTTCTCGCACATCTCCCCAACAAAACTTGAGACACCACCAGCTTATACAGCAACACCAAGGCAACATGAGGGTTAACTCCCAATATTTATTTCCTTCTGGAAACTTGCTCACCAAAACCTTTACCGTCAACCTGACCACACAGCAGGTTCTTAGCCATTACAACTCATCCTGAGGTTTATGGCACTCAAGAGTACCTGTGTTGCAAGCTGGTGAGAGAAGACCCTGTCACACTTATCTGTTAAAATACAATAAACTATTTAAATAAAACAGAAAGCTTTGTTTCCCTTCAGGAAATCATGGAAACAATGGAAACAATGGAGCAACTGGTCAGGAAGGAGCCAAAGGTGAGAAAGGAGACAAAGGAGATATGGGACCAAGAGGAGAGCGTGGCCATCATGGACCCAAAGGCGAGAAGGGTTACCCTGGGATTCCCCCAGAGCTACAGGTACAACATCTCTGGCTTGTATTGGTTGCAGCAAATATCAGATTATGATATTCTTCACTGAAAGAACAGCACCTTATTACTGTAAAAAGCAAATCCCCTTGTATTAATATTGTACCAGGCATAAATAGCCCTTGTACTTACTGAAAAATGTGCTTGGCCAGATCTTTCTGGAAAAGAAAAGCTTTAGTCAGAATCCAGCTAAGAAATAGGCGGGAAGAAACATATATGCTTCCCTTTGAGGGCAAAAAGCCAGTATTTGGGTTATTAAACAAGAAAATCAGGGACTATCATTTTCCTACCAAGCTGTATCACATAAATAACTGCATCCTACGGCATATGGAAAGAGTAAGGGAGTCATGTTTCTCAGGGCAGACAGGCTTTGTGAGATTCTCAGAAGCACATGTATCCAACTCTTCAAAGTACGGGCTCAAAATTTTTGAGTGCAGTAAGAGTCCTCTAGTTTCAACAAATACCCCTCAGGAGTTATTTGTGTATTTATATGTCTAGATACTTTAAATATGTTTGGGGCCATGTATGTTCTGCCTATGAATGAATAACTCAAAAGCCAAATACCCATTTAAATATGGGTTCAAGCTTCAACTGTTGAGCTCGACTCGATTGGCACAATCTCACAGCTCTTGCATTAAAGCTTCTTTAAATCCCAGGAATCTGGCAGATGGCAGAGAGCTAGTGTGCGTGTGTGTGTGTATATATATATATACATATACACATGCACACACACACACACACACACACATATATATGCATATATATATAATAGATGCATGTATAAATATATATAATATATACTCATGGTATAGATGAGTATCTTATAAATATACCTTTAATTACATTCAACATATGTCCTTCTACATTTTAAAATGAACTACCAGTATTTTTTTCTTACATAAAGACAATGGTAGTAATGTAATTAAAACTGAGTGATGAAAGAAGATGAACAACAGAAGTTCATACTATAATACCTATTTTCGATATTGAAATTCCATCACTTCTTTTAGCAGACATGTTTAAAAATGTTTACAGTATAGCATATTATTTACTACCACCATAATTAAGAATATTAAAGTCAGTGGTGGAGAAAACACTTTTGAATACAACACTGTTTAAAGTACAGGATTATTTTGAAAAACTTTGTGTATCCATGTTGACCTGCTACTTCATAGTGAGACCTAGGGAGAAAAGACATATTTTTCTGCTGTTCTGATCAGCCCACAAAAAGTAGCTCAGGGTCAAAGAGACTGTGAAATGGAATCTAGACAAAAGCAATAAATTCCATCAATCTGCCACTGCAGCTGCTTTCCTTTAACACATGATGAACTTTGATGTGATCCTGGCTGAGAAACAAGATATTAACAATTTGCCGTCATAGAAAATGCATCCATGAAGGGGTAAGGAAAATCAGCCCAAGCTTTCCGCGCACATCTGGAGCTCCTTAAATTTCTGAACAGATGGCTAACAATTTCCGTTGTTGGACCCAGACTTACATTTGATTGTCTGCTTTGGTTTTGTTCTGATTTGGATCTGAAATCAAAAGAAGTTTGGGGTGTTTTTTTATTTTTGAAATACCAGCATAGCTGGAATCTCACCAAAAAATGTCATTTTTGTGATGGGCAGTAACAGCTGCAATTTAACACTTGTCATTTAAGAAGCTGAGATAGAAATAAAAAGCCAAGTCTCTATGTAACCTTCTGGCAACAAGGTGCAGCAATTCTGCTGCTACCCCATTTACTCACATAATGGGGGAAGGAGATGATAGACCTTACTGAAAAGGTCACTCCCTTCTCTGACCAGGCCAGCTAGCAGGGTCATGCCTGGGTATCTTGCTGAGGGTAATTTAAATTGTTTGGTGTGGGATGTTTTGTACTGCTTCCTATGAAACATTTCTATGGCAAGAAGTGAAACATGAAGTTGAAGCACAGCTTTCATTTTCTTGTTTTCCCCTCTTGGTCTCCACCACCCTCTGTTTTCAAGACTAAGGGCAACTGACAAGATGGAAAAAGCATTGAATATTGAGTCCCAGATGCTGCTCTCCCAGAGGACCTCTAATAAAAGTGTTTCACATATCTCTAAGCAAGAAACACTAATCTGCATGGATTTTACCAAGCATTGTATATTTTCATACCTGCAGTTAAAAGCAATAACCAGTTTAAATGCATTGGGGAATACATTGAAAGTATATAAAACCCTTTTGTCAGAAATACTATTCATTTCAATACTGTGTTGCTGTTGCATCATTCTAGTGAGACTTAAAAGTAAATAAAATCTGAAATTAAGGTCCTGAACTGCAAACACTTGACCATACCCTTACTTTACAGTCATGAATAGTCCAATTGAATATGAAAACCCTAGTCTTCTTCCAGTTTCATTCAATGGGGGTTTTGTTAACTGGAGTTTATTGACCTTGGAGCAAGCCCTAGAAGAACATCTCTGTCAGGAAAATAAACAGGCTGTGAATACAGGAAAAAATCTGTACCTGATTGCTCTACACATATGCTTTTTGTGAACAGCTGCCTGAATAAGAACTGGATTTTTGCAGGTCGCGTTTATGGCTTCGATGGCTACTCACTTCAGCAACCAGAACAGTGGGATCATCTTCAGCAGTGTTGAAACCAACGTTGGGAATTTTTTTGATGTCATGACTGGGAGATTTGGTGCTCCTGTGAATGGTGAGCATATGCAAAACAAAATAATGCAATTATTTGAGCTATAGGGAGAAGTGTGATCAATAAGGATGAAGCACTATTTAACAGCCTTTGTACTCACTCTGCATAGCTCCTGCTATCTACTTTCCAGAAAAATGAATTGAAAACTGAGCAAGCCAAGGGAGGTCTTGGCCAGCCAGTGAGACTAGTGCTGACACAGGGGCAGGAGGAAGAGGCATGGCCAGGGCTGGGGAGGGAGCAGGGCAATCTGCTTTGCTGTGGCTCTTAGCCCTTCAGCCACTATGATGACAGAACCATGGCCATGATGTTGTAGCAGGCAGCAGCAGCTCCACAGTTGCCTCCTCCACCTCCTGCTTCCTGTCAATCTCTTCATCCCAATCTTCTCCCATGCCAGTTTAGCTGTAAACTGACCTGCAAGAGATGTGTGGCCAGAAATGAGGCATTACAGTTCTTCATGGGTTATTTTTCAGCTGCATCAATCCCCCTCTTATGCAGCTGTGATGCAGAAAGAACAACCCCTGCCATATGCAGAATTAAAATTAATCAGATTTTGGAACACTATATGCAGAAGCAAAATATCTGCTGACAACTGGAAGGCAGTTTTGTCCACAGCTGTTATGTTTTCTAAGCAAGAAGCACAAATCTGCAGCATGATTACATCTTCCTATGAAACAAACAAGTTGTATTTTATAATCTTTTCAGGGGTGTATTTCTTTACTTTCAATATGATGAAACATGAAGATGTGGAGGAAGTGTACGTGTACTTGATGCATAATGGTAATACAGTGTTCAGCTTATATAGGTAAGTAAAGGACCAGGCCATCTTAATGCAAAAAACATTTGTATGGATGTGATAGCTTGCTCACATTTCAAGAAATGTAAAATTGTTCATTTTTTTTTAAAGAAACTCTCTAGGATAAAATAACAAACAAAAAACCCTTTTTCTTTTTTTGCCATCCTCAGCTTGCATATTTGGACTATACACACCACATATGCTGGGCCTAAAAATTTATCCTTGATCACCATTTCCTCAAACTCAGGGGAAAGGAGTTAGCACTGGAGGGCAGGGTTGGAGTTCAGTGGTATCATTCTGTCATTCTGCTAAAATACATCTTCATCCATGTTTTGCTTGTCAGAGAAAGGAAATAATGAACTGTTCAGTGACGAGTTACAGTCTTGTTAACATGAGGGCAGAGAAATTTACTTTAAAGCTGGAAAGTGTTTAGGCTGCAGTACTAAGGTTGAGTAAGAGGCAAAGGTCTTCCATTTACTGGCCTTTTTATCATTAGCAGACCACCACAGGCTGCTTCATCTCCAATAGATCTTTCCTGCAAAAGAAAAAGTGCTTTATTTCTATTCCCCCCTGAAGCACTGATGTCAGAAAAGGCAAGAGGTAGAAGAAAGGGGACCAACACTCAGGCAAAGCCAAGAGGTTAGCCCACATCAAATGTACCCACGTTCCAATGGAGGGCTCAGTATGGAGTGAGCTGCCTGTCTCTGCTCACTGCCTGTGCTGGGAGCACGGCGGCTCAGCTCACATCAGCCTCCTGGCCTAGAGGCATTTAAAATTAGCTGGGATGAAGTCAAGGGGAAAAAAGCATCACAGGAAATCTGTGGTGTTATGATCAGTGAGCAATTCTTTTTAAACAAAAAAATTGTTTCTGCATCCTGGAAAAAAATAAGTTACAAATCCAGAACTTCAGAGAGGAATGAAATACACTTAAATAAGGTGCAAAATTTGACTAGGACATCAAATGCAGAAAGTTGCCAATATTTCCATATAAAGCTGAAAAATTGTTGGCAAGTGTTTCAAGAAAGTTTTGCTCAGGATAACAATGTACTTCTTGGATTTTTTTTAAAGTTTTTTGTTTGGTCATTGTTGAGAAACAAAAAGCTGACTTGTTAAAATATTCATCCTTAGCTATGAATCCAAAGGGAAAGCAGATACTTCAGGAAACAGTGCAGTCCTAAAACTCGCCAAGGGAGATGAAGTTTGGCTGCGAATGGGAAATGGAGCTCTCCATGGGGACCATCAACGCTTCTCCACCTTTGCTGGCTTTCTTCTTTTTGAAACCAAGTAAAAAAAGGAAACAACCCAATAGAAGGTTATCTGAAGAAACATCTTTTTTAGTACTGGTATATTTCATTGGACTGTGAAATAACATTGCAGCATTAGAGGATCAAGAAGCCTGGTTTTGATGCAATGTGCTGCTACTGGTGTATCAGAGATGAGTTGAATACATTAGGTAGCTGACACAGATTCAGAGTATGTATTGTCATCTGGGTTGCACCTATTTAATCATTAAATGTTGTACTGCTCTCTTCCCCAAAAGTGAATGAAAAACAAAGGAAAATGAGTTTAAAGAATTTAAATAGCAATATACATAAAGTCAATTTAACCTCTAAATATACTTTAGTTAAATATATGTCAGGAATTGAACAACTGTTTCAAAATTTTCAGATCAATTCTTCTTATATGTTCATTTAAGTTTGCATCATGGAAACAGCCCTGAATGTATTATAAGCAGGCTCAGGTGAGACCAGATCTAAAGGAAGAAGTTTGTACTGGATTGGAATGAGCTCAAAATGAAGAAAAAAAATGTGAAAATACAGACGTCAAGGATTCAGGTTTATTGCATTACCATCTCAAACCTCTGAAGATGTATCTGGTGTCATTTTTTCACAGATTTTTAGCACATATTTATGCTTAGTGTCTCTCTCTCTCTCTTAGAAGATGAGTGTCAGTAGTTCTTGCCTTAGTAGCAGCTTGAAGTTAAGGTAATTTAGTTTGCAGTGTGAAGGGGATCAGGCAAGGGAACGGTAATGTTTCCCCCTAGCCTTAGAATTTTTAAAACCTGATGTAACCCAATGCAGGGAGTCAAAGCAAAGGCATATACGCTAGAGAGATTAGGATACGCCGACAGCAGAGAGATACACAAACTCTGTGGTGTTGTGTTTGGAGCTCCTTCAGAAGGATGTACCTTATAATATTGCATATTTATTGAATAGTGAAGTTGTTGAAACAGTTTTCCTAGCAGCCTTCCAAGAATCAGTATTTCAGGAAAAGCCATTGCAAAGCAGCAGCTAAGCCAGTTCAGTATTTACACTGGTGAAAGCAAATGCTAGCTTGCTTAGTTCTGGTCCCAATACACTGGGCCACTCTTCAGTATTCATGTCACTGGCTTGTCAAAATTTGAGTACCTGAAACTCTGTCTTGCTATTTTCATTTGAATAAGCACCAAAATCAATACTCAAGTTTGAATGTATCTTATTCTGGCTCTCCATACAAAAGTTAATGAAATATAAATTCCTTTTTACAGACATTACATTTTAATCAGATATTACCTGTCATTAATGTATAATATGAAGGTGCGGTTAGGAAAATATTTATTTGAAATTCTTTTATACTGGATACAGGTATCAATAGCACAACAATGGAGCAAAGGAATCAAAATCTGCCCTGTGAATTGGTATGTCCTTGTACACGTTCCTAGCGTATGTAACCACATCTTATGACGAAAAATGCATGTTGATACTTGATTATGACTTGTGATTTTTTAGTTTTATGCATCAACCACTGAAAATATTAGCTTTAATGAACTGTTTTCTGAAGAGTTTTTATCATTTCTTTGTGAACTTGGGTCTGGTCTGTGCCACAAAGGTTTTCAAAACCTGAGACCATGTTATTTTGTTAAGCTTACTTTGTAAAACACATATTTATCCAATAAAGGTTAATGGTTATAAAGCTATACTTGTAAGTTCATATCTATATTTACTAAGGAAATAACCATTTGGAGACAATAGAGAGATGTTATTTTTAATATGCTTTTCCTAAGTATTCATTTTGCTACTGAATGGGAGAAGGCCAGCATTAAGGATTCAAATATATTTTACACATCTGTGTATGTATATATGCACACATATATACACATAAAATTTAAATCTGTAAGGTTTCCTTTGAGGACTTACTTTTGCTTTGTGACATGGCCATTTTAAAGCCTTTTTGGTCAGAATGAAGCACTTAGAAACTGTATGACATATGCTAATTAAGCTCCTTATTATCTTATTATCTACTGTAATGTCCATAATATAAAAGAAAGTCATGCTTTGCCATACCCATTTTGTTTTGTTTACATGAGTTTTGTGAACTTGGCCTGCTAAGAGGGGAAAGTGACTAAGAATTACCACAGAAGCTTCTTGGACAAACAAAGAGCAGTTCCAAGGTTAAAGTTAAACAGTTTTTTACATCGAGGTTAAAACTTTCTAGGTTTTGACTGAAATCTCAGCAGTCTTTTCTCTGCAAATTACTGCATGCAATCTCTGCTGACCGAATGCCGTAATACTTTACAAATAAATAGTTAACTTACGTGTTAATTTCCTTCAAAAGAAGAAGGAAGATCCTTCAGAATGCAGCAGCTGTGAATATGAGTGTGTGTTGTGTGTGTGTTCTTTAAAATTAACAACCTTTCTATTCAGTAAATCATGTGGAATATATGAACTTTTTCTCAGAAATGTTCATGAAGATTAGTCATCTTTCCATTGCTGCTGATATTTGAAAGGCTCTTGCTTAGCAAATGCTCAAGACAAAATGCCTTCTGCCAGAGACTTTTATCCTCTGTTACAAAACACATGGTACCTTGTAATATGTGTTACAACTGAAAAACCTTCTGGAATCTGCAAAGCTGTAATTTGGAGTATGCTTAATAGCTTCTTGTCTTTGCTAAGATGAATCTTTATTTCTCCCCCTCCCAGGGCTCCCAGATTTAACCAAAACTTGGCAAGACCCACAAGTCCCTGACTGCCATGGCAGCTGTGGTTTGGTAGGTGATATTTGACCTTTATTTAGATGCTGGCATCCTGACAGCAGAAAATGCTTCTCAACACAGCCAAGTTAGCTCTGCTCTGTGTGGAAAACCACCCCTGAATTCTGGTCCTCCCCCAGAGTTCCAGGGACTGCTGTCCTTGCCTCCGACATCCTTGCAAGGCAGCAACTCTCATCTCCAGCTGTGTCATGAGCATTAATTGCTACATTTTGCACAACAGGGCAACAAAACAGCAACTCAAGAGGCTGGGTGCACCCCCTTGGCAGGGGTAAAACACAACTTCTGTGCAACAAAATCATGGACTAGAACAAAACCAAACTGGGGGAAAATGTTACAGGTCTGGGTCCCAGTTTCACGAGTGGTGTTTAAAGAAAATAATTAGAATCTGTGGGAAAAGAAAGAAGTTTATGGTTTTACTTTCAGAAGTTAGTCCATGGCCTGATTGACTGAAGAAGCAGTTTAAACTGACAATAGTGTGCAGTCTCAGCCTCACTGAAAAGCCAGAAATCTTTAAATAAAGTAGTATTTTTCTAAAGAGAGAATAAAGAACAAACTTTATACTCCAATCTTTCATCTTCCCCTCTCTTTCATTGAGCTTCCTATGTTACAACCTGCTGATTTTAAAAAAGCAGTTTTTAATAAAAGTGGCTTTGAATTAAAACTTTTTTTTGCTTCCTTCTTAGTCCAGATTATTAAAATGATTCTTTTGTGCTCGGGGGAAAAAAAATTCACACAAGGATAAAACATGCAGAGTTGTTGAGTGATGTGTGAAAAGACCCACCGTTCTTAATTTTGGTGAATAAGTAGCAAAGTTCCTCGATTTTGCAGTTAGTTCTGCTTCAACAACCAAAGAAAATACAACCTGGATGATCAATTCAGATTTAAAAAACTGAAGCAACAAAAGGCTGTCATGCTCAGATACCAGTGAAGAGAGTCACAAACTCTAGAAACTATCCTCATCAATTAAAAGAACTTGACAGAAGGTGCCTAGTATGACCAGGTTCCCTCTTACACCAAAGGGAGAGAGCTCCTTTAGTTCTTGGGCCAAACCACACAGTTTTAGAAGGAATTAGAGCATTTGCAGCCCCCCAATAACTTCCAGTCTTCTGCCACTGGACTGATAAACTCAATGCACAGACGTTGACATGAAGACTTAAGGAGGGCAGTGGGAGAGGCTCAATTTTGTGCATCTGCATTTGGAATGGAGCAAGCAATTGTCCATGAACACATTCACAGAATAATAAAACCCATGTGGGGTGAGGTTTTATTAAACAAAGAGACTCCTTGTATTAACTGGTGAAAAATAGCACAAATGGAGAGCTATTCTGCTTTTCTGAAACAGTCCATCAGAAATAAAAACAAATAAATTCCACAAAAAGCAGTGTTTTAAAGGAATGACATTGCTATAACACCAAGAATGGAAACATCCATGTTCAAATTATCTTTGACATCTCAGCTTCTGTTTCTTGTGCATGTGTGTCATGGTGTGTTCCTCCCATCATCTAGTCACATGCTACTTCTTGGCCTTGTCCAGCAGCAAGTATAAGATGCTTGCTGAATCAGGACTTGCCATATACTGTAATGTGATAGGAAGAAATGAATACATGACCATCTTCATTCAGTAACTCCATCCAAATGTACAGTTAACAAAGTGACTTTACTGTAGAAAATAGTGCACACTAATATGTAAGAAAGATCAGCAGAATTAAATTAACTGCAGCTACCTTCATTTTAGAATAGTTTATAAGAGGGTGTTGGGTTTTTTTTCAATCCTGGCAGTTTTTTGACAGAAAAACACTCCAGGCTCCTACAGCATACTAAAGATGATGAAAGTCAAGGAAGTCTGCAAAGACTAGAATTTCAGGCAAGGAAATTGGAATTCAGAGATTGTGCCATTCTGCCATGTGCAGGTCCTGGTCTGCAGCTGGAAGTGCTGGATGGAATTTAATTTGTCTCTTGTTCATTTTTTAAACTAGAAAATAGTAGAAGCATGGTTGTTTTAAGGAACATTTTTCAGATACTGCATCACTTCAGGTCAACATTTTCTTTCCTCTAAGACTATGTGCTTCTCAGAATGCTAGTTTTGTCAAATCATTAAAGACTGACAAAATAAATAATATGTATTAGGTATGCCCAAAGACCCACACTAAATGGCTCATGGGCAAGATGATGGAAACAGTTAATAAAAATGGAAGTTTCTCAATCCATCGCCCTAGCAATGCAGAAGAAATTGTCTCTGGTGCATGTGGTAGACAGTGCTATCTGGCAGGAATGGCTCAATGGAGGTAAGTTTAGGGCCGGCTGGCTAAGCAGTGGTTCATGTTGTGTCCAGCATAGACCTCAAGCTCAATATTCAGGCAAATAAAATGTGGATTTAATCCCAGTCCAGAGTTTCCAACCTCTACAATAGTGCTTAATCATAAACTCGCAGGAAAGTATTTCTTTTGTCCTGATTACCAAAAATAAAGATTAGCTATATAAAGTTTCTTGCCAGTCTCTTCATCTAAATCATGAAAGCTCAGTAATACCATATACTGTGTCTCAAAGGAAAGAAAAATATTTTGCTTCAGGTACAACGACTGAGGTCCAAAGTACAGAAACTACTGTCATAGGCATCAGTAATTTGTTTTCCTACTTATCAGAGTATCAGGGGGCAAATTTCTGACAATGTGAAAGTTAAAGGAAAAGCCTTTTCAGTACAGCTGGGACAGATCACCACGTCAATAACTGACTGGACTAAAAAAACTTGCAAGCTATAGTTTTTCAAGGATATGTCTATTTTAGTGAACAGGGCAGCTTAGACAATTACTTTCTGTGGATGAGACAGAGCTTCTATTTCTAAATCTATAATTCATGATCTCAGACAGACATGGCCAGGTTTTCAAGTAGCATGACTTCACAGCTGCTTTAGAAGGGTAAAATGAATTCAGGATAGATTTTTTGCTGCTGAGTGGTGGGATGTACACTTGGGAGAGCAGCAGTACACAAATCCTCGCTCACACAGAAGCACAGAAACACAGAAAGGTAAAGTGATGCTCCAAGTTGATGAATCTATTGAAAAGGCAAAGATTAAGGTTCTGTATTTAGCAAGAACATTGTACAAGGGACAGTGTGTCACAACAGCACAAGATACGAGATTAGAAATGCAGAGTATCACCTACACCATCTTTGTGGATATCAGAAGTGTTATGAATGGAGCACAGCTTCTATTCAGGTAAGGCATAAATGCAAGCTCTGAAATACAGTAACCACGTTTGAAAGCTTTGACAAGCTTAGGACACAGAACTACCATCACAGATTCCATGAGAGTCTTTAAAGTTCTCAATTTCAGTTTAATGCAGGTATCTTTTAATGTACTAGAGAAATTTTACCTGCTACTTACATTTTCAGGCAATTATAGTTACCAAGATTTAAAATACTATAGTTTTTCCTTTTGCATTTAACAAAACCAATACAAACTGTACAGATATCAGTATCTCTTTAGCCATGCATTAAGATGGACTGAATTGTAAACAATATACCTGTGAAAGAGGAGAATCCAGAGTTTGTGTACAGCTGTAACTTCACATTGCTGCCTTAGTAGTTTTTCAAAGGACTGAAATGCATGGGTAATTGTAACCAACTAATCTGAGACCAAATGTAAAAGTCTGGCATGCAGTCAGTATTGCAAAAGTGCCTGCACCTCTGCAAGAAATGTTGGTGTAACTCACAGCAAAGATAATTTCAATCTTTTAACGCTGGCTGTGAAATATGCATTGCACAGGATGACACAGATAACAACTCACTGACATAATACAATAAAGCACACAAAAGCACTCTGACACAGTGTGGATTCAATCCCAAAACAACTCCTTTCCTATACCCATTACCTCTGCAATGATGAATTCATACACCCTCCTGTTTGCTGCTGCTTATTAATGAGAAACATTAAATGACATCACATAAAAGAACATCACACTGCTTTTACTGCAAGCCCATGGTAGAGAAGGTCTCCTTGTATTTAACATATTTTCTGCTGGCCAACTTGCTGCTTCAGGAGAGCTTGCTCTTCAGGAGAGTTTGCTAAATCATTAGCCTTCACCTCATGGTTAATTAGAACATCTGTTTCTCCCTCATGCCTGTTTATTTTTTGGCTTAGTAAAATCCTATTTTTCAATTTGGAATTAATGCTCACAAAATGCTGCACTCACCTTCCTGGAACTGAAATAACAGGGTTCTGACTTAAATGTTTCTGCCACAGATTATCCACTGTAATTCTGGATGACAGCTAAGCAGCAGGTGCAAAGGATTGCTCAGTTAAACCATAGCAAAATACAGACATTATCCAGTGTGTGATAATGGTGTTATTTAGATGGGGTAAACTAAAGAGCATCAGGTGAAATCAAAGGTGACTCAACAGAAATTGCTTGTTCATATTCAACACATACTCCAAGATCTGAAGGTGCGAGGGGACAGATGGCACTGAAAATTGGGTGGAGAAACACAGTGTCACAGTAACATCATAACATCTGTGAAAACCAACCCTTATATGGAATAGCGACTCTAAGGGACATGGATAACAAACAAAACTAGCCAGCTTTATTTGAATGAAAATGCAAATACTTTTCTTCTGACCATTCCTTGTGGGTGGCACCATAGTAATGGACATAATCAGTGAGTGGACATAATCGGTGCCTGCATTACAGGCCCTGGTGTCTGAACAGAAAATGAAGGGTATTCTGGTGACAGACCTGTTATTGTGGAATGAGGAAAAATTCTGCATTCATATCAGCAGCCTTTACATATTTTTGTAGCCTAACCAATTTTTAAAAAGTGTATAAAATGAGCATGGGATTGACATTAAGTACCTCTTCGCTCTGTCTGCTTCCTGGTAACCTAAAATACTAGCAGCAAGGTGTAAGTTTGAAAAGCTGTGTCAATACAATGCCAAAGGTTTCACTACCATTTCTGGATTTATGTCTGTTTCTGCAAGCAGCTGATGTCGCAAGAACAACAGGGCCAGACAGCCCTCTAAAGAAACATCCGGTGAAAAGAAACCCCAAGTTTTTATCACTTGTCCTGCTATCCCACCGTGTGACCTGGGGGGCTTGGGTGTGTAGGTTTCGGCCCATCCAGGTGCCCCGGGCATGGCTGGAGCCCCAGGCCAAGAACTGCTGACCCTTTTCCTAACAACGGGCACAGGGACCTGAGGCCCCGGCCGGGGACCCAGCTGGAGCCGACGACATCCAGCCTCAGACTTCAGAGGTTGGACTTGACAATGCTGGAGGTCTTTTCATTCCTGAATCGTCCTCTGGTTCTGTGACTTTCCTGCCCTTTGGCTGTAAGGGTGTAAAAGCCCACGGTTTCTTTTGTTCGCGGCCCGTACAAGGAGGCAGCAGATCAGCAGATCGCTCTGGGGCATTTGTTGTTGTTGTTGTTTGGTTATTGCATCACGATTAAATTATTTTAAGGATTTGGGCGTCTGAGCCTCTGCCAAGGGAGAGCTGGTGTGACTATGAGTGTGGGGGGCTGTGCAGCTGCCAAGGGGCCTCGGCCGCAG
>WBMY01014876.1:287-17451 GCA_013397315.1 Donacobius atricapilla | reverse complement strand
GGCGGGGCAGACGTGCTCATCGAGCCCTTCCGCCACGGTGAGCCGGGCCGTGTGGAGCCGGCGCGGAGTCGGAGCTGCGGGGCCGCGGGGTGCCGCGCTGAGGGGCTCCCGCCGCCCGCTGGCTGTGCGTCGCTGAGTGGGAAGTGGGCCGGGAGCAGCTTTGGAGGTGTATTTCCCGTGGACGGGGCCGCGTGCTCCTAGGCGGCTCTGTGCCCTGCAGCCGCCGCGTGAAACCCAGGGAAGAGCCGCCGAGAGCGCTCAGATAGGGCCCTGCCCCCGGCCGGGCTCTGGAGGAGCAGGAGGGTGCCCGGGCCGAGGGGTCGCACCGAGCTGGGAGCACCATCCTGTGTGATCCTGCTGCAAAAGTGCTACTCACATTAGGGTTGCGGTGCAGGTCAGAGTTTGAGCTTACAGTTCCTCTGAGGACAACAGATCTGACACTATGGTTACACATTTACAAAGCACTTATCCCAGGGAGATGAATATAAGGGTATGTGCTAGAGTAATATGATTCTGTTATACAAGGTTGCTCTGATTCAGGATCAAATCCAGGCTGTGAGCTACAGTCTTCATCTTCAAACATCATATTTAATTTTAGGAAGTTGCTTTCCACAAACTAACCACTTCCTACCAGTCTTAAATCTACTTTATGAACACCTTCCTTGTGTTTTTGCTTGTACTTTCAATTTTTAACATTAGGTTAAAAGTAAGACAAATTCTTCAAATACTCAATTATGGAATTTTTCAAAATTTCAAAACTGTGTTCTAAAGAGAACTTTTGATTAATTTTTTATTTACAGTGTGCATATTTACTAATTTACTACTAATTTACTAATTTACTATGCTTTTCTGTTAGGAAGAATGCCATCAAGGTCAGGTTGGACAGGTCTCTGTGTACACAAGTCTGGTTGAAGATGTCTCTGCGCCCAGAAGAGGGTTGGACTAAGTGACCTTCACAGATTCCTTCCAACCCAAAGCAGTTTGTGATCATGCTTCATTGAGGAGCTAGCTGAAATGTTTTGAGGATTTTACAGACAGTTTAGGAATAGGAGACTTTCTCAGTTAGACATCACACATCATGGACAGATCGTGTGTCACAACNTTTGGCTGTAAGGGTGTAAAAGCCCACGGTTTCTTTTGTTCGCGGCCCGTACAAGGAGGCAGCAGATCAGCAGATCGCTCTGGGGCATTTGTTGTTGTTGTTGTTTGGTTATTGCATCACGATTAAATTATTTTAAGGATTTGGGCGTCTGAGCCTCTGCCAAGGGAGAGCTGGTGTGACTATGAGTGTGGGGGGCTGTGCAGCTGCCAAGGGGCCTCGGCCGCAGCTCGGGTAGTGCGAGTCTGAGGGCCAGGGTGGCTGCCTCCTGGCCGGTGGGATAGGGAAGTTTCCCCAGGACCAGCTGCGCGCCGGCCCCAGCAGCCGGAGAAGGCACGCTCCTCGCTGCGAGCCGGGGCGCAGGGCACCGCAGCGGCCCNGCAGGAGGGTGCCCGGGCCGAGGGGTCGCACCGAGCTGGGAGCACCATCCTGTGTGATCCTGCTGCAAAAGTGCTACTCACATTAGGGTTGCGGTGCAGGTCAGAGTTTGAGCTTACAGTTCCTCTGAGGACAACAGATCTGACACTATGGTTACACATTTACAAAGCACTTATCCCAGGGAGATGAATATAAGGGTATGTGCTAGAGTAATATGATTCTGTTATACAAGGTTGCTCTGATTCAGGATCAAATCCAGGCTGTGAGCTACAGTCTTCATCTTCAAACATCATATTTAATTTTAGGAAGTTGCTTTCCACAAACTAACCACTTCCTACCAGTCTTAAATCTACTTTATGAACACCTTCCTTGTGTTTTTGCTTGTACTTTCAATTTTTAACATTAGGTTAAAAGTAAGACAAATTCTTCAAATACTCAATTATGGAATTTTTCAAAATTTCAAAACTGTGTTCTAAAGAGAACTTTTGATTAATTTTTTATTTACAGTGTGCATATTTACTAATTTACTACTAATTTACTAATTTACTATGCTTTTCTGTTAGGAAGAATGCCATCAAGGTCAGGTTGGACAGGTCTCTGTGTACACAAGTCTGGTTGAAGATGTCTCTGCTCCCAGAAGAGGGTTGGACTAAGTGACCTTCACAGATTCCTTCCAACCCAAAGCAGTTTGTGATCATGCTTCATTGAGGAGCTAGCTGAAATGTTTTGAGGATTTTACAGACAGTTTAGGAATAGGAGACTTTCTCAGTTAGACATCACACATCATGGACAGATCGTGTGTCACAACTAATTCTTTTCCTTTGGAAAAGAAGTTTCTTGTTACCCCCTTAAAATTGTTTGGTTTACTCCCCAGAAGCTTGAGAAAAAAAAATGAAGAAGTTAAATTCCACTTCTTCCTTGTAGCTGATCTACTGGCTTTTTCTTACGAAGGTTTGTTTTCTTTGGTTTTATGGGCACTTGGTGGGGTTTTCCTTGGTTGGAAGTGCAGGCAATTTTGTAACTAGATATTAGGTTTTAAGGGCCTGTAAGTGAACTAGGCGAATCTGTGACCCATCATGAGACTGGTGGAAAACAGTGAGAAGGTGAGAGGGCCTAAGTGGCAGAACAGTTTCTTTCAAGGCCCGTGTGACCTTATGACAATGGCTTTGTGACATCAGAGGGGTTATTTGTCACCCTGTTTCCACTTGTGCATTTGAAAATCATGCTCTTTACCAAATTTCATTGCTTTCTTCTTGACGGTAATCACTCTCCACTGCCCAGTAATTAATACAATAGAAATGGATTTTCATTAAATTAGCAGTGTAGTAAAAGTATGGATTAGTTTTGTGAAACAAGCTGGAGTAATAGATTCTGGGATGGAACAGGCATTGAAGTGACATTATCCCTTCCATTCCAAAATGTGTGGCCCTGCAGTGCCAGTATAGATCATAGGTGAAAGTCTGACCAAGCTGCACTGACCCTGTAAGAAATTATAATTTATTTGCAATTCAAATTTATTCTCTTAAAACTACTGTTTTAGGACTGTAAGATTAAAATTTTAGCCTTGATTTCTGAAAATCCACGCTGATTCAATTTATATACCTCTGATTCTAAAAGTTCCTTATTCCCTGCATTTAAAAAAACCACATTTACTTGTATGTGGTTCCTGCAGATCATCTGTGCAATAGTGGCATGATCCATTCACATCAGTGAGTTAAAACACATAGGAACACGAGGTGCTGAGCAATGGTCAGGAAAGTATATTCCAGTGAAATGCGGATGAAATTCCTAGTGATTTTAATATGGAAAATGTAAGAGTTTTTCTCTTTTTTCCTTGTTTTACAAGCCTTTGGTAGCTTTCTCTCTCATCCAGTGGTGTGTGGTTTTCTGTCAGTCTTTTGGAGAAATAAAACAGGAAAAGTGAAAAAAAAAAAGACCTCTAAAGCCTAATTTCTGCTTGGTTTACATTAAAAATTTATGTTGGTAATATATAATGTTCATGTTGTAACATGGACACTGAAGTAGAATATGCTACTTCATAAAGTGCAATTGAGTTCTGCTGTTGTATAATCTGACTTTGAGCCATTATGTTTTGATTATTATTAAAATTAAATGTGAATTAGAATTCCTTGCTTATATCTTTTTAAGGTGTCATGGAAAGACTTGGGCTTGGCCCAGAGGTCCTTCTACAGGAGAATCCCAGGCTCATCTATGCTAGACTTACTGGGTTTGGCCAGACAGGAAAATATGCCAAGTCTGCGGGTCATGACATCAATTACTTGGCTTTATCAGGTAGGCTGTAAAATTTCCTGTTAAATAAAGTTTCTTTCCTCCCTTTGATCAAGACTCAAGAGCTTGTTGAAAGCAGATACCTCAAAATACATGTGAGGTGCAGTCTGATGAAACAGCTGATCTGAAGAGTCTCTGTCAGGGAAATGGGGCTCTCACTGCTTTTCCCTGCTGCTTTCAGTCAGCTCTGACACTTGCTTAGCCCCTCCATGAACTTCCTCACAAGTCAAAAACTGGGAAGAAGAATGGGGATGTTTCCTGCCAGGCTATTATTAAGGTGAAGCAGTTCTTAGAGGGATCCAACCAATCAGTCAGCACAAGAAAGGAGGAAACGTACTGGGCAGGCAGTTTGTTTTGCCAGCAGCTGCAAGGTGTTACAGGCTGGATCAGAATGTCTTCCGAAGCTGTACAGTGTTTTCCTTCCTTTGTGCTATTTATTTGAATGAAGTATCTGAATATTTATCTGAAGAGAGGACTGAATATTTTCTTCAGGGCCCCTCTCCTAGAAAATCTGTATACTTAGAATACTGAAAGGTATGTGCTTGTGAGCAGATTTTTTCTGCACTAAGAAAAACTAGGCATCACAAGACAATTGAGCTCTTGTGCTTTTTTGCTTGTAAATATATCTCCACTGATACCAACTGAAAGGCAGTAGGCTTCAAATAAAGTGGAAACGCTACATTTCATTAAGCTGTTGTGGACATGATGCTGGTTTTAAGTGATACAATTTTACAAGTATGCAGTAGTAAACAGAAACAAAATTATGCACTTCAGGTGCAGCCCAGCTATACATGACCCTACGTCCTGCTTTTCACACTGCTTCTGTTGCTGATGGTTCTCTGAGCCTGTGAAGGAGGAAAGTGGCCCAAGTGTTCTTGACTTCCCATTGGATAAAGTAGTTCTTTTAGCCCCCGGAAAGGGATGGAGCAGAGGCAATGCAAACCTGGTGATCTGGTATCACCTACTATGAGCAGTCATAGTGTTGTGGAATGAAATTTCTTTAGGGATGGATTCAGTCTTCCCTCATGGAAAATTGTTAGAGAGTAGAAAAGATTAAAGAAAAGGTGCCTTATTTGAAACACTTTTGACTTCATGTCAAGATGATTTTAAAGTATTAGGGTATTTTTATCTGTTATTAGTGGAGGGAAAGAGTCAGTACAGAAACAGCATGGTCTATCCCTACCTTAGTTCGTAGTACTTTCTGGTTTACAAATAGAGTGATTTTTTCCTCTGGAGCTCATTTAATCAGTAGTGTTTTGGTTAGTGATACCTTCCTAAAATAATTTTGCTTGACGTTTCACAGATCAATTTTTTCTGCCTATTAAAAGGAAATAGAACAAGGTATTTGAGAGGTGTCATTCCTCAAAAATGAGATCTCTTGTTCTGAGTATTTTCCTAATGAACTTTGGTTTCCTTTAACTAAAAAACAGTTTGTATTAAGAAGTCTTAAGAAATCAGTATATTAATTTTATGATGCCTGTGACAACCTTGTAGACTATTAAAAAGGAAGGTTTTAGGCAGCAGCAGAGGTTTTACTCCTGCACTACAGGATTTGGAACCTTATTATACAGTTCACTCTATTGCTTGCTCATAGGAAGTGCATTAGACCATTAGTTAACTAAACAGTGCATCAGAAGCAGTTTTCAGGTAGTTCTGACCAAATATTCTGCAAGTCTCAGACCTCAGGCCACAGACATAGGAGAGGGATGATCTCACTGCAGTTTCTTACTTGCCCAAAGGGAATCGCTATATGGCAACCACAAAGAATAAGGTCACAGTAAAGAGATTGTTTAGGATGGCAGAGAAATGCTAACAAATTCAAAGCTCTGACTGAAGTAAACTGGCTTAGCCTTTGATCTAATTCCTTTCACTTCTGCATAATTGCTGGCATAAACATAGTTTCCCTGTGTTTACATTGCATGCAATCAGAGATAACCTTCCTGTGCTAGTCACCTGTTCTTACATGCAAACTTTCTTTTACCAAAGGTAGTTGGAGAGGGAGGATAGGACTGAAGCACAGTTGTCAGTGTGAGATCCTTTTTTATGATCATTAGATCATTTGTTAGAAGCACATAGGACTGTACATCTGCATTTTTACTATAAAATACTCAAAGAAGAACAGTTTATCAAAGTGGCTTTGAGGCACATCCGTAATGCCTCTTATTGGCAAGATTCAGGGCATATACGAAGTACTAGTATAGAATTACTGCACACAGGGTTGGATTTTTTAAATAAAATTTTGTGACTGTATAGTCAAAATATCAGTGTTTATCTGTGAGAGTTTAGTTCATCTCTTCAAGTACCTCTTCACTAATGTGATTTCATATATTTTTACTCTTTTGTGAATAAAAGAGTCAGCAAAGCAGAAATAGAAAACATTAGATGATTGCTTTATACCTTATCTTAGCATAGCTTGGAAAGAGTGAAACTTTAATTGTACGAATTAATGTTTATAATTAATTTTATGCTTATCCTTGCTTTGTTTTTTCTTTTGTCAGGTGTGCTGTCCAAGCTGGGTAGAAAGAATGAAAATCCTTATGCACCTGTAAACCTTCTGGCTGATTTTGCTGGTGGAGGTGTCATGTGTGCACTGGGCATTGTTATAGCCCTCTTTGAACGTATCAGGTCTGGCAGAGGGCAGGTCATTGATGCAAGTATGGTAAGCTTGTTCTCAAGGAACTTGAGGTTTCCTAGGCTTGCTTGGGTGTTCTCCTACTCTAAATCTGGGAAAGAGAGACAATTGTAAGGTTTAAAATTGAGAATATGGGAAAGGGAAAGTAAGTGATCTCATAAAATGGCTATTCCTTCACATGCAAGCATTTTCATGAATCTCTGCTGCCATAACATCCTTAGGACGTGGAACACATACTGCAGCCTCTCCCCTCTCCCTAGTTTTGCCTGTCTGCCTTCTTCACAAAGTATTAGCTGTATATAGTTGAAGAATAAGTGTGGTATATGGAGATAGGGTATATGATAAACAATTGGCTTACTGCCTAACAGCAAAAATTACAATACTGTTAGAATAAAAATTGCATTAGCTTTATTCAAGATACATCTTCTTATAAATTTGTGACACGTAATATTTTACTTAGAAGCACAGTTTCCTGGGATAGTTACACTACCCATGGATCATTGCCAAGAAGTCGACTTCAAACGCTTCGTGAATGTGCTGTAAAATAAATGAAAGTCTAAATTAGCTTAGTAATGAATAATACGGATTTTTTTTTCCACTGGAAGGTCACCCACTTACACACAAAGGAAAAATACTTACTTACATTTATCTGTGAAATTTATGTTAGCTGCATCTGTTGTTTCTCTCTTGTTCTCCCATTTTTTCTTTTTAAAGAATGTTGCAGTTAAAATTTGACCTCCCTTTGAGGCACTGTACAGTGAAGTCTAAGGTTTGGCCTTAAATATGAATTAAAAAAAATTACATTAATCTAAATCCCTTTGTTGAAGTGGTCTTGAAGAGAGTAGAACAGCAAGAGATGTTGGATTTCTTGACTTCAGTAAGTTTTTGACAAATTCACATGATGTTCTCAGAAGCAGTTCATGGTATTATTGCCTAGATGAAAATTTTATGGAAACAGTGCAAAACTGGACTAATGTTTTTACTGCAACAGAAGTTTTTAGTAGTTGATTGTCAAAATGAAAAACTTAACAAGTGGAGTTTGCTGGGGTTTTTTTCTGTGTTTTCTCCAATAAGCTGAATGATGGATGAGCGATTGTGTTTAGTAATTTTACATATGATACACGTATGTGAAGGACTACAAGTATGTTGGACTTGGATTAGAACTGAGAATGGCCTTTCCAGATTGGAGCAATGACCTGAAAAAAATGGCTACCATTCATGGACATTGCTGCTCTGTAGTCCTCTGTAGGCAGAAACAATTTGCTGCACAAATGCAGTAAGAGAAAAATTAGCTAAAGTACAATCCTGGGGGTTTGTAGTAGTCACAAGCTGAACATGAGTCAACAATATCATGCTGTTACAAAACACATACATACTGTATTAGGATGAATAAACAGGAAACAGAGTCAGCAAAGTTTCTGAAGCAATTATTCTAACCTATTCAATGTTTATGAAGTCTCAGGAAAATAATGTTTCAGATGCTGATCATCATTTTTCAAAGCTTCTAATTTGAGGAAGTCCAAGTAGCACAACAAAAATTATGACTCTAAAAACATGACCTAAAAGAAGAGTTGAAGGAGTTGGTGTATTTGTGAAAGAAAAACTGTGGAGAATTGTGACAAGTCTTCAAGTACTGAAAAGTATACTTCTTGTAGTTTGTAGTATTGCCAAATTTCCTTATTATTCTTCAGAGAATGAAAAGAATTTGTTAGAAGAAGAATCAGTTAAGCTTGCTAATGTTCTAATGAAATTTGTAGCTCATTTGGAGTGGAATGTGTTGTGGGTTTTTTTTAAGCCCTTAAAAATTGTCTCTTCCAATTTTTTCTTGTCTCATCATAATTGTGGAATTTACAGTTCTCTGCTGATGTGCCCAGTGACCTGTTAAATGGATAGAATATTGTCCAGTATCACAGGATGTACTTTACCTGGCATTTGGTCATATTCCTTATGTCTTGAATAAACCTTCAGTGACACAGTTGATGAAAATCGTACATGCATCATCAGCATTAAAGACTGGTGGATGAGCCTGTTTTTACACCTAATTTTTTTTTGTGGAAGAAAATATTTTAAAAATCACAACACTGCAGTGTTTCAGCTGTTTTGTTTTAACTCTATTTTTTGTTTAAGAGACCCTTGACTTAAGCTGTTGTACAGTTTAGGTGGTCTGAATATGTTAACGACTCAGACACACAGTAAAATTTTCTGCAGTAGAAATTGCAGTGTGCAAGAAGTAGACAATGAGTCCTGTATTTCTTCTGTCTGTCTCAGAAGAATTAAGTGCCTGGCCTGAATGACTGCCTCTGGTTGCTGTCTCTTCTCATTTGACTGTAGGAATCATAGCTATCTTACAGGAAGCCAGATACTTGCCACGTGGAGTGGACAGGGTGGTGTGACACAGTAGGCACAATTGTACCTCTGAATTCTTGCACCACACTGGAAAAGAGGCATGTGAGTCAGGGCTACAGTTTGGGTTCACTAGTTTCAGCCACAGAACCTTCTGCTGTTGGTAGGCATTTGACTGAGCATAACTCACTCTTTGTGAAAAGACAGCCACAGGAAACCATGCCAGTAGTGATTGCTTGCATAATAGTCTTATGGCAGGAGCATTTAGCAGTCCACCAGAAGACAGAGGTTCCAGGTTTTTCTCAGCCTGGAGGTACTCAAAACCAAAACTCCCACATCCTAGAAGCCTTCGTCAGTCATGAGGATAGTTTAGGTTGGTGGATTCATTCCTACTTTTGTTTGAGCTGTTTTCAGTCTGTGGAAAGAACAGAGGGCTTGCTAAGCAGACAGGTCACCCACCCATTGGGATGATGCCTCTGGATTCTTATGCCTGCTTCAGAGACTGCAGATGTTCATAACATGAGGGAGACAGGAAACACATAACTTATTATAATCATTCTGCAATTAGACCTAAGTGGAGTCTCTCCATGTTGTCCTTTTCATGTTGTAAAAGAAGGTGACCACATTAGTGAGTGTGTGGTGTTATTTTTATATGCCTTTGGAGGTCTGGTGCAGATGTAAGAATACTTTTTTCACTTGCCTCTGAATTGCAGTGGGCCTCAGGCAGAACCTAGTTGTCCAGTTGCCCAGACAGGGAAATTTCTAGAGTCCCTATACCAATCAAAAAAAGATGTGCTGTTTTATTTTAAATGTTTTCAGGGTAAGTAGCACATAGGTATTGTACAGGTGCTGACTAAGAGTTTTGTCAGCACCGAAATCTGATTTTCAGCTAGGACTTACTCTGATATTTTCCCTGTCTTTTATTATCCTTACTTCCAGTGTTTTTTGTGTAATACTACTTTTTATTAATATGAGCAGTGCAAGGTCAGATCATCAGTAAAACAAACTTTATTTTAATATACTTGCAATAATTTTGGCGATATGTAGATGAAAGTAATGCAGTATTTTCTCATATGAAAGTACTTGAATTGGCTTTAACATGACAGTGAGGATAGAGGAGTTCTTGTCCTTGCAGTGGTACTAGAGAAGAGCCCAAGTAACACACATGAAATGAAGAAGCCCTCTTGACTCTGTACTTCAGCAATTTGATTGTTTTTGCATAGAAAGGTATAAACTAATAGGTACAAATGAATATAAACATATAAACTTTCTACATGAAAATTTAGTAGCCATTTTTTTGGTACATTATGCTTTTCTCTACAGACAATATTAGGTTAGTTTCATGCAGCTGAAAATGCATGACTCAAGTGATACTGAGAATAATACAGCTCAGGTTTTAATCTGTTCTACTGGAATTTTTCTGGCCATACACTATTGACTGGCTTATCTTTGCTTACAGTACTTTCAATACAGTTGAAAGAAAATTAATTGGGCTGATGAGCAAAACTGTAGGATGTGATTTTTCATGAAAGACTGGCACAACCTTGGTAATTACTGAAAGACTGAACAAACTGAATTTTCATTTCGGTGTACTCCACATAGACAAAATTTTGAGCAGCAATTTGGAATGGGATTACTCATGTTTTCTAGTGCTATATTCATCAGACTCTTGTCTGTATAGAGATTATTTTGCTATATGTGTGTAGCTGCCAGTGATGACAGTGGGAGAATAGTTTTTCTTTTAATGTAGTATTGGAGATTTTATTTGATTTCCTTCAAAATTTCTTCTAAAAGTAGCAGTCTTCCTATAATCAGTATATTTAAAGGAGATAAAAATTTGGTATTTATGGGACTGGTACAGGTATCTTGTTTTCCAGATGTTTAGAAGATGTTGATAACTGTCAGATGGTTAATGTTGTACAGAGCCAAGAAGCTTGTCCCATCACTTGAAATTTCTCACTCATTGTGAACATCTAATGACTCTAAACTTGCTAAATGAGGAAGCTTTCTGCATTGAAAGTGTGTTGCCCATCTGAAGCTGCCTTACTACATTTATGCTCTTTCTTATTCTCCAATTCTAGATGATTTCACATATGCAATGTAAATAGTAATGGAAAATTTTAAGAAATTAAACTGCTTACCAGAGATTCTGTCATTAAAAATCTTAGCAAAGGGTAGAACTGGTAGTAGCTTTTTGTTGTTTTGTTTTATATAGAATTTAGGTAACATGCCAAGTAATCTACTGGAGGGTTTTTTTGGTTTTTTTCTCTCAATCTTCAAGGTAGAAGGAGTGGCATACCTAAGTTCTTTCCTGTGGAAATCACAAAATTTGGGACTTTGGAGCCAACCTCGAGGTGAAAACCTGCTAGATAGCGGTGCACCTTTTTATGAAATCTACAGGACCTCTGATGGAAAATTCATGGCTGTTGGTGCCATTGAGCCTGCATTTTATAACCAGTTAATAAAAGGTGAGTAAGTTGGAGCGATTGTTTCATAACAGCGAAGCATGAGTGAATGAATTCTTTAAGAGTTGGTTTTGATTCATGATACATGGTTCACAGAATCACAAGGTTGGAAGAGACCTTTAAAATCATCAAGTCCAACTGAGCCCTAACACCTCAAGTAAACCATGGTACCGGGTGCCCTATCCAGTCTTTTTAAAACACATCCAGGGATGGTGTCTCCACCACCCCCCTGGGTAGACCATTCCAGTACTTTATCACCCTTTCTGTAAAAAACTTTTTCCTATAAAATGAGAAATGTGATTTCTTTGTAAAAGCCAAGCACTTCCAGAAGCTATTTGGGTAGTTGTGTGTCGTTGTTAGATGCACAGACACACACACGCACTTTGTCTGGGGGAGAAGGCATGAACTGTTTATTACGAAAATCTGACTCCACTTTTATAGTATTTCTACAAAGGCCAGGGACTGGGGAAGAAGGTTGACACCTCTCCCCATCCCATTGGTCAAGACAGCTGTCCATCAGTTGTCCACATCTATGAAAACAAGAATGTAAACTACCTTCAATTAACAAAAACATTGCTTCTCTTTATAACACCCATGTGTGAGAAAAAGACCTGAGAACTGTGAACTGTGAGGCACACAGAAGGCTGAAAAATCAGGGCGACAGCTGTGTAACAGTTTAGTTAACTTTCTTTTTCTAGCCATAAATTTATTTCCTTTTCACCCTCAGCAACTACACTTAAATTCCAAGTTTTCTTTTGGAGTTATTGTAATGGTAGTATGTGATGGGACTGAAGCACTAAACAACTTGTTCTGGAAATCACTTTTTTCAAATGATTGTGAATATATTTTAAAAAGACCTTATTCTTTGGAATTGCAAATTGAATTTCAAGCAATTTCTATTATTTGTACTATAATTAAAAATAAAACTTATTTAAATTGTTTCAGAAAGGAATATTCAGTGGAAGTAGTTTGTAGTATTTCTTGATAGAAAAAAGTTTTGTGGAACCAAATTCTGCTTAAATATTCCTTTTCCACCACATAATTTCAGAGTGCTTTTAGTATCTGTCTGTGGGTATAATATTTATATTTGACTAAGACTTTTTAAATATGACCATAAATCATGATTTTTCTCTTCAAGAAATTAGAATGGGTTATGCAAAATATTTAACTGTATGAAATGAAGACAAATTTTCAAGTGCATCTTTACTTCTGAACTTGTTGTGTGCTTCAACCCTTTTATCGCATGGACTCTTAGCTTCTTATTGGTTGTTTAATTTAATTTTTTTTCTATTGTGCTTCTCTGGTAGATTGCCATACTTTCTATATAGAATTTATTATAAAAAAATCGTGAAAGAATTTAGTATTTATTATTTTTTCATTGCACAGAATATGGAGGCTATAAGAAGTTCTCAATTTAATTTTAGTTTTGGTTAATGAGTTCAAGGAATGTCAGCAAAGGATTCCTAAAGTGGATGTACCCAGTGTTAAGTGAACCATGTTTGTCCGTGTGCTGCTCACATGTGGCCAGTCTTAGCTCAGTGAGCGTCAGGGTAGTAGTTCCATATTGTTGCCCAGTCTCTTTCCCACTGATTACTCCGTGAATTGTAGCATTCCTGAATTGTATCCATGCTACAATTTGTACTGGTTTTGCCTGGGATAGAGCTGGATTTCTTCACAGTAGCTTGCAAGGGTCTGTGATTTGGGTTTGTGCTGGAAGCAGTGCTGTCACAGAGGGATGTTTCAGTCACTGGTAAGCAGCTCTTGCACAGCACTGAGGACTTTTCTCCTCCTCATCCCACTGCAGTAGTGAGAGGGCTGAGGGTGCGCAAGAAATGGGATTGGGATCACAGCCAGGACAACTGACCCCAGCTGACCACAGGGACATTCTGTACCGTAGGACACGGTGCTCAGCAGCAAAACTGGAGGGGAGGTTGGTGCGTGGTCACTGCTCAGGGACAGGCTGGGCATCGGGCAGTTGAGGATGGGCAATTGTTTTCATCTGCAGCTCTTGTCTTTCTTGTGATATGGGATTGTAAGGCGGGGTATGGTATGCCTTTGGTGAGCAGGATCCCAAAGAGAGAGCTTGTTCTTGATGCTTTGGCTTTGTTCTCTTGCAGCCTGTGGTGCTCCCCAAGTTCTTGCACAGCTGTAGCTGTGAATGACTGCTTCTCCTGTAGCTTAAAAAAGTCCATGCAGTTGTGTGGAATATCTAAATTGGTACATGCTGCTACATGAAATACATAAAGAAGGCTCCTGGAGTGGCTCAGGAAGAAGGTCCAGCATTATTTTGGACAGATCAGATGTCAAGTCTGGAAATGCCATGTTCTTAGCTGAAGAGGATGGTGCTTTTTGTCTCTGATTTTCCTGAGGATAACTTGTTTCTGAACTCAGTTTCTAAGCAACTTGAGCTTGAAAAAGAAAGTGTAGTTGATAATTTGATATTATTTGCAGTTCTTTGAAATGTTTGTATCATCCAATCCCCTGAGATTTTCTTGCTTGCATAGGAGTTGGAGAACAAAAGTAAATACAGAACTATATCAAAGCAATGTGCAAGCCGTTGCCCTGGGAGTTAGGTGGAATTCCAGTAAATATCTTCAGGGAGAATGCTTTAAATACAAAGCAAATGAGAAAAAAAACAAGGCTGCATACTCAAAATACGCATATGTTTGGCTTAAGTGATCAAACACTGGCCTGCAGTATTCATGGCCTTCAGTACTTTGTTCTTTGGAAACTAAGTTGAATCACACTTAAGCTACAGGACTGGGATAGAATCTGCACTTGTTCAAAAAGCACCAAAATTCCACAATGGGATGTGGTTCTGTTTGTGATTCATTTTTTCTGTGAACGTTTTCTGGACAGTCCTGACTTCTTTTATGGGTCATTGTTAAGGGGCAAGACTTGGGCTTTTCTCTCAGCCAGGTTATCTAGAGATAAGCCTCTGATGGATGAAACCAGTGGCCAGGTGATATAATGTGGTTGCTGATGGTCTCTGTCTTCTTTAGATAACTCTTTACTGAGGAAAATTCTGCTTTTCTTTTAGTTGTTTTTCAGAAATTTAGAGCTTAAAGTTAGAGAAGCAAATGTGAATTCTTCTGCTTGTGTTGGGGTGTCCACAGTGGGCAACTTTATTTTCGTATTTGAAAGTACTCCTTATGTTTACAGTGCAGAGAAGTTGCTTGATTTTAACAGCTGAAGTTTCAAAAATAGTTATTCCAGCAATAAAGAGCTGGTGTATATCCACCTCTAATTAGACAACAACTGCAATCACTGTTGCACGTTTCAGTCTGTTTCTGCCATATTTAAAAAATCCAACATGTATGCTGCAGTCTTTGACGAAATTTTGCTTTTTGCCTTTAAGTGCATCGCAATCTTTGCTTGTTTACACTCAGTGACTTTCCTTTGTTTATTTTGTAAAAGTGTGTTGTTTAAATTACCAAACTCAAGGTTTTCTCACAGTATTGAATTTAAAGTAACTGGTGTTTTGATACTGAGTTTGAGGTGCTGTCTTAATTTGAAAGACAGGTATGTGCTAGGGAAGGCAGGAGCTTCCCTTGGAATGGAGAAAGTAAACCCCGCCCTCCGAATTACTATAATTTTGAAATTGAGGGGCTCTCAGGCAAAGCTATGGGCATAGGAATAACAGTTCTTGACTAGTATGTATTACAAGGCAAACAAACAGCAACAACTATGGCATTAACAACAAAACAGAACCAGGAGCCTCATGACGGCCTTCTTGCCGAGACGGGAAGGGATGGAGAGGCTTTGCTTCACAAAATTCTGGGACAGATCCCGGTGTCCCTGCAGGACCCTGAGGAGCACCAAGCTGGAACGGCAGGGAGGAGGAGGAATCCCGGGCTGGTGGACGAGATGTACCAGAACCTCCCCGGTGGCAGCTGGGACTGCGGGGGAACGCCCCGGCAAGGGCAGGGGCCGGAGAAGAGGCAGGGCGGGACAGCGGCTCCAGCAGGGCGGGAAAAGGCGAGCTCAGAACCCCTGGTGACACGAGCAGATGGTGGTGGAGCCCTAGGACTGTGCTGCAGTGATGCCAATGAATTCTCCCCACAGTAAGCAGTGGCTTGACCCTCCTCCTTCCGATGCGAGAGAGTGCAGCTGCCCCCAGCCCCGTCCTTTGCCTGCCCCAGACTCGCGCTGTCTTCCCTGTCCCGGAGAAACTCCGTGAATGCAGATCAGGTGCTACACTCCTCTCCTTTGGCCACTTCTTTGTTTTTCTTATGTACCCATAAGTACACAGTAGTTAGTTTCCCAGCAACTTACGGGGAAAAAATCTCTAAGTGAAAAAGAAACAAATCTAACCCCCAACAGAGGTCCATGTTGAAGCAATTGTCATTCCATCCCCAGGATGTATGGATGATGGATCCATTGCCTGGATGCTGTGCATGACCTTCAGGGTGAGGTTGCAGTACATGTCCCTGTAGCTCCCTTGCTAGAAGTCCCTGAACTCCTGACCTTCCCACGTCACACCCACACCCGTTGCCTGCCCCAACATATTCCAAGAGCTTGCCAGGGCACCCCATGTCTTCCAGGTGCACATGGCAGCTGGCTGGAGCATCCCATGTGTGGCCAAGCCATGGAGAGGGACCAGGGGCACAGTCACAGGGCCCAATAGCGAGGTGGCAGGGGAACAGCAGGTGTCACAGCAGAAGCAAGCAACAACATCACAGCCCAGACATCATCTGTGTAATACATGATTTAGAATAAATTCGTGCTAAGGACTAAAACTACAGTATCTTTTAATGGAAACTGAGTAACAGAAAAGAGCAATATACACCAGGTGATAAGAGGAAAGGTATTCGCTACCAGGGATGAATTCCTGTCTCAAAAGAAGGGTATCCTGGAGGATTATTTCACCAGCAATATACATAAATGATAAGATGAATATCGCCAGAAAAAGATATTTGAGAGGATTATAATCTAACAAGATTCCAGCAATAGGGGTATTTTGGAAAAACTCTTTGTCAGGAGTGGCCACAAGAAAGAACGTGCATTAATATGTGAAAAGGGACAAGATTGGTGAGGGGGAGCAGGAATACCCCCTGGTATCCCGCAAAGTCTGAAAATAGTATAAAAAAGACCCTGTGGGGACAGTATTTCATGAACTATAGAGGAACGGAGCAGTCCAAACCCAGTTCACCCAGCGACAATCGCCTGGCTCGTGCTGTTTTGCTTGTGGCTTTTTCCAACTTTACTTTGGTTGTTTAATAAATTCGTTTAATCATTAAATTGGCTGATTCATTTATAACAATCTGGCAGGGCAGAAACATGGGCGGGTAGTGCTGGGAAAGCCTGTGACCCCTCCTTGGCACTGTCCCTCATCCCATACCAGCTGTGCACCCTGGGTCAGAGAGAAAGGCATCCCACAGAAGCACGCTGGCCTCGTGATGTAGTGGGTAGGGAGCTGGGGTCTGTGGGGGCTGCTGGGAGCAGGGCCAGCCCTGGTGGGCATGATGCTCCCACCACTGCATACAAAACATCCTCTGTGCTCCCAAGCAGGAGCAGAAACTGCCTGGCTGCTGGCCAGCAGGTCTGGCCCCAAGCTTCACAGTGATGGGGCCACTGCCTGCAAACATCTCTGCCCCAGATTTCGCTTCCAGGGACCTGTCAGGGTGAGAGGGCAGAGGAGGAAGAGGAAGAGGAAGAGGAAGAGGAAGAGGAAGAGGAAGAGGAAGAGGAAGAGGAAAAGGAAGAGGAAGAGGAAGAGGAAGAGGAAGGAAAATAGAAAGGTGTGATCTCCCTTCCTGAGCCCTGCTGCTTGCACTAGTGAAGCTGCAGTGATTGGGCTGTGGCTGTCCATGCTCCACACTTACCTTGCTGTGCTCCCCGTCATTCCCACCGATTGCCCTGTAGTGCTCCCAATCAGCCTGCTGTGATCTCCATAATCCCACCACACTCCCCAACTCCCAGGCTTGCTCCCTACCACTCTGCCATACTCCTCACTTG
>WBMY01014875.1:166196-200819 GCA_013397315.1 Donacobius atricapilla | reverse complement strand
GCTGGCACGGTGGGCACTCTGAGAGGCACCAGCGACAGCGACAGGGAGCACTGCCCTGGTGGTTCGCATGGACAAGTGTTTTAAACTCCAAATTAAAGGTACCAAAGAGAAGCTCAAGCTGTCACAAAATGATTTCCTCGGCAAAACAAGAACTCAGAAAACCAGAATACACCAAATGAAGGTTCATGGCCTCACACTCGGACCCCGGCCTATGCCACAAGCTGTAAGAAATCAGCCAGCAGAAACCAGGTGCTCTTCTTGTCCCCAACAGATCTCGCTCCAGGCACTGCCCAGGACCGTCTGCTACAAAACCACATGCAAACCACACATTTCTGGCTGGGAACCTCAACCCACACCACCCAACTGCTCAGACATGAAATTCCAATGTGCTCTTTTTGAAGCCCCCTGCTGCTGCTCCAGATGTAGTTTGCAGGAAAACGTGCACTGAAATTGGGTATTTCCAGGAGCGTGTGTCAAAAATCCGTAGGGTTAAAAGCTGACTGAAAGAAGCACTTACTTCTCTAGCCTTTGAGAAAGCTCTCAGTCCAGACTTCAGCATTGCCATCTAGCAGGCTTACCTCCAAAAACCCCATCATTTCAGGGTGGGGCAAAGAAAGCTTCTCCTCAGAGAATCTGCCTCTGGGAGATTATTTTGAAGAATGAAGGATTTTAGGAAAGTGATGATAATAGCTAAATTGGATGTTGCTGAGTTAGCTGAAGTAGATAGAGAAGCTTTGTTTGTAGTTAACAGAAGCTGGATCTTAGATAAGCTATCCTGGATCTAGTCATTCATTGCTTGCCAAATTTATGTTTGTGTAGCTGTGCTTGTAATGCAAAACAGAATGTGATAAATAGATCTCAGGAACACAAAACTTCCCATGCTTGAAGAACCTCTTGAACACAGGAAACGATAAGTTCTACCAAGGATTGATTTGTCACGTATGCCTTGAAAAGGTAGAAAGGTTAGAACAAGACTCATTTTGGATGACCCTTCCCCAGAATAGAGCTCTGACCCATTTTAGGGAAAAAATTATGCATGCTTGATAGGCTTTTTGCCAATTAGCGTACAAAGTGGAGAAGAGGAGGTGACAAGGGGATGAATATGCGTTTGTATTTTGTGTAATCAACACTTTTGTAAATCAAAGGCTTTGTAATCACCTCTCTCGGTNGCGGCAGCTCCCACTAGGGCCCGGGGCTGCAGCTCCTGCTCGGTCCGACCCGGGAGCCACAGCGGCACCTCCGGGGAGACTCAGTGGGAGCCGGGGGGGCGAGAAGGGAGGAAATGAGGAGCGGGAAGGGAGCGGTGTCACTGAAGAAATTTCTTCACACTCTACGGGGAACGTGGCAGGAGAACCAGCCTCTGATCCTCCCTGTCACCCTCATTTCTTCAGGGCAATAGCCCCGCGAAGCGCCGCAGATCCACTTCGCGTCACTGCTGGGCTGGCCAGAGAACCCGGGCACGCGGGAATCGGTACAGACCCCTCTGAAATAACAGATATCAGCTGTGAGTGTATATATCGTTTGGAAATTAGTCACCTGGTATTTCTTAAGCAACTGATTCCTAATGCAGGAAAAATCAGATCTCTTGTTTCCCCTCACGTTTCTCTAATTTTTCATTGTTTCTTACACTTATCCTCTCACTTTTCTCAAACTCTTCCCTTCACAATTCACATCCGTTTCGACCCTCATGTTTATCACAGTTTTCGCCTCCCCTTTTTTTGCATTTCCCTCTCTTTTCCTATTTATTCTCAGACTTTCCCCCTCACATTTCTGCCCTTTTCTCCCATAGTGTTTCCCTTCCTTTTTCCACTCGGGTTTCTCACTCTTTTCCCTTCACATTTCTACTCTCTTCTGCCCTGTTTCCCTTCAATTCCCACCCATGTTTCCCACAATTTTCCCTTCACATTTCCTTCCCTTTCTTCCCTCATATTTCTCACACTTTTCCACTCTCATTTCCTGCCTCTTTCCGCCCACTGGTTCTTGTCAGTGATTGTTTCTCTCCAGTCGTTTATGGGCTTTGCTGTTTTTATTGCAATCCCGCATTCCATGTGTCCCGGAGCAGCAGCCCAAGAAGCCCTTTGCTGCAAGTTTGCCTGCTGCTTGAAGAGAAAGTCTGCGCTGCGTCTGAAGAATCTCATCAAGAAGCACCTGACCGATAGAAGAAATGGGTGTTAATTTCTTCACAAACTACTAGATCTGAAAGAAACAGGTTCTGGAAGAATGAGCGTATGGGTCTTTGTATCAAGCTGCTTTGCTGCAGAACCAAGCACAGTCTGAACTTCTGTACTTTAGAGGAAAATGCGCGGGCTTAATAGATTCATGAATAATAACTTGTCCGCCGAGGATGCACATAAGGCTGACTTTAATGGTCATAAAACGTATGGTGGTGAGCAGAATAGAAGTTAAAAAGAGAATATGTAGTAGATGGTTTGGGAAGGCTGTCCATCTCTTGTTGCTCAGCCACTGGGGAGGAGGGCAATGCAGTATAGGGTAAAAGGAGACTGCATCCTCCAGAAACTTTAGAAAGTCCCACAGGACCAGGGGCTGATGAGCTCTAGCATTTTATTATAAGTGAAGTTGGTTCTGGCGGGTTCATGGACATCTGTCTGCTTCGTGGACATTGGCATTACATAGTGTGATTTTCACACAAGATTAAAATACAGCCAGCCGAGGTTACAAACTTGGTTGTGTATCATTGCACAAAATGAAGGTCCCACACAGGGTGAATCAGACGGTGTCTGCTTATGTCCATCTCAGCAGGCAGCTGAAAGTGGGGCTTCAGCCCTCCCCACGCTACCCTGCGGGCTGTAAGGTGTGACCCTGACCCTGCTGCCATTTTGTGTGTGGGGCCTTCAGTCCTGGCTGCCGTTTTTTGTGTCACTCCCTCAGCTCTAGTAGCAGAGAGCCGGAGGTGCTTCCCAGTGCTTGTTTTCCAGAGTTTTTCCTTCTTGGACTGGGATCTGTAAATGTTTTTTCTTTCCCGAGTTAAAATTTTTCCTTCTTTGTTCATGGACAAATTGTTGTCTTACTCAAGTTGTGCTAAGGAATGGGAGGAAGAGGAGCAGCTTCAGCCCGCTAACAGCTGCCTCAGCTTTGCTTTTTCAGCTTTTTCTCTCCCACGGCAGCAGGCATTGCTTGGCTGTCAAATTTTTCCATTGGACAACCTACCCTGACATCTCACAGTCAATAGGAGCAGATTCCTGGTTACATTCCTTGATGAGAGCATAGGAAATGAAAAAGTTCCAAGAGAATAAAAACCTGCTCTGATTATTAGATTAACTAAAGGGTATTTCCATATGCATGACTAGATCATGGGGACAGAGTCACTGCATGGGTTTGGAGCAGTTCTGGGCATGCTGCTACGTAGCAAAGTGCTGTTCTTGAGGGGGCTGCAGGGGCATGGGGATCCTCAGGGACCCAGGGGGACAATGAGAGACATGACAGGGATGGATGCAGTGGCATTTCCTCATGGTGGCCTTGGCACCCAGAAAAGGGCCAGGGAAGCACCTGTGTCACCAGGAGGGTCATCCAGCATCACTGTGGATCCCAGCATTTCCCAGACAGCTGCTGGCCCTTAAGGGGACACTGGGGATGTGTGGAACAGGGAGATGAGGGGCATAAGGCAAAGGGGGCACCCCAGAGAGTGAGGGGTGGAACCCAAAATTGCAGGGTGGACACCCCAAAAAGGAGGCAAGAGAATCCTAAAAAAGAGGATGGGGGACACTAAAATAGGGGGTGGACACACCCATGCCCAGAAATGGAAGTGAGGGATCCTAAAATGAAGGGAAGAGCCCTAAAATAGGGGAACACCCCAAAAGCTCATTTGCACTTCCCCACACATTGTTCTCAATTTCCTTTTAGACCTATGTTTACTCCATGGAGTACACAAACGATGTAATTTATACAAGTGCAGTGGTTTTATAGAGATCTGGAGGGTTTGAGGGTCTTGGGGGGGTTCTACCCTTCCTGAGCTTCTCCTTTAGAAAATAATATGGTGGTTTTTTTTGGTGTGAAAGTGCTGTATTTGGACCTGCTCATCTCTGGAACATGGTCCTTGTCAATAATTAAATAATTATTGAGAAGAAATATGTTTATACTCCAAAAACAGCCACTGGGTGGAAAGCCAACCTTCCCCAGCAGTTCTAGGGGACAAGGGCATCTGTGAGGTGACAGTGGGTTTTGAGGAACCCCAAATTGCTCCCTTTGATGTTAGGAGGGGCTTCAAACATTACCAGCCCAAACCAGTTCCTTAGGCTGGTAATGGACAACAGAACCTTGGGGTGTCCCTGCTCTTTGCCCTGGGGGTTGCATCAGCACCCCAAAGACTACCTTAGAAATCCAGCTGCATTGGGCGCCTGATTTTGCACCCTCAGACCCCAACAACCCCCAATTTTAACTGCACTCTGAGGCTTCAACAGCGCCAGAAAACCACCAACACATCCCCGGACACCCTTGAACAAAGGGCTGACTGGCAAGGGAGGTTTTTCCCCTGGTGTTGGTTTGGGTGTGCAACATCCAGCTCTACTTAGTAATTGGTTTTGCTGTCTTTAATGTAATTGCTCCAATATTGTTTCAAAAAGAGCAACCTGGATTTGTGCTTGGATGGTGCAGTAAAAAGTTCCAGTTAAGGCCACTATATCATGATGATACTATGTTACTATGATCAATTGAAATAAATAACTCATAATAAAAGGTGGTTTAGAGCACAGTAATAGACAAACATGTCCTTACAAACAGAGTTTGTGAATCTGCTTGTAAATAAGGCCAGAGACTTGGAGATAAGGAAATAATGAGAGAATCCATTACATTTGGAAACTTTATTAGTTAATATAGACCACTGCTCAGCTAAGGTCATGATAAAGTACTAAACTTTAGGAAGAGGAACTAAGCTTCCAGGGTAGAATTAAAACTAAATCTAATGATCATGTATCGTGTGTAACATGGAGGAGTCTATACTAAGGGGCAACATGCAGTATGCTGATTGGGAAGTCTGTGCCTTCCAAATACCTCAGCCAGTGGGGAAAGAAAGGTGTAATGCTGTAAGTAAATTAGGATAATAGAGACATTTCTACTGATTTTAATAAACTGACCAGTTTGCCAGCCTTAGTTCTGTGAGTCAGGGCGGTATCCATGCTGAATGACACCTATATGATCTTGCATACATAAACCAGCCTGCCTGCCATGGGCTGCTGGCTCATGGGCAGCACCACAGCACTTGCAAGGAGTGTCCTGGTCTGCTGCTTCCTTGGGCTCCTCAGCACCAAGGCAGTCTGAGCTGCCAGGGAGGAGATGGTGGGATCGATGTCCACCTCCAGGGGCTGAAGGGCTGCGACCCAAAGAAACGGAGCCCAGAGGAGCCCCCGTGTCTGCAGAGACACAAAATGTTATTTCATCCCTTACAGCCTTTCACCTTTCAGGCCGCTGTACCTACCATCTTTCTACTGCAGTTCTTGGACCACCAGCTAAAGCTGAATGTGCTCCCTAAATATCTGAATGAAATTGGTGCATGTATATACAAATGTAGCTATATACATATACAGAAAGAAAAATATATTTAACGAGATGTGACTACCTGTCCTGAAAATACCCCAACCCTAAAAATATCTGTTTTCACCACAAGGAGTGTCTCTGTGTTGCAGCCCAGAGGTGGTCTTCTGAGTGCCGTGACCTTCCCTCAGTGAGGTGTCTTTAGAAAGACACCCTTTTACCTAAGGAACACAGGCACACCGGCATGATTAGCTCAGTTGTGAGTGTTGCTGAGGTAACAGCGCTAAGGAGCTCGAGTGATCAGCTCAATGGAGTAAGCTGCTAGGGCAGCCTAGCCAGGCAGCTCATTTCAGCCAGTGTAGGAACAGAAAACAGGAGTCAGTCTTCTGGTCTTCCAAAGCTTCCTTTGTTCCCCAGAGCCGTTGACTGAAAGACCTCAAGGCGCTAGGGTGTCGGGATTTTATAGGGAACTGTGGGAGTGGGGTTTGCCACTTGGGCCAGTAGGGGAAGAAATTCGGGAAACATGGGGGACGTGCTCATGGGACTGTTACGTTTTTACTCACCCTGAGCAAGGAGTATAGTCTCCCAGGGAGACCTCTGGGCAGGAGATCTATTACCTCACACACTGCCCTCCCTCTGCCCGAGAGCAGACCTCCCTGTGGTGGCCTCAGGAGACCCCGCATCTCTGTAACTGAAATAGTAGCAAAGTGCCTCAGTTCTGATCTAAAGAGGGACCAAAGGGAAGATCATAAGGTATCAGTGGGTTTTCCAGTCCTTTTTGTCTTGTACCTTGTCCCCTATTTTACCATCAAAGCCAGCCACCTGTCTCTTTCATTTCCTTGTTACCCAACTCAAGGGAACAGTTCCATTTCTTATGCTTTCTAATATATGACGTTTTCATTTCGTCTGTTGGAAGAGAGGCTGTACTTTTGCTGGAGATCAGCTGAACGCCATATTTAGTACTTCTTACACTTTACACCATTCAGAATTAGATTATCCTTTTACTGTATTTTCATTCAGATTCCCCCTGTTGCATAAGAAAATAAATCTTTCTGGGTTTTATGGTTTATATTTCCCAAGATGCCAGGTGCAGTTTCTTATTCTAAATAGCAGTGCTAGCTCCTACCATGAACTTTGAGGGATGTTTTTTTATGGGAACATGGAACTATTTAACAATTCCATAGCTGAAAAATATTGTTACCTTCAAGGAAGTTCTATTTTATTGTAAGAATTTGTATTCTTGTCTTCCTGTATTCTAATTGATAGTCATCTTTCAAATGCAGTATAGTCATAAACATATTTTGTCTGTATTACCCCGTGATTCTTCAGAAACTGAATTTGCAACTTTAATAAAAAGAGTAGGTTTTGATTCACTCTATTTATGATCTGTTTCCGTCACATTCTGTGCATATGGCCTCATAAATAATCTTTTATTGTTGCTCAGCCCAAAGGCAATTTAGTTCTGGACACTCAGAGCAGGTAAAGGAGTGGAAGCATCAAAGGTAGTAAAATCAGTACGTAAATGGGTTCTCAGATCCAAAAGATTGATCTTTTTTGGCTTTTGACCCTTGCAAAAAAAACCCCCTAACCTATTTATATGAGGCTAACCTAGTGCCGTTTAATGCAAAGCAGATACTAAACCAAAAATTTAAAAAGATCTCCCAGATGATCTTTTAAAATTGCTTTTAGTTCAGGCTAAAGGGGGTTGATAGATTTATGATTATTTTTCAGTAATGCCTTCAGTAAGATATGTCGCTTTCAAAGACTGAAGAAGCAAAGCTCATAATTGGTAGAGAACAGGACCAATTAGTCTAAACCAAATCCTATTTTAGCAAAGTCATGGAAAAAAAGTCATTCTACATCTTGCCCACATTGCAAAAATTGATCCAGGTTAAGAACAGGCAAGGATCATTTGCCTGTCAGTTCAGTCTTCTGGACCACCAACCATGCAAGTGTAATTTTAGTAGTTATAAATAGTATAAGATTGTATACTTTACATGTTTTGTCTTCATAGGCAAGGCATGAAACTAATATCTGAAGTACCTTTTGAAAACATCTGCAGAGAACATCCCAGTTCTATGTAACTTTAATTAAATGTCTAAAACTGAAATTATGAAAAGAAAAGGTAATTCTTCATTTCAAAGTCATACTTTATTTCTAATTCCCATGTGCTTATTATTTAATTGTCTTTGTGCCTTTAAATTGCAGAATGTGTTGTATAATGAAACAAAACATACTTGCTGGTTAGTTTAACTGGTTAAATTCCTTTTTCTTCCAAGGAAATAGTGGGAAAAATTGATTATTGAATCTAGAAAAGAGGAAGCTGTAAAAAGAACAGCACTGAAGAGTGCTGACTACATTTATACATCAGAAGAAAGGGTAATTTTTTTTCCCCCCATTTCCCATTGAAAAGTAATAGAAGGTTTAAGTTCAAGAAGGAAAACACAAGCTAAGTGTAGGGAAAAGAAAAATCTTAGATTACTTGTTGGCATGAAGATTTACCAGACAAAATACATTATTTTCCAGACTATGTAGCATAGACAACTTGAGGTTTTCAAGAGTTTAGCCATGTGTCAACACTGACTTGGGCAAATGAATGGACACATCTGTTTTTCCACATTTCAGTAAAAAAGTGGTGACAGGGGTGCTAAATCCTCAGGTGAAAGGCAAGTTCTGTGTGGAACTGGGCTATCTTAGTGTAAACCTCATGGGTGCACAGCAGGTTTTATTTCCACATAGCTGAAATAATTTAGCTCAGCCATGACTGGGTTCTCCAGAATGGAACTGTGGTGCCTTGTCCGGTATCAACTGAGCTGGCTCTGCGCAGCACCCATTCCTCCCATTCCTTTCTGGCAGTAAAACTTGCCTGAGGTCTTTAGAAAATACTTGTGGAACACAGGCAGGCTCACTGGATGACATGGGCGGGGAAAGCAGCTGGTGTTTCTGCTCAAAGTGTGCTTTCAAGGTGTTTGGCACAACTTCCTGGTTGGATTTGCGGTAGAACTGCCAGGGCTGGGACACAACGCTCAGAGCGTTTCGGTTGGAAACCAACTGGGAAAGCCTCACCAGAAGAGATACCCAGGCAACTTCCAGTCTGTTTATAAATAGTTGAGCACACAGGTTTGAGTGTTTTGATTCAAAGGGTCTCAGCTTTATCCAGTGTGCAGGTCAAGGTATGGAAAAGCAGGAATGGCAGCTGGCCTCCCTTTTTGCTCCCAAAAGCTGTAGGAAGGTGATGGGGCTGTTTCAGCTTTTATCACATGTCATGACAGAGTGGGTACGGCACATAATCAATGTTGTTTTCAGATTAATGAGCCGTATTGTTTTACCTTTACACACAGATATTAACAATTAATCTTACTATTAAAATCTCCTGGAAGATAATGGAGTTTAGGAAGCATATCAGATTTTTTTCATCAAGAAAATTACGATTATCTGTTTGTTTTCTGCTTCGTTTTTGTAATTTTTTTTCAGTAAAACTGACAAATCCTGAAAATACCATTGTTTATTGGTGAGCGAAAGTATAATATGCTAAGTTCAATTAAGAATTTGGCTACCAATATATATCAGCCATGGAAATATTTATCTTCTACTTGTAACTACATAGCTTTTCTGTCTTCATAAGTTCCCCGTGCATCACTACTGTATGGAATGCTGATGTCACATAAAGGTGTTTTTTTTCTATTTTTGCTGTTTTTTTAAATAGCGGGGGTGAGGAGAAAGTCATGGGCAGCTGAGACTTTCTCAGGAAAGACCTCAAAAGCAATGCTTTGCACAGGGGCTTAAATCTCACATAAAATTGTTCGTCTCCTGAAGCAAGGAATTCCAAATCATCCATGCACTGTTTAAAATATTTTGCTAAATGTTATACCCTGTATGGGTATCACCCATCACCGAGGGAACACAGTGATTCCTGGCAGAGGGGTGACTATGAAATCGCAGTGACAATTAAATCTTTGTTTCCTTTAACAAGATATAATAATTACTATAGCACATGATTTATTATTAAAATGGTACAGGACCTCTGTAAGCAAGGGTACTGTGAAGTTGAGACTTTTCCCACATAAGTTTCTTCTCATACCAGGTTGAAGACCCCATCAGAACAAGATTTATGCTGTCTACTTGTTTCTTTCCTTCACCTAGAAAACTGAATAGTTCAGGTTTGGAAAAGCAGGGTTTCCCTGCTGCACCTGGGAAGAAAGCATCTTCCAGTCTTCATCCATTTCTGTAGAACTTTATCTGACAAAGCAACTGGATGTTCTGGCTTTTCAGTTCTGTGGGAAAGTTAAAGGTCAGCAAAGAAGTCTAAGAAAGGTCAAGATTTTGCAGCTTATTGGAGGATAGAAAACACATGATATAGTCAGAATATTAGGGTTTGGCTTGTTTTTTTTTTTTTCCCTTTCCCTGTTAATCTATCTAGAAACAAGTTTGGAGCTGGCTTTAATCTGCGTTTGCTCAGAATATATATGTTTGCCTATTAACAGAGAGCAGCCTTGAAAAACTCTCAACAGGAACAGGGTGAAAAGGTTAACAGTAAAACCTACTGAAGTATATTCTTTGTTGTCTTTGAATGATCTTTATTCTCATGGATCTGAGGCTACCACCTCCAGATTTATTACCATGAAGGAAAGAGAGAACCATCACCCAAGCCAATCCTGATTGCTATTATGTGAACACAGGGAGGTGTCCTTCAAGAGATGAAGATGCTTTCCAGTGTAAGGCCTTGGGGGAATCCAAAAATCTCCTTGTCTTGGCTCTGATTTGTTCTCATTTTAATGTTTCTCAGTGTTGCACACCATGTTTTATTCATTTCAGCTAGATGTGATTATGAGCTTGGAGAGCATTGTTTATTTTAATTAGGTCTTAGTACAGCTAATCCACATCAGTAGGCTGCAAAATTAGAAATGTTTGTTCTGTTTGTTTGTTTTCTGTGAGCTTGGAGCAACCTAATTAAAGCTTGGAAAACTGTAAAATGCTCAGACTCATAGGACAAAGAGTGGAAAGACTTTGTTTCTTTCATTTCATTAACCATGTAATTCTTTACCTAAATCTAACCAAATATGATTTCTCAGCTGTGGGTTATATTTTTAACTATTCATAAAAATTGCCAAATGCTGACATTCTGTTGTCTGCTTGGTTTTTGGTCTCTCCTGCATGGGGCTGGGCATGGCTTTGCAATGCCAAGTCCTGTGCAGGTGTCTCAGGAATGAAGTTTGCAGAGTGGCATTCATGTGTCTTGTCTGGAGCTGAAAATCACTTCATGGAAGTTTTGTCAGTAGATGGTTGACTTCTGGAGTNATAGATGTATATTTTTCTTTTTCCCCAAAAGAATCCTAGTTTCTTGTGCAAATATTGGCTGTCACAATAAACTGCTATGTGCAATCTAGAATAATCTCAGTTAGCATCTTTCTCTTCTCCAAAATCTCTCTGCTGAGGTGGGGTTTATTGATTTAATTTTTCTTTAATCTGATTTTTTTTTGTTTTGTAACTAGAAGTATTCAGACTTACACACCCTCATTTTACTTGCCATTTTTCTCATGTTTGTTTTTCTTCCAGGAAGTCTTATCAGGGGAATATTGTAATTGAAAGTAAATTGCCCTTCATTCAGTTCTTCACCCAATGCACCATTTACCTGCTTATCCCACTTATATTTCTTCCAAGAAATAAGGACAACATTTTGTGGCTCTGTAACTCATGAAAAATGCACATCTTCAGCAATATTTGTTATGTTGGTGTTTGGCAGCAATCATCTTTCTTGCATTCAAGATACAAGTATTTTTGAGAAAGAATGAATGTTCAAAGTTCAGTGATTTCTTCCTTATTACTCTAAGAATAATTAATTTTCCAGCTTCTATTTTGACTCAGGAAGTGCATTATATTCTATAGCATTACACTCATTGTCAGGTCCTTATTCTATATCTCATAGCTGGTTTTAGTGTCTTTTAAAAAATGCCTTGACATGGATTTAGTATGGGTGAAGTCATTACAGAGCTCTGTAAGACAGGCTGTAAACCAGGGATGCCTTGTTGGTATTGTATTTCCTGCAGCAGTAAGGTTTTTCTTCTCCCCACCCCGCACTGGTAGCCTAACATATGGAATCAAAAACACAGCAAGTTAAAAAAGTGGCTGAAACTGATGAGACCCATGGCACCACTAACATCAGCCACAAAAACATTTGTTTCCTATGATTTCCTCATTATTATTATTTTTTTTTTAGGTGGTAAGGAGTAGAACTCCTCCCTTTGCATGTGGAGGTGTTTCCTCCCATGGCTGCGCTCTCCCAGCTTAGATTGATGCCAGTGTGAATTCCATCCTCATTTCAAGAAGGCGGTAGATTCCTTGGTGCTTCCCAGTGACATTCATTTTAAAGCCACTAGGGCTGCAGTGCCAACCTCATTATCTCAGCTAATTTGTGTTGGTTTTTTCGTTTGTTTGTTTGGCTGGTTGTTTTTTTGTTTGTCTTTGTTTGTTTTTGGGTTTTTTTTGCCCTGCAGCAGCAAAGCCAAGCTGTCAGGAACAGAAAGGTGCCCATGGATGCTGCCTAGACCTTCTCCATAACAAAAAGAAGCTTGATCCTTATTAGCTTTGGAGTACGTTTCCATCTCAGAAGGATAGATATGATTAGTTACAGACCATTTCTCTGGCTAAATATCTTTTCAGTAATATTCTCACAACACTTGCTTGGTCCATTTTTTTTTCTTTTTATCTCCAACAGCAGAAATGCTCTTTATCCCTGGCCATCATGACAAATGCAGGCAAAAATCTCTGGGGAAAAAAAAAAAATGGAAAGATTTTTGGTGTGTAAAATTTTATCAGGTTGAATATATAGCCACAAATATATCTATTTTAAGTGCCAAATTTCCCAGATATGTGGCTACCTTAAGCTAGCAATCAGTCCAACTGTTGGCATTAGCCAAACCCAAAACTCTATCTGTGCTGTCTGTGTAACTGTGGTAGTCACATTNGAAAGGAAAGGAAAGGAAAGGAAAGGAAAGGAAAGGAAAGGAAAGGAAAGGAAAGGAAAGGAAAGGAAAGGAAAGGAAAGGAGAGAGCTATTTTAAAATACACTTCTTATCTTCCTCATCCACTCCGTGTAGGACCACTAGATGCCACTGTGCCCTAAGGAAGCAAACGAACCACAGCTTCACAGCCTGCTTTAAATCTAGCATGAACAGTTTCAGAAAGCCAGTGTTGATTCAAACACTGCAATTTCTTTAAGTGTCTTTGTGACCAGACACGGCCAGACTATGGATAAGAACAATTCCCTGAAGCAGGGAGTTTAGTTCGACCAAGTTAAAACACTTTGAGATCTCCCAGATGTTTGCAGAAGTGGCACTAAGGGCTGACTGAGTTTTCAGCCAAGTGAGATTCTTCCCCAGCACAGCAGGAACATCACCTGGCAGCATCCCTGCCGTCTGTGAGATGGTAGTCCCTGCTTTCTCACTCTTCCTTTCTCACAGAAGAGTGGGGTTGCAGGTTCTGTTTTCCCAGAGCCACATACGGTAATTGATACTGGAATGCTTAGAAGGAGAAAAACAATCTTCCAGAAGGAGGAACTGGATAACCTGATGCTATTTTTGTGACTTTAATAGGTGTATTGGGAATAAGAAAAAATATTTAGAATAGCTCAACATATTGAATCTGAATTCATAATAATAAAATTACAGTACATATCCTACAAAAGGGATACTGTCTTTCCTCCTCCCCCCCTCCAACTTCTTAAAATATCTGGTTTTTGCATTTTTCTAGTGTTCTGGTCCTGTAGAGGAAATATTTCGTCCCGCAGCACAGAACATCCATAATTTGATCTCAAAAGTCATCTGTCTTTTTACCCTGTCAAAGAGGATGTGCCCATTACATTCGCTAGTAATGAGGTTTATAGACACAGTAGTGCCTTCCTGCCAATACCTGTGTCTTAAAACCTTTTGCCAGCTCTATTTTTAAAAAATCCTTATTAATAAAAAAAGCACAACAACAACAAAAAAAATTCTTCAACCCTCCCTCCCCCCCCCCAAAACCCCTACACCAAAACCTTCTAAAATTTTAATATGCTGCAATTTTCTGAGAGAAAAATTGGAAAATTAAATATTTGAACAGGGAGGTCTACACAAGGAGCAAAATGCTCCCTATGGTGAGGTAAACCCAACTGTCCCCACAGTGAGACTCAGCTCTGTCGGAAACGATGGCAGAAGAATTCAGGAGAGGAGATGGGTTACCTGATCCCCATATTTCTTCTTGTGCTTCTACCAGTGCCACACCTGTCCCTGAGCTGGTCTGCATTTTTTTTTTTTTTACCTCAATACGACTGTATTAATATGTAATATAATTTGAAACAGACTTACTTCACACCCTTCAGAATGCAAAAAAAAGTCATTGCTATTAAAACATATTTTAATTTCAGAGACATTTCCTTAAATGTGTGTGGATGTACATCTTCCCCTGTCTAGCTGCTGGAACATTTTGATGTAGACTTCTCTGATCTTTTTATCACATCCAGTTGGCGCTGAGCTGAATTTCAATTATACACAGCATTTTTTCTCCTCCAAATTTTCCTGAGTCTTTGAGCAACCTGCGTGACAAGGCATTCAGTAAAGCCCTGAAATACTGAGAGTATTCTATCATAAACCATAGATAGGCTAAATCTGAGTTTCACCAGGGTGGGCGTGCAGGCTTTTCCCAATGGTAAAAAAATATTAAGGAAAGGGAAATTCCGGGAAGGGAAATTCCATGAAGGGAAGGGAAATTCTGGGNAAAGGGAAAGACCACAAACACCCACTTTTATGCCTTCTTATGCAAACCAAGCAGTGGGCATTCTCCATATATTTATCATTAATTTGTGATGAATTTCTTAGTCTACTGAAGGTGTCTTTCTCTGTGCCTTCATGTATTGCTCTGATTTGGTAGGGCTTTGCCTTCACTCAACTTGCTGACTTTTTTTTCTTTTTTTTTTCTGTCATGGGAAAAAAAAAAGTCTCACTGAAATTCCCTTGGGGTCATTAGGAGGGAGGCTTCATGGATATCCTTAGAAAACACAGGCACACAAACATTCAGCTAAAGAAAAGTTTTGAAATAAGAATGCTCTCTAAGAACCAAAAGCTTATTTCATGTTGGGATTCCACAAAAAAACCCCAAACCCAAACAAACTGATTAAATTGGCAGGATCCTGCAATGAGATGAAATCTGTATCCAGGCACTTCAACAGTGGCATTTTTCTCCTGTCCTTTGCTAGTTCCTCTATCAATTTGTAGTGCAGTGCTTCTGCTGTCAAGGCAGTGTAATGAAAAGAAAACCTGTGACACTGGTGCTATGCAGCCACAGACTGTTCACTCTTTTCCTAAGCCAAAAATGCATTTTCAAGCTTTTTTCTCCCCTTTTCATTAAGTTAAAGATGCAAATGATATCCCAGCAGTTAACATATGAGAAAAAACCCCAAACCCCACCTTTCCAAATTTTGTATGCCCAGTACTAAATAAATACAGCAGAGGTGTTGTATTTGCATTGCCCTTTCTCTTCAGAATGTCTAGCACAATTGTAAAGTCTGTTGAGTTTCTGAAAATATTGTAGACTATTTTAGGTGGTCCTTTGAAAGAACCTGGGTGCACAATAGGTTGCTGTGCAACATTTTAGAATTTAATTAGTTGTAACAACAGAATCAAATCACCCCAAAGTCTCAACATCCCCATATACTAAGGGGAAAAAAAAAAGTTGCACGAAGTGTGATTATGTTTATAAAAAACATTTCCCAGGCACCTACAGGGGCAGTGAACTAAAGAAACTGAAGCATTTACTGAAGTAATTAAATTCTAAACACTGCCCCCCCCTGAAAAAAAATTTTTAAAAAGGACAAAATCCAGCAATATGTTAATTAATCTTCATGAATTAAATTAATTTGGCTTCATATTTCGGGGATTTTTTTTGTGTTTGATGGTATTTCACACATTTGCTAATAATTTTTTTTTTCTGCAGATCCAGTTGAACTATTAGCCCAATATAGTCATCAATTAATTTGCACTTTTAGTCCAAACATGGAAAGCTTTTAATGAAAGATCTTGGGGCTTGATTAATTATTTTAAGGGTGGATTTGTTTGCTTTGTGTAAATGCAGTTGCTATAAATTACCTTTGAACAATACAAGTGGCATAGGTAAATACAGTGATATTATTACAGAAGCAAATATAGATATAGATAATGACAGAATATAAAATAATAAAAATAGAAGATAATAATAAAATGTACACATTATTACATGGATTGAAGATGAGAGATCAGGAACTTCTGCTCTCCTAAACCACAATAAAAATGGGACCATTTAGTGTGATAATAAAGAAATTAACAACACTTTTTAACACAGGGCACTGTGACAAAACATCACAAGTCCACAAAATTGCTTCAGAATATTTATCAAAGCTTTTCTTCTCTTGAGATGACTTTAGTGGAATTCATCTTATGTATTTTATCAATGTTGGAGTCAGTGTTTCATAGAGGTCAGGAAGAATTCTTGTGTGATTAGCAGATTGTTCCCATTTTCATGAAAACAGTCATGTGTTTTGGAGACACAATACCAGACTGGATTGTCGTGGGTTTGGTCCAACTGGGAAATCCCAATATTTCCCATTAGACATGCAGCTGAAATGCTGAACAAACACCTTGTCACATCACTGGAGAAGGGAATTGAGAAGTGAGATTTACAGGGTAGGGACTATGCACAGAAATACAGAAAGTAAAATGTTCCACAGTCTGCTGCTGCAGCAGTTTAATTTAAGAAAGTAGCTTTTATTCAAGCAGGGTAGCAGCCGGATTTATAGGTGATATGAACTATTCTCAGCAAAGATTGGAAAGACATTCAAAGTTCATGGGGACAATCCCCTACAGCTTTTTCTTATGCAAAAGTGCAATTGACTTGAAAAAGAGTGTTTTGGCAGGGAAAATTACTTTTGTTCAGACTTTATGTGTAGCAATAAAGAAGAAATAGCTTTAGGCAGATCATATGGCAAAAAAAGGTCCCAAACAAAATGTGTTACAATGTTAAAAATTTGTTTTAAAATATACAATATCTCAATCAGTATCCATAAGTTGTATAAGAACTTCCTTGAAAAAGTACAGAAAAGCAAATAATGGTAGGAATCTTGGGGCAAGAAGTAGATCTCTGGTGCTATGAAATCTTCAACAGCTGCATGATCCAGATGGTGATTCTAAAGCTTTGGGTTTTGTTACCAGTCCAGTTTCACACTTGATAAAAGAAACCAACTCTATGTCTCTTTGCTAACCTCTACCCTAAATATATTATACTTTTTTTTTTTGTCTGTTTTGCATCGGAATGAGTGAAAATTAATTCTCAGAATGTTTAAAAAGTGTTTTGAGGTGTTTAGAAGTCACAATTAGATTTGAAAGGGTCTTTTAATTTTATGGCTTTTGGTACATAGAGGTGGAGTTTCAGAGTCAGGGGCATCTAAATTGGTCATATAATACCAGAAGAAGTGAAAGAGAAAAGGAGAAGGGGTCTTGTAGATTTGTGACAGGTAAATTAGCTCTTATTTTACATACACACACCCACACCAATTTCTAACAAGAGCACAAAATGGAGAACTGGCTTTAGAAACAGTCTTAACAAACCTTATTAACTGTAAACTGTACATCTGAAAAGCTTCTGCTCTGCTTTTCTGTATCTCGTTATACTGCCATTGTGCATAGGATTCCATTATCAGATAAGAGGATATATTTGAGTTCAGAAACAATAATACGTGGAATCTTGCATTCCGAGCCAAATTGTGTACTGCAACAAGATAATGTGGGCATCTGTGTGTGGTTTTGTTGTTGTTGTTGTTGGTTTTGTTGTTGAAAATGTCTCTTTGAAAGCATTTTAGCTTTTTGCTTCCTTTCAGTTCATTTTCTTCCTTCATAAGAATACTCTGGCTTTGCTTCTGTTCTTCCAAGTTATTGTCTTGGTTCCTTGTGATAAGGCTGGTATCAACCTCACCATGTCTTTAAGAGCCTCCCAGGAGAGGAGGTGGTGTTTGTCAAAGCAAGACTAAACTGTGCAGATGATGCGGCCTCCTGATGCCTTGCTGAGTTGAAAACAGTGCCATTTATCCTTTCACCCTTTGATAGTCACTTCATTTTCTTTGCTAATGTGTTAAACTGATGGAATTATCAGGAACTGCGCAGGAAAGGGGTGTATGATAATTTATTTTTATGTAAATATGCATACACAGACACACAAACACATGCTGCCTCCTTTGTTTGTAGTTCCAGGCTGAACCTGTGAGCAGAAGGCATATCTCAAGTGTTTCCCAAACTCCATGGCTGTGTTGTTTCTGAACAGCATGTTTCATTTAATTAAGACACAAATGATGTTGTGCCAAAGCTATTATGACTGCTGCATATATCACAATTAAATAAAACCCACAGAAGCAGCTACTGCAAAGTCATATTTCCAGGCATAGACATATATTCCTTTATCTGTAGACAGCCAGTTTACTGTTCACCGACGCTCCTCAGGCAAGCTTTCTGCACATTCCTGCTCCTTTTTCCTCCCAAAATCTGACCCCGGTTTCCCCTGCCTCCCCAGATTCAATGTATTTTGCTAGGTGGACAGGAATGGCACATGGCCTAAAGTGTCCAGTTGGGACAGTCTGGAAAATGAGAGAAGAAAGAGAGACACAAGCACAAAACCTTGTTGAAGTTGAGAAAACAAATAAATCAGTCTGAGGAAGTGCCTTTGGACGCACCACTGAGGGTGGTGTTGCAGCAGCTTGGTGTGTTACCATCTGGGAGAGTTCAAACAGGCTGTAAATCCCAGCCCCCCCAGGCTGTGGGAAGCTGGCTTGGAGAATATCTTGTTTTCTTTCTTGGGAGGTAAAGTAGAGACTGGTTAGCTGATGCTGTAAGCATTCCCTGCTGGCTGATCAACATCAGGCAGAAGAATTTTCTTAACCTCCAGTCAAAGATATGGGCAGATGGTTTACAAGAGAGAGAGAGATTGCTGAAATAAAGGACAGAGCTGACAGAAAAAAAACCCATGCTAGTTAGTGAGGAAAATGCCCAAGGGCAGAAGGACAAGGATTTAAATCTTTTTAGGCTGTGTTACATGGAGCACTGAAAGGCCTCAGACCTTCAGAACAGTTCAGAGGAACTTCATAATTTCAGTGGGATGAGCAGACTGAAAACCTATATGTAGATTCTGCACTGCCTAAAAAAAATCCAACTAATCCATTCCATGAAAGAGCTGGGTATAAAGACGAAATGAATGGGGAACCTTAGGCAGTCTTGAGGGGTGCTCAGGATGATTGTTTCTAGTGACTGAGGCAGTGCAGATCCATGCTGGTGTATTCAGATGGGAGCTGCGTAGGGTGAGCTGGCAGAAGGTACCAAGCATAGCAATGTACCTAAACTCCTAATAAACCTTTAATTTCATTCCCTTGTCAGAATACAGACTAGAGCACCATTTGGCACCAGGTCTCTAAGTACACTGGGGTACCCTTTGTAGGGTAACTACAGGCCAGTGGAGCTGGAGAACTCTCATACAACTGCTCCTGCTCAGAATATTTGGAATTGGGGGATGCTGGCTGAGGGCTTTCTTTTTGAGAGTCAGTGAAAGCCCTGTTCTCCAGAAGTAGCTTTAATCACCAAGCTCCAGGAAGGCTCCTGCAAGGCTTACCTTCCTTGTGAAGTTTGGCCATTGCCTGCATTCCGTTCAGAATGAGAATTCAGAAGCCCTCAAGCCGGGAGCAGCGCAAGCAAGAGACCATGAGTTAGGCGTGATATGAGCATCTCTGTCAGGCAGGGCTCTGATCTACATACCGAGGTTTGGATGCCCTTCCAACAGATATTTATAGCCTTGGAGAGTAGGTACTCAGTCCCTGAAATGAGAAAGTGCCAGAGCACATGTGGGAGTCTAACCTTGGCTGTAGGAAATGCTGCTATCCAAAATGGAAACACTCTGTTTCAGGCAGCTGTCAGACCTGGTAGTTATTGGCAAAAGAAACCTCTGAACTGCATTTGGATTTGGATGCCAGTAACCACTGCAACGTCTCCTTTTAGCTCTACATCTCATTCAATGTGTGTTTCCTGAATTCACTTAATTTCTGGTCTCTGTATCTTGTAACTCATCTTATCTTCTTCCAGTTCCCATCAGAAATAAACACCTGGAGTCTGGAGCTATTGTAATCCTAATACTGTGACCCAGCACTCATTTTCCTTCCTCGGATAGCTGCAACTTTTCACTGGGATAGGAAAATTAACCTCACATGTAGATAAAAGTTTCTGGAAAGTCAGTGTCTAGTTTCTCCCTTGGCTGTCAAATCTTCCAGGAATGTAGTCATCATCTGTTAAAGATGAAACACTTTTCTCCACAGGAGAGAAAATCAAGCAGTGCGGTGTGAGGTGGAATCCTTCCCAATCTATCAGAGATCCTTGCCCAAGTCTCGCTTTCATTTCAGTGCTTTTTTCTGCCCACTCATTTCCCACTGTGTGAACTGCACATCAGGAGGATCTGAGGAAAAGCAGAGAGATCAGAAAGGGGTCAGAGAGGGAAAGATGAAGCTGGCTGTGTGACAGCATTATGCAACAGGACACTGGGTGTCAGTGTCTATGAGACCAGAAAAGCCAGTACAGCACCATTAGATAAATGGTTTTGGTCCAAAGGACCAATAAAGGGGAGGATGTGAACAGAAGGAAACTGTTTTCTGTGGCTTCCAAATTTGCAGCAACTTTTTCTGTGCCCTTGTGTTAAACTGACAGCACCTCACTGGAACCAGTGGTTTATTGGGAAGGATGTGATGCCCAGTGAAGTACCAGCAATGCAAAAAGAGAATGGATGTGATGAGCCACAGTGGCCCACCTGGCTGTTTCAGGAACAGGATTTTTTTTTCTGAGAGGCTTAGGCTGCTTGCAGGGAAGCGCTGAAATAAAATCAGATTTTAAGTAAACATCCCTGCATCCCCTAGTCTGTTTTCACAGCGCTGTAGAAGACAGCACGTTGCTGACCCAGTCCTATATTTTTGGTTCTGTGTTTTTATCATTGTTTTTTGGCTAAAACCAGCTCATGGAAATGAAATAAAAATGCTATGAGTAGTTCTGGCAGGGGCAGTCAGGCAAAGGTGCTTTGTTGTGAGCAGAATAATTTAGTGCTAATACAGAAATGAATGTTGTCAGCTACAACAACAGAACAGGTCTTTAATCTCATTAGGAAGAAGAGGGAGTGCAGTACTGACCATTACACTGAGGGCTTTTGCTGTCCAGGCTGAATAGTTAGATCATATCACCTGAACAATGTCCAACACCACCCATGACTGTTTAAGTATTTAATCTGAGATGTGGGTGGGATTTTTGTGCTAACCTAAAACTGAGATTACAGAATCCCAGAATGGGCCAGGTTGGAAGGCACCACATTGGGTTATCTGGTCCAACCTCATGGCCCAAGCAAGGTCATCCCAGAGCACATGGAACAGGATTGTGTCCAGATGGTTCTTGGATATTGCCACTGAGGGAGATCCTCAGAACTCCTGCTTAATTTATAAACACAGCTAAATCCAGCAAAGATTTCTGTTTTCCTGATCCTGACAGACCTTTAAACATGTAATGCTTTATTTCTAGATGCACCTTGCTGAATTTCTCTCATGACAGCTCTGAGCAGTTCCCTTTTAAAATGCCTCCTGGATCCGCACATTAGGATTGCTGCACCTAGGGGTGTGGGAGATAGTTTGTAGGGCTGAGGCTGGCGTCTACGAAATCCTGGTAGCTTTTATTTGTCATGAGCAAAACTGGCTACTCTGCCTCAGGTTGTTGCTCAGCAGGTCTAACCCTTACTAAACACACTGAATTTCTTCTCTCTGTGAGACAGGTGGAGGATTCTCTTGTACATTTAATCTGGCAGGGATTTTGGAGGCCAGACATCTACACCAAACCAAAATAATAGAGCAGTAGGCACTAGTAGGCAGGAAGTGGAAATCTCTAGTTAAAAACCACAGTGTTGGTACGGTATAAATCCTGTTCAAGTTCTATTCTCCCAGTTGCAGATGATCCTGGGAGCAGGAGCTGGAGCTTGCACAATGGAGAGGCAGAAAGCATCCTTGCCTGCATGGACTTTAGGCACTGGGTTGTTTTGCTGCTCTGTGCTCCCCGAAAGGTGCTGGGGGATCTGCTTCAAGGCCATCAGCTCTAGATGTAAAAGTCTCTGCTTTCCCATGCTGAAACAAATGAGTTCTCTGTACTGTGAGGATGAAAAGTCTAAGGCTGGGGAAATTGAGTTAGAGAGGCAGGTAGGGTGCACAGACCAAATCAGCGCAGCTACAGCTAACTTGCAGTTACGTCCAGGCTACTCACTGCCCAGCTGATCAAGCTTCCTGCCCTCTCCTGGGATCTGCAGGATTTCTAAGCAAGTGTGGGGTTGATGCAGAAACATGCTGAAGCTCCAAGAAAATTCCAAGACTCAGAAACATGACACAGGTTCTGGAAGTAGTAGTTGTGCCCCAATGTCACGTTCATCCTACAAGGCTGAGCTGCCAGCTGGTGCATCCTGTCTCAGCTCCAGGGAAAGCTGATTTATCCCAGCTCATGTGTCACACCTGAGAGGCTCTTTTCTGAGTAAGCTTCCTTGTGCCCTTTATATCACCGTTCTAAGTGCAGGGGAGATAATGAACATGTCCTTGGCTCATTTGCTGCCCTAATCACTGATAAGTAATTGAAATGGTGGTGGGACTCTTGGGGCTTGGACTTTGTTGATCCTAGTTGGTCCCTTCCAACGCAGAATATTCTCTGATTATTTGGGATTAATTTAAGAACTCCCACCTCTCATAAAATAACTTCTTTATTGCGTGTCCTGATATTAAAGGAACTAAAATAAGTGAATGTCTGTTTTACCTTGCTATCAACATTCATAAAGCTTGTTATGGGCAAAAAGAGAACACACAACTGACATAAAGACAATAATTATTATTACGAATAATAACAATAAAATCTTTATTGTCTTAGTAGTAATTCTAAAAGATTTTCATGAGCCTAGGTTAAATTATTACAGAAAAAGAAAGGAAAATAAAATAAAGAATATTATTATGTAAAAAGCTCAGTTACACAAAACAGCAGTACTGCTTCAACAGGATGAGCTTTATTTTTTCCTCCTTGCCATTCTGATTGCTTTGATTCACCTTGGGGGAGCAATTTTATTTACATTCTCTAATATTCAGCCCCTGCCATGCCTTGTTCCCACCCCATGATTTCCCCTCTGTTACCACTGCTCTCCTTCCATGCCTGCACTGCTTTGCACCACTCCATACAGTCATAAATCCCTACACTGCACTGGAGCAATAAACACCTCATTCTCCACAAAATAACTCCCTCTTACTACCACGTTGCTCAGAAGTTGTGGTTATACCGTATAAAGATTGGCAAAAGTAAGACAGATTGGCCACAGCCAACTGGCCGCTAAAAAAATCACTGTTAGGGCTAAAAGCAAGTTAAAACAAAGCTCCAGGCAGGTCAAGATGAAATGGAACAAAGGAAATCTGATGTGCCTCAGTCACGTGGCCTGCCAATTGCAGAACAAAGTCTGTGGGCTGCTACTGTTGATAGCAGCACTACAATTCCTGGTCTACAGCTCTGCAAAAAAATATAATTTCAGAAAGGGACAGCAATGTCAATAGGACGTGCTAAGTTTTCAGAAGGTTCTGAAGCTTATAATAAATCTTTTAACATTACTGGTTTTTTCCTCATGGCAAGCTGCAAGGGTTGTCTGTTAACACAGCTGGTAAATAATTCCATTTTTCATTTTTAACTTAAAAGTATTTATAGCCTGTGATCATGTATCTCATGTGGATGTGCTCTGTTTATACAGTAAATAAATTTAAAGCCCTTAATCTCTTCTAAGACAATTTGTGTCCTTTTTCTTTCCCTTGTTTTGAATAATTTGTGTGTTTCTTGTGGAAAGCACATAACTGCCATCATTTTGTTTTTGCCTTTTTCAACAGCTTTATAACCTCAGAAATATTTATAATTTAGCTGCTTGCTAAGAGGAAATCACTGATATGGACAGATTGACAGCAGCTGCTTCACTGCCCCTGTGTTCAGGTAATAACCTTACTATATCTTTCCTTTCTGCTGCACTGACACCTCCATGTATCAGGATTTGATGCCCATTTCAATTATTTCTTCTCTTATAATGTGCTGTTCTGTTTTAGCCTCATTTCTCATGCCCTTCCTCATTGCACTCCCTGCTTTACAAGGCAGGGCTGCGGCCGTGACGAGCTGGCAGCCTGTGACACTTCAGTGCTCCCAGTATTCCGTGTGCCCGACAGAGACTTGGAATCTCTCATCTCTCAGGCTGCCCTGGAATTTGCCCTGGGGGGGGGAAAAAAAATGGAAAAAAANAAAAAAAAAAAAGGAAAAGAAAAAGGTTTTTTTAAGTCATGAATGAAGAACTGCGCTTCAAGGTGTTGTCAACACACTCATCAATTCTGACCTGTTTGGGATCAAACTCCGTTGGAAAAGCTTTTCTATAAATGCTTTCTGAACATGTTGTGGTTTTAGTCAGTCCATAGATTTCTTTATATTTATAAAAGCTTGTTTTCCCCTCTGGTCTAAATGGCACCTGAATGAATTTAAAATTGTCCACTCCCATCCAATCATTAAGCTAATTAAAGGAAGACATTGGAGTTTTAAGCAGTCTAATCTGTGGTGCTGCTAATGAGAGCACATTAACTGGGTCCTGAGATGACACAAGACAATTTTCTGTGTTTATTTTATGTCATTTTGTTACCTCACAAAGTGCTGATCCTGTGGTTTGCTCAGGATGGGTAACTTACATACTTATCACAACATTTATTGTTTATTTATTATTACGAATTACAGTAGTTCTGTCAAAATCCTGAATTACTATGTGATTAATTTTCATTTATTGACTTAATCTGTGTTGAAAAGGTACATGGATACTAAATTTTGTCACTGTTTTGAGCAAAAAACGTAGACATGTAGATTCAGAGATTGCAATATGCCTCGACATAAAAGCAGTGGAAACATCATATCTGGCCAGCTGAATTCCCCTCTCTCCTTATGATATTAATTGCTGAATAGGTGATCAAATTATTGCAAAAATTTTGTAACCTCCAGGTTTCCTGCAAGATAAGCCCGGATCCTTCAGTTACCTCGATGGAGGTGGACCCTCAGACTCAGCTTATCCACTGGGAAAAATGAAAAGCATAACAGAGAAAAAAAGTGGAAAACCTGCACATTTTCCCTCAGCGAAAAAAGTGTTAGAATTTTATTTCTTTGGAGCTGAATGATAAAATAATAATAATAATAATAACAATAATAATAATAGTAGTAGTAGTAGTAGTAGCAGTAGTACCAGAAAGGTGAGATTAGACACTTTTTGTGAGTACTTGAAAGTACATCATGGTTGTTACACACTGGGTCCAGATTTGGAGGAAGACATCACAGTGAATAACAAAGCCTGATCACTCTCTTCTGGACATCAAAATTCGCAGACATAAAAGGGGCCATACGTTGGCATGACTCTTGTTCAGTTCAGCAGACGTTTGACAGAAAGCAGGCAGAGAGATAAGGACAGAAAAAAGTGATAATTGACTGACTCTACCCTGGCAGCCACCCCTGTGAGTAAACAACCCTGGGCTCATGTGCTGCTGTTTTCCCTTTCTTCTCTTTAAACTTGCAGGTGAGGGGAGTCTGAGTTTGTTCCTGTCTGGACATCACACATGACATGGTTTTGTAGATTTCAAGTTGTCCTTGGCAAACGGGAAAAAACCTCTTCCAGGACCTTCTCTGACCTGGAAGAAAATTGCTGCAGCACAGTGGAAAGGAAACTTGGATTTTTTCTGCTGCAAAAAGCATCAAACACCACTAATAGTTCAGAAATAAAAGGAACCATGAAGTCTTCTATAAGATAACAAAACTCAAAAAAAACTCCCTCTGCCCCTGCTTTGTGGCAGTGAAACCAGAGTCAGGTGTGACATGAAGAACACTGCACTGATGTTTTTCCTTTATAGAAATTTAAGTACAGACAAAACCTGTATTTTAGACAATTTGAGAAGTGCTTGCACTTCACACCTGCCAGAAATTTCAAACAAAGTAGGAGCAATACTACAAGAGTACAGTTTTACTGCTTTTCCCTCCTCTCACAAACATACTTTCTCACAAATTTCACTTGGCTTGCTTGCTCCTGAAAATATGTAAACACTTCAGCCTGTAGTGTAATGCTTGGAAACACAGAATTTTGTGAAAGCTGTAGGCTCTGCATAGCTCGAGTCCCAAAAATCATCCAATTACTTGGGGAATGTCAAGTGTGTCAAATCACAGATCAAACCCTCTTAAAAAATTTAGCACACAGAAGCAAAACCACTTCAAACACAATAACAGAAATTTGGAATTTATAAAACTGCAGTAGTGATGGCTCAATTCACCAGCTGGGTAAAGCTGTTGTTTTAGGTGACAGGCAACTGAAAACTGTGTACACGAATATCACGTCCCCCCAGATCAGCTGCTCACCAACCACAGGTACAAAAATCATTCACAAAAGTCAGGTTGAGTGTTAAACAGTAAAATGAAAACCTGTCCTTAAAGCTAATTTGCTTTACTTGGAGGAAACAGTTTAGATATAAAGACCTCTCAGTCAGCAGGATGCAAGCTGTTTAAAATTTATAATATGGGAAAACAAAGTTTCCTGTATTAAAGAGTTATAATAAATCACATCAAATGGAATAAAATATTAAAAATCTGTACACCATGACCTGTCTGACAAAATAATCTTTATAAAATATGTCTTGTCTGTCAATTCAAGTAAACTACTTGCATGTATTGGGCCTTTCAGAAACCCACTCAATCATGTATTTTTGCTACTCAGAATAGAATTGGTCTCAGGATTTTGTTTTAAAGGTGATGCCTGGAACTGTTTGTAAATAGTGAGAGTTCTTGACCTCATGGAGGTCTAAGATTTAACCCAAATCATTACATCATGGGTAATGCTCTCAGCTTGTTTTCTCTTGGGTTTTTTTGTGCTCTGGTCCAGTTAGCAATATCCTTTGTGTCATCATCCTCCCCATTTCTATGTCTTCTATCTATTTGGTAAAGGTTTCTCACCACTAAAAAAATCCAAGTCACACCGATTTAAAGTGGGTTAATAGTGGTGAAGTCCTTAGAGGACCTGATGAAAATATTATCTTCAAGGTAAAGAAATTTGCATCAGTAGGATTTCTTCAAATTATAAAAACTGTTCTGTTTATGGTTCAGATGTTTGTTGAGAAAAGAAAATATTTCCAGCATTGTCCATTGTCCAGACTGAGCTAATTTAATTGTGAAATTAATTTTATAATCAGACTCCTTAGCTCAAAAAACTTTTCCCTTGTCCCTCCTAGGCTTCATTCTGAGTTGTATGAATGCAGATGGAAACTACAGTAAAAGCCATACAGTATGTGCTGACAGGTCATGCATTATACATGGAGAAAAATAGAGCAAGAGACTCTTCAATTCCAATTTGAAACAACCTCTCTGTAGCAAATCTATTTTCCATCTCCAGCAGTTCTCAACCAACCTGCCTGAAGCCAAGCTACATAAAGCCAGTACAGATGTGCAAATTCATTTTGAATAATTAACTGCAGCAGATGATGACTCTGTGTTACAGTGATTGTAGTCACTGAGTGCAAAAGTTCACGATAATAATTCAGTTGCAGTTCAGGGGAATTCGATTCCCTGCCAGAGCTGCACACCAAGAGGAGAGCAGGCTCTCTGAAGTTTCTGAGTCAGACACAGATCTGTAGAAATTGGGTTAATAAGGCACTCAGAACAGAGCTCTGAGGCATGACCTGCTGTTCTTGAAATCTTGGCTCTGAGGTGAATTACAGATAAATATCTTAATTTCATTAGAAAAGAACAATTACGGAGGGATCAGTGAGGGCAGGTGGGATATATCTATCTCAGCAGAATTGAATTCTGTGAGCTGAGTTTTGTCCTAAAGCAGCAGCACAAATGTGGTAAAATTCGGGTGGGAATTAGGAGTAGATTAGGCTTTCTCCATTCCACTTTTCCAAATCTGGTGACAACCCGGCCTTCTCAGACAAGTAGGACAAGGAACCACGCACTGATGAACTCAGGGTAAAAAACACACCATAATTATCAAAAATAATTTGATATTAGTCAAATCCAAACCAGCTGCTTAGAGCTCTGTATCCATAATGATAAATCCTGGCATCTGGTAAGCTTTAAGAGGTGGGAGAGGTGAGCAAAGCTGTGTCAAGACGCACCATGTAAAGCGGTACAGCTCATATATAGTGCTACCAGCTTATTTGCACATGAATTGTGCTAATATTACTTAATAATTCTTCTTTGCAATAAGTCCCCTAGGGACATTTGGGCTTCATTAGTTCATGCGATCTGAGATTCATCAGATCTGAGAAGTTCTGGGGTGAGAATGTGAAGACAGGAATGATAAAGTGTTGAGAACAGCAACACATTTCCAGCAAGAAAAAACACAGATCTTATCTGTTATTGCCACGATTTACTGACTGTGGTGATTAAAATGCCTAAACCATGTGTCTATCTGTTCTTTAGATATTTATCTTGTCATTATATTATTAGTACTATGAACATAAAATCAGTGTGTTTTATTGTAAGAACCACTGTCATTGTATCATCATGAAAATTAAAAATGATTTCCCAATGACAGAGAAATCCAACAATTCATGTAGGAAACCATGTCATTACAGGCAGGGGCAAATGAGATAATGAAATAATTTTTCTGATGAATGATAAATGAAACAATTTTCTTGGTTTTCAAGTCTTTTAAAAAATCTTTCTAAATACATAAACAACTACAAAAATTGAGCTGACTGTAATTTATTTTCTTTTTTGCAGTTTCTATACAACGAACCTACTATATAATGCTCCTAAAGGCATAATTTATGCACAGGTTGTAAACTTGTGCAAGAAGTTATTTGAACCTAGATAAAGTAATTCCTGGTATTCAGACATTTGGAGACAAGAAGACAACTGTTTTCCCGAGTTCACTTACATACGCAAAAGTAATATTGGATATGAATGTGCGCTACTATTCTTTTTCTACTAAAATTTCCATGGCTAAAATAATTCCTTTAAAATAATGTTGTGTTCAGAAATGCGATTAAAAGTTTGTGTGAATGCATTCCAGTATGTGAGTTTTGTTAATTGTTGACTTCCATTGTGTCCTTGGTGATTTTCTGTTCAGCTGTTAAATTTGTACAATTAGTCACCAAAATTAGCTGCTGCCATAGAAACTGTCAATCTCTAACTGTTCATCTCTCAGGTATAAAATCTGAAGATGTGAGCATTAATCCATACTTTAACTGCAGTTAACTCTTTGGTAATTCAATTCACTTTTTAAAATTATGGATGGAATTGCATTGATTTTTATGAGGTTGCCAACATACAATAGTGTGGAAATTGACTCCAGTGCTGAACTTTCTGTCCCAGAGTGAGGAAACACCAGAGAGATATTGCTATCTGTACTGAATTCTCTCCCAAGTGACATTTAAAGTATATCATACTAAACTGTGAAAAAATAATTTAAAAAAGCCAACCAAAAAACTGTCATAGTATTTTATTTATGAGCTTATAAAGGGTTTCATGCACTAACCCCTGACTTGAACAGTTTTTACACTGGCTGCTGTAAGTTGACCTCATACACAAGACCACTTTATTGACTTTGCCATTTTCTGTCACAGCAGAATCTCTAAGGTAGTGCTTGGGAAATGAGAGTAAATGGGAAAAGTGCCCTCTGAGCTGTTTAAGAGAAAGGAGGCAAAAGAAGAGAATGGGAAGGAGAGTTGAAGAGAAGGGAGGAAATAATATTAGTGAAATATTGAAGTCATAAACCAAGCATAGCTAGAACTGTTAAAATAAACAGAAGTATTCCTTCATGTTAGAAATGAATCCCAGCCAAACTAAACAGGTTCCAAGACCTTTAATCTTGATCTCTGTGGCACCACCTTGTTCTCCTCTCCAGCCTACAACTCCAACGCATCAAACCTCCCTCAAAATTTGCAGCTGCATTATTTCTGTCCAACCTTCATCCTCCCCTGGACCAACACTTCTTTCAAAAATCCAAAACACATCGAAGTTATCATCCAGCACCCTGAGAGCCTTCCTTGTTTCCCCAGGCTTGTTCGCAGATGTTTGGTGGTATGTGGGTGCTAATTCTCATTCACTGAAGATACTTTATGAAAGTCCATCCCATTGTAGTCTGTTGTGAGGTATGGCAAGGATCACATGAACGCAGTTGATTCTTTTATTTCTATTTTTCCTACAAAACGTCCATATTAGGCATTCTGACAGTTCAGGGGTTTTATTATTTTCCTTTTCACAGGTGTTCCTGGAATGAGAGAAAAAATAATGTCCCTTTCTCTGGGAGTGGTGACTCTGGAATGATTAACTTGGGAAAACCAAGTTTAGTCTACGGCCACACATTGGACATCAATATCCACATCAACTCACAACCTGAGGACTCTGACACTACAATTTGAATTTTGCTGCAATGGGTGCTACAGTGAGCATCAGAAGCTCCTGTGAGACTGAGAATCCAATTGATGGCAGAATGGATTCTTTATTCTTCTGCTGAGGTTTCTTTTACTCTTGCTAAGATTGCTCCAAATTCAGCAGATTTAATGCTGTGGTTTAAATAATTTCAATGATATTCTGTTGCCTCCAACTGTTGCATCATAAATTTCCCACATTGTCTAAGCCAGTCACATTGTTATGTTTTAATTTCTCCAAATTTTTCACTATGTGCTGTTGTTAACAAATTGATCTGCAGTGGTGAAAAAATTAGTACACAATGGTTTATTTCAAGATTAGCTCTTTTGGTAATGATGAGAGAAACCAAGGCAGTGAACTAGGAATAGGTCAAGCAACACAGACTGCAGTGTGTCTATTAGCTATGAAATAAATTGCATTGTTTGTAATAATTCCTAAGCTCATGCAGGCTGTATCCAGACAATGTGCTGCCACACTGTAAAAAAAAAATTCCTTTTAAAAGAATTAAGAGCCTATATTTTATCTATATTTTAATTATATTTCTGTATTATATTTAACCAGTCAGATCACTTCTCCTCCTTACCTTGCATATATTGAAAGCATGACTTCTCTTCCTCTGCTTACTTTATTTCATTCTCATTAGATTTAATCTGTGGTAGTTGTGCAGATTCAGTATATTTTGAAAATAATTGCTTGGATAGTTGCTTGGATTTTTTTTTCCCCTGCTATGTTCTTTAAGTCAAGACGTAAAGGTAGTGTATGATCCACTTCTATAGTAAAGGGTATTCCCTTTTATATGTACATATATTTTCACTGGCATGCCCTAGGGTGGAAAGGATCCAAGAATAGCCAAGGAAGTGGCGCACAATTTTTCGTCCTATATCAGGATAGGTTGGAAATTTGTTCTGGGTCCCAACACCAAAACAGCAAAGGACATTGCTCTGATTTTTCAGGTGTTTCCATAGGAATGATTACTGTTTCTGGACAGTCCTTAGCACCAAACAAAGCACTTTGTGAAGATGTAAAACGTCTTCCTTCTTTTAGGGGCATTTTAAAGAGTTCAGCATAAGTTGCTTAAAGGGGGACAGTCAAAATTTTAAGGACAGATTCGCTCCAAACTCAGGTCCTGAAACTCAAGAGCCCAGGTTTAAGGTACTTAGGTGATTGTAGCCATACAACATCAGGTGTTGCTTTCCTCTTAAGGACTGAATTTTATTCCTTTTGGTTATATCTAAGAATTTACCCTGTTCAATGAGATCTTCTTTTTACATGGCCTTTTAGCAAGCAAGCACAGTGGTCCTTTTAACAAATCTGGCAGGCAAGGAAAATTTGCAGACATAAACCCACATACCCCTGAGCCAGCTGCATGGTCTTCAGTCTCTTTACTGAGCTCCCATTTTCTTGTTGCCCCTCCAAACAGAAGTTCCACATTTATAGCTTTATTGAATTTTGCCTGTGAATGCAGAACTCAAAGGAGTGTACAGACTGCATTCTGCAAATCCAGCCCTGAAACAGTAAAATTTCCAGGCCCCCTTTCCTCATGATTGCTCTAACATGAGAGAACATCTTTAATGATTAAAGTCTTGATATGGAAACATATGACAAAACCAAATGACAACTACCGTGCGAATTAAATTATTTCAAGACCTGTTTTGTGGGGCATAATAAAAGTAGAACTTGTCAAAAGCACTCTAGCTCCATAACAGTTTGGGAACTGGAAAGAAAACCACCTCAATGTCTTTATATCTCCCTCTAGAGAGAGTGAGATATAAAGATTAATGATATTTAATTAATAATAATTAAATTAATGTGCCTCTTTAGTCAAACTAAGCTGCTTTACTTCCACTGGGGAAACTGCAGATGCAATGGAGTGTCTCAGAAGAGGATTTGTAGCCTGCTCTAGAGCTTTTAAGAAAAATAGTATGGAAAAAAGTTGTAAGTTAAGTGAAAATCCACGGAAAGATAACGCCACTTCACATCCAGATTCATGGTAACTATTGTCCTGTTCTCAGAATTCCACTTCTCTCTGGATTGCTGTGCAGGCAGACATGGGTCCAGGCAGAGGATAATCACTTTTCTGTATTCCCACTGCACCAAATCCAACAGAGATTGAGAAGGAGATAAAAAAATGCTCTTCTGAGGGTGTATTGGAGGCTCTTCAGCTGCCTTATTGTTTAGAAAATAATAAATGTATTTCAAAGGGGAAATGGCTCTCAAAGGCCCAGTTCTTATTTTTCTTATTTACTACTCAGGTATGTGCCTTATCACTCTAGGCTTTGATGTTTACATGTAGCACTTCACGACTACTAACTGTGCATGTCAGTCTTCATGGGACGGGTCTCCACTGTGCCATTTCCTGTGAAATATGAGTGTGAAAACAAAGCAAATGTAATTGATCCAGCAAATTGTCCTTTCTTGATCAAAGGGAAGATTTTAAAGATTAGTTTTTAGTTACGTACAAAGCTCTTAAAAAAAAAAAATCAGTTTTCAATTTCATGTCCATTTTCATAAAGAAATAATTAAAAGATTGAAAATGTTCCTGGAAAAACAGCTGCCAGATGGGCTGAAATTTGTTGCAGAGGATAATTTTTTCAAACATCTGCCTCCATCTTGACCTTTGGAAGAGGAGAAAACACAGTGCTGATAAGGATTGGAGTTGTTATGCTACATCAGTTAATCATATTAAGTAATTGGACACTTTTGCAGACCATAGAGAAGAGTGAAATCCTATGATGAATACATGATTGTCAGGATTATTTTTTTCAAAATAACTTAATTAAAGTCTTAGTTTCTCAATAACAAGGCTGGTAGGATAATTATTTGGAAAGTCCTATAGACCCTGTTCAAGACATACAAAATACAGGTATCAATCCTCTACATCTTTCCTATCTCAAAGTACATTTCAGCTTTTTATGGCTGAACATTTCAGTTTTTTAAACAGACAGAGGAGAAAAGAATTACTTTTGGGTCTTACTCTATGGATTTCATGTCTTTTCACGAGAATTGAAAAAGTAGAGATTTAAGAGTCTCTGTAGGCCCTGCATTTCACCAGATTCAGCCTGTGTGTTAAATAAAATCTGATTAAATCCCTGTGTGAATGGCCTCAATAAAGGCACACACGGTGTTAGGTCTGTGTAGTCCAATATCTCTTGTGTCTTTGTTGGATTTTTCCTGACTTTCTCACAATCTACTCTACAGAATTTACTTGGTTTTCCTTTCCTTTCTCACCACGTAGCTTTTTTGGGCTTTTTTTCTCATGATCCAGCTGTGCACCAGCAGCAGAGGAGATAATTGTGGCCAGGGGTTGTGCATATCACCTGTGTGATGTGGGCATGCATCCCATAAAGGTACTTTTTGTGGTAAGACAGTGGTTTGGGGATGGCCAAAACTGATCCTTGACGATGCAGGTTTCACGTTCGCTGAGTTATCTCTCTCCTGTCCTAATATTTCAGATGACTTCAGATGAATTCAAAAGGTAACCACCATGTGAAAAGCCAAGAAAGGTGTATCAGATGTGGTGGTGTCTTTGTCTCTAAATGTTCTACTGAAATATGTGCAAGCGTGCCATTTCACACAAATAATGGGAAAGTCTGGTTCAGATCTACCCATTCCTTTGCTCCAGAAAATGTCACATCTTTCTGATGAGGCCAGAGGAGTGGGAGATTAATCCGCATGGTTCGCACTCTGTCGTGCTAACATCTTCTTTGGAAGGAAGTCACAGCAGGCTGAAAAGGTCCTGAAGGTTCAAAGAACCTTTCCCAGCCTTTGTCTGGTGAGTTACTACAAGGCCTAATTCAAAGCTTGTTGGTGCAAAGCCAGCTCTTCTGTGGATTTTAATGCACACTGGGTTGACTTCATGGATTTTTCTGACATTACAGGAAGAAATTTAAATCATGTCAACGATCATTTTTAATGATTAAAGTAATGATATGGAGCAACGTAAAGTGTAAAGAACTTAACACCTTTTTTTTNCCTGCCCTCTGGCACTGGGAAGCCATTCCCCGTGTCCTGTCCCTCCATCCAGTGTAAATTATCTGTCTCCATCTTTCTTGTTGGGTCCTTCAGGTTAGCCCCATTTTTATTTCCTTGGAAGTCTTGTTTCACCAAAGATAAATGAGAAAGTGTCTGTGCTAGCACCACCTACTTTTACCGCCTGTGTTTTGAATATTTTCCCTTAATCTTCGTTTTTGGTATAATATGAGAGTATGTCTGTGCTTAAGAGTAACCATGAGTACAGCAAAGAAAAACATGGGTTATGATCTTTCCCATCTGGATTAAAGATTGTATTAAGAAATCATTTATTCTTCAGGCTTGCTGTGAGAAAAAATGCTTCCTTCCAAGTTACAGATCCATGATCTTCTGAACATGTTTCCCTGAACACTTGTTTGGAAATCCCTGCAAATTCCATATGAACTTATAAAACATCTTTTGAACATTTTTCACTCTGAGGCAACATTTTTTTTGGTACCTAGAAAAAAAAAAATGGTCCTATGTTTAAGGAAGCATAAGCAGGACTAAAGGCGTATAGCTAAAACCAGTAATTCGTAAAATATATCTTAGCTTTTTTTTTTTTTTTCCCCAAGCCTAGAAATACAGTCTTAGGTGTACTGTTTAATGGATCGCACTT
>WBMY01014875.1:132231-154513 GCA_013397315.1 Donacobius atricapilla | reverse complement strand
GATTTAGTAGAACTTCTGCGTGGTGCTGGCTGCTGCCGAGGAAATATTAGGCCCGCGGCGGGACTGTAAAGCAACACAAAAGCGATGCACATTTTCTGGAATCAGGTATTTTGGCACCATGTCCCTTGCCCGTGATGCACTAGGGGTCAGTCAAAGAGCGCCTTGTGCTGAGAACCTTGCAAGAGTCGAAGGGATGCTGCAGAGGGCACCATTTACCAAGAAAATCGAAACAGGTTGGGGCTAGGGAATGAACCATGCTTCTAAAAACACATTGGGCGCTTTGATCCCTCCAGTTTTTTTCTCATTGTAATCAGGCAAGAAGCAAGAATTCCATTCAGGTTTTTCCATCCACAGTTTCATTGATCTGGGAATGTCTTTATCCTGAGTTTTCTCAGGATAACGCGTACTAACTCCATTTTATCAGGAAGGAAACAATATTTACAAAGACAATAATATTTGATGCAAAATTGTGTCTGAGACAGATAGTTTTTATACTTTGAGGGTTTTTTTAAAAAATTTTGGGTCTGCAATAAATTGCTGGAAAATGAAAGAAAGTAAAAACATAATCTCACTGAGACAAACATTGCACTGTAACTTTCCACAAAATCAAAAGAAAACAGAAAAAACCTAAACAGAACAAAAACGCAACCAAACCTGCTCAACCCCCCCTCACCCTGGCACTAATAAAATTACCAAATCAGATAAGTTGGTCAAGTTCACTGTTTTAATGTTCTCAAAGATGAGCATATCACTCCCTGCAGCACACAGTGCTTTTTGTGTGTGAATTTAAACTCAGCCATCCTGCTGGTGACAATCTGCATGCTGTAAACTCCCTAATGGATGTCACACAATGAAAAAAACCACAAAATTTTCACGGGGAATTAGAAGGGAGATGGGGAGACACCAGGTAAGAGGATGAGAAGGTGCTGTAAGACACAGAACTCCCAACACCAGCCTCTCATGGTATTCTAGTCACAGCCTGGCTGCATATTTTATCACAGTAGGTAGCTCCAAAAATTATTTATGAGACTTGCAGAACACTTAGTGTACCAAAGAAAGGACAAATCCCTTCTGCTCAGTCTACATTTAGGTTGAATTCTCACTGGTCTGTAGTGAGGTTAAGATGATGCTCCTCTTCTTTCCAGGGAAAGCAGTGCAAGTGTGATTCCAGCAGGGGTTTGGTGGTTCAGCTCCTGGTACCTGCACAGGGCTGGGAAATTATTTTCTCTCCTAGCTATGCCACAGCAACGTAACCTGCCCCATTCCATCAGCAGGAGCTGTTTCCAGCAGCCTTGTGGTGGGTTGTAACCTGACTGAATTAAAAATGCCAGAAAGATGCAATCAGATCGATTTTACGAGTGTTATTTTGAAAGAAACCATTATCTCCAATTTAGACTGCACTGGTCAGATCTTTATCTGTTGCTAATAAACTCAATAAATTAGATTTGTTTGTAGCCTGGAGACAAGCAGACCCTCTGTCTTGGGATGTTTCCATTATATTAATCAGGAAAATCTGCCTGTTGGTCCAGCCACAAGACACCACCTCCACAATGGATTTCCAAGTCATATAATTTTTTTGTGTGCTGTTAACAAGAGTAATTCAGCAGTTGAGCCAACACAAAACCATATCATTGTATTACTGGAGCACAATATAGGTTCCCCACGCCTCACAAAAACTTGCTACACCTTTTCCATCCCCACTCCACGAAAAACAGGGATCTACCACACAGGTTCTTCAACCTCTTGTTTGCTCTGTGCTGTATGAAATTTATAAAGCATTATATGCTGCTCTCTGTATGCAGGTTTCTGTTGATTTTAAGGGCATTAAAAATTAGGTCAAACTATCTGGAAAATGTGTTTACCTTTATAAGTGAAATCATAAATTAATATAATGGTTTGGGTCGGAAGGGACCTCAAATCTCTTCCAGTGCCATCCCCTGCCGTGGGCAGGGACATTTTCCACTATCTCAGGTTGCTCCAAGCCCTGTCCAATGTGGCCTTCGACACTTCCAGAGATCCAGGGGCAGCCACAGCTTCTCTGGGAAACTTATTCCTGCCTGGAGCAATCAGCCTGTTCCAAATAAGATGATTTTCCCCTGACGAAGAAAGAGTTTGCTTTTTAAATGTTGCAAAAAGTAATACAAAGTTTTGGTGTACTGACTTGTTAATAGTCAAATGGCTGCATTTATATAGGTTTTCAGCAGACACCAGTAAGATCATTTTGACACTAACAGTGGTATAAACACGGAAATGACACAGCAGCTAGTTAGCTGATTCCTAAGCAGTGGAGTAAAAGACTGTAAACATGTAAAATTGGTAAATAAGTCTGTGCACGTGTGAATTTTTCCACATGTACTTTAGGGGAAAAGCTGCTTTGCAGCTCCTTTCAGGATGAACTATTTGATGTAGTTTATTTGTCTTGTTGAGCAAAGGACATTGTGAGAATGGCAGAGAGATGCTTGTGAGATTTCCCTATGTGACAGTGCAATGGAAGTTCTAGTAGGAGTACTAATGTCTTTTTTTTTATTATTATTTCTGCTTTAAACTCTGACTTTCTGCAACAATAGACTGACTTTCTGATCACTGTGAGTGCTCAGTAATGAGGACAGGAAGGTTGATCCTCTGTAGCCACAGCCTAAGCTGACAGTCAACAGTATCTGCAGAACCTCCTTGTGGTACAGGCAACTGAAATAGATTTGTCAGGTATTTGTGACTGAAAGTGTGAATATATTGTTTCTCCATGGGGAAATCAACATGGATTTAGATTGCAGAGGTAAGGGAATAGAATCACCCAGAAGTTTCGCAGTCACTGTGCTAAGATGGGATGTAGGATTTGGCTGGCAGCTGCTCACAACTAAGGCAGCAGGTCTGCAACTGGTGGCCAATTAATCTGAGCTCCAGCCAGCCTCAAAGGAACTTGGCAGGAGGAATCTTTGCAGAGATTGAACAGGTTTATTTCTTGAACATCAGTTGTTTTGGTATCACCTTCTGGAAATCTGTGTAAATCAGTGATTATGGCTGTTCTAACCATTATGGACTTCTACTGAAGCAGCAACATCAGTGGTGTTATCAAACAATGATAAAGCTGTATTTCTTTTTGTTTTGTGCAGGTGAGAGAAGAACAGACCAGCGCTGAAAACCCCAGAGGTCCTGGCTTTGTGAGGGCAGAAATCCAGGCCACTTTAGTGTTTCATTCCAGAAGGGTTGTTGGACCTGCTCCCAGCACTGACTGCAGGCTACTGATTGCCTGGAGGAGAAATTCTATGGGTAAATTTTATACACAGTGGTAACAGACCCAGTTTGACAGTGATATATCTGACACATTCTGACATCTAAATTACAGACTTCATGCTCAAGCCCTTTGCCAGCCTTTCTCTGAAAAAGCACATTTTCCTAGTAGCTGTCCCAGCGCTGACACACTCCCTTGGCCACTGCTGTGCCTGGGGCAGTTCCCCTTGTTCTCTCATCCAACACCATGATGAACAACAGTGAAGGCTCAAAGGTTGATGCCTTTTGGAGCTACCCAAAAACAGAGGCCAGACAAAATTAAGGAATGAAAAGCAGTTACATTTATTGAAGGCCCTCAGGTACATTTTGGGGAGACAAAGCCCTCCTAGGGCTTACGGTCCCTGTGCATATTGGGGGTTAATGTTCCAATTACAGCTTCAGGTAATGAAGTCATTTACCCCAAGTCTGCTCCCCCTCAACTCACTTTTGTTTGCATTTCTCAGGGTCTGGGACAATGAGGTGTCCTTGATTCCCAGGCCTAGAGGGGAATTGTTCTGTCTGACCAAAATGGGAAAGCAGTAGCTGACACTGTATATGGAGTTTAGAGTTACACATCAAAGAATTTCAGGATTACAAATATGTGAAAAATATAATAGCTAAAATCCTAAGTCATCAGAGTGAGCAGAGCATGTTCTTTTTGTTATGCTGTGCTTCCTATGCAGGGTGTGCTGGTACAAGATTTAAGCAGGCTCCCTGCTATGACCAAGCCCTTTCTTTATGGAAACCCAAGACTAATGGCAAGTCTATCAACCAAGTTTAAAAAACAAAAATTAAGTGTTTCAATGAACTGCACATCACATGGCAGTGTCTTTAAAAAGGCACAAAAGAAAATTTTATTAGTTAATATAGCTCGGCAGGGAGCCCAGGATAAGATTAGATTCTCTGGAAGAACAATAATAACCTTTAAACCAGATACTAAGATTTTTTTTCCTGTGTTTTTATTAAAGTAAACCTACTATGTTAGCGGGCATGAGAGAGATGACACAAAAGCTACCCATAAATAATTTCTTTCAACCATTTATCTTAGGTCCCTTAGGTCTTCTACTGCCGTCAAGTTTACTATAACAAAACAACAAAACACCAACTTTTGCTGCCTGTGTAAGAGTGGTTTCATCATATTCACTAGTTCCTCAATTGATTCTGCCTCTGGAGTTAAGAGAATTAATTTTGCTAATTTCTGTGAGTAATGAAGCACGATCTTACAGAGGAATCAGAGTAATTCTTGGTGATTTGTATCCAAATCTATGAGGCAATTTTCTTTATGGAATCTCCCAAGTCATATGATCATCTTCAGCATATCTACTTCCACAGCTCAAAAAACATTTAAATTAATATCATTTTGGCTTAGTCTTTCCCAGACAGCTCTTTGAGTGGTGAACTGTGCTGCCCTAGCCATTCAGAATGGCAAATGGATTGGCAAAGGCAGCTCTTGGCACACTGTGACACCTTCTCCCACCCATGCTGGGACCAGATATACCCAGGCTGCAGCTCGTGAAATAGAGCTGCATCTTCTCCATGCATGTCTTTGAAGTGCTTCCAATCACTCCATTTCCAGTCTTGCTCCCCACCTTAAATTCCTGTTCCTTGGCATACTTTAACCTAATTCAAGGCTAAAAACAATAAAGGGAAGGATGCCATATAACACTAAAGGTTTTTTTCCCCCTAAATAATCAGTGGTAATGGGGTAAGAGCTTATGAAAGAGAAATGTTCATGGATTATGTGACTGTATTGATGTGCTACCCTCATATGCAATTAGGTAAGTGCTTTCCTTCACATGCCTAAATACTGCCAGAAGATACAGCATCAGATGTTATCACTGCAGCAGCAGAAACAGGAATTGTCTTGAAAGCCTCATGCTGAAAACAACTTTTAACTGGAAATTGGTTAATCCTTTACTTGTATACTAAGAATCATAGAATCATGAAATTGTTTGGGTTGGAAGGGACCCTAAAGTTCATCTAGTACCACCCCCTCCCTTGGGACACCTCCCATTGTCCCAGGCTGCTCCAGCCCCAGTGTCCAGCCTGGCCTTGGGCACTGCCAGGGATCCAGGGCAGCCACAGCTGCTCTGGGCACCCTGTGCCAGGGCCTGCCCACCCTCCCAGGGAACAATTCCTGCCCAAAATCCCACCCAGCCCTGCCCTCTGGCACTGGGAAGCCATTCCCCGTGTCCTGTCCCTCCAGCCCTGGGCAATTGTCTCTCTCCATCTTTCCTGCAGCTCCTTCAGGCCCTGCAAGGCCACAGTGAGCTCAGCCCAAAGCTTCTCCTGCCCGGGCTGAAGAATCCCAGCTCTGGCAGCCTTTCCTGCCAGCAGAGCTGCTCCATATCCCTCTGCTCATCCTGGAGCCTCCTCTGGCCTGGCTGCAGCAGCTCCGGCTCCTTCCTGTGCTGGGACCCCTGAGAGCTGGAGGCATGTTGGTATCCTTCTGAGACATGCATATTCTTGACCTAAAAAAATTAAAACATTAAAGAACATTCAATATTCCATTCCATTCAATATTCATATTCAAGAATATTCAATATTCCATTGTAACGATGGAATTTGAATTTCTGCTTGGGATAATGGCACAGCTTTTCTTTCCTGTTGTAGTAGGCCATCTGTGCAGCACAATCTGTGCTGCTGTGTGGGTACAGCTACAGAAATTTTCAGCTACAGGGGGACCACAGGTGACTTTAAGCCATCAGTATTTTTCAACACTTTACCTGTTCTTATTTCTGCTTGTTCTTATGCTCTACATTTCAGGACACCCAAGGGTGTCTCATAAAGCATAGACAAAATGATGTGTACTCTTGCCATCCCCATTTATATTACAGGGGGATTCACAATTCTCACAGTTTTGTGTTGTTGGCTAAATACCTCCCAAAAGCCTCATGGGGACTGAACCCTTCACCACCTCCTGAGTCTCTCTGCCTCTTCCACATGGTCATGCTGCCAAGTTTCAAAAATTCAGGAGAGTAAATATCCTGGATTTTAGGTCTCCAGGTAGGAACTTCTTGTTGGTTGGGATTTCTCAAGCTACAGTGAAAAGTTTCCTGCTTGTGGTTTTAACTTTGAAGGAGGCTGTAGACCAGGAAATACAGAATTTTATTAATGGGGGCATAAACTTAATGAACAATCCACTGCTAGATACGTAGATACAATGATAGATACACACAAACATTAGAGCTGAGATAAAGACCTGCTTCCCATAAAAGGAGTCAGCTGAAGACTTCCTTGTGAAGTTGTCTGGCAAAGGCCTACTAATTTTTAGAAATAGAAAAAATAGGTGCCATCACTGGTGGTGGTTTTTTGTTTTTGTTTTTTTTTTGTGTTTTACTCTTCTCACTCAGGAATCTCTTTCCAGAGAGAGGCATAAGGTAAACAGTGTTGTTTCAAATTAAAAGGTCTGATTAAAATTTTGAGTGGCAAAACCCCAGGGATTTATAGTGGAAACAAGTAGATCTCTGGAGTGCTTTGTCATCAGCATCAGCTTTTCCACTTAGAATATATGGAATATCCCCACATAGGATTTTCAGATACTAGCTCCTTTAACTTTGTGCCATCTGCAGAGTTTTGCATTAACATTATTCCCACAGAAAGGCTGTAAATGTATCATCAAAAAACCTAAAACACATAGAAACTGGCCCCAAGTTCCTGTAAGGTTTTTGTAACTTTCAGTGTAGTAAACTTGCTCATGTTATTCACCGTGTCTGTGGAAAAACCAATTTCCTGGCTAACTTTTTTTTTTACCTCTGGATGTGTCTCAGATACTTGTTACATAAATATAGCTTTGTTTGTAGGCAGCGTGTGCTGCTAAGCAAAAACATTAACCTGTTTCAGCCAGTGAAAAGGAACAAGTCTTAATCTACATGGAAATACCCAAAGGAAGTGAGGAGCTGGTCAAGCTTGTAGCTACAACCTTCCTTATTTTGACATCCGGGCACCGTTTCCTCATGTGGGTCTTGGAGTCCTGTTTTAGTACATTACCACCATGGACAAGCTGGTTTAAGTTAACTTCTAGGCTGGAGTCTACTGAGTGAAAATAGAAAATGAACAAAAGAAATGTTGTTGGGTGTTTTAGTTTTGTTTAGGGTTATTTTTCTTTTTTGTTTTTTTTTTTTTTTTTTTTTTTTTTCCAGGTGCTTCTNCCAGGTGCTTCCAAAATAATGTGTTTCCCTAAAGCCTAGAAATAAAAACCATCTTATTAAATCACATCATAAATGACCCATGTAGCACAGCTTATTTTACATTACCTGGGTAAGGAGGCACTGAGCCAAATAAATCAAAGTGAACAAGGCAATTATTGTTCCTCCTTTTATGTCACCTAAAATATGGTAGTAATGAACAAATGTGATTAAATGAGAATACTACATTAGTAATAGGCTTTTCATTTATTGTTTTTTAGAGAAATGTTCACTGTGAATATGGAAACCCTTTCACCTTTATTATCAAGCTGACATTTGTATATTTGAAAAGGATAATGTTGCACTTGTAAAATAAGAACAAGCACAAAATGTAGGTGGCTTTCTTTAGAGAGATTTTATGAGCTGGCTGGATTTGTTTTGGATTTTTTTTTCCATGAAAAATAATATGTTCAGGAAGAGGTCAAGACATCTCTTCAGTGCTTGCATGAAAAATTCTATGATTTTCTGGAGACTAAAGGCCACTGTAGAGTCTTTCATGTGCCAGCTGGTTTTATTGAAATAAATGGAATTACTAAATGGAGGTTATGTGGTGAATCAGTTTCTTAACTGACCTGTGTACTTTACCCATTACTTTTCAGAAGGATTAAGATTTCATGGAGTAGTAAATTAGATTCAATCATTACAGCTTAAGTAAATGAAATAGCGATAAGGCCAAGTGTAGAAAAATGGATTAAATTATGATTAAAAATACAAACCAAGGGGGAATATATCTTTATGACCAAGATCAGCCGAACATTTGGCAGGTCTGAAACTCGATTAGGTTTTTAAAGGTGCACCTGAAAGGTTGTTAAAAGGCAATATTCCAGCCTGGTCCTTGCTGGCTCAGACCAAGGGTTCTCTCAGTGCTGTCTCTGAGGACAGCCAGCAGCAGACACAAGAATACAAGAAACAGAAAACAACAGAATTATGGAGAGGTACTAAATGCAGCATTACATATAGCTGCTTTCCTAGGACACCCCCCCTTTCTTTCTGCTTCACAGCCAAGAGTTCACATTGCCTGTGGACCCTCCTGTTGGTTTCACGCTGAAGTGCCTGTGCTCTTTGGATTTCTCTGATCCTTTCCTAACTCCTTCACACATTTTGCAGCAATGTGTTCTGCAGTGGGATTATGCAATCTGCAAGAAGATTATTTCCTTCTGTTTGCTTTGGGCGCCCCATATCCATGATGGGAAATGCTGTTTGATTCTTGCTTAGCAGGAGGTTGCTGGCAGTACCAGAGCTGAGGTTTTTGGTTAGACACTGGATTCAAATTCTGAGCTCTTGAGTCATCCGGATTTTGGGACAGAAGGACAGAGGCTGTTCCACACCAACACTGCTGTTCCTCAGATGGACCCCAAAGCCATGGACTAAATTAACTCAGTGAGCACCTGTGGACATTTCTAGACATTTCAAGGACATTTTACAAAACATTTTGCATTGTTCCATAGACCAAGGGAACAATGTCTCTGTGCCATATCAAAGGATGCAGAGAGGGGTGGTGGTCAATGAGTGTGTATTGGAGAGTGCATGGCCTGGGCATGGAAGAAGAGGTGGAGAATGGATTGCTTTTGTTTTGGGTAAGGTGAATTTTGCCCACAGCAGCTGGAGCGGGGCCGTGGTTTGCATCTGTGGTGGAAAGAGTGTTGACAACACAGGAATGTTTTTGTTCTTGCTGAGCTTGCACAAAGACATTCCTCCTCCTCCCTCCACCCCACCAGGGCAGAGTCTGGGAGTGCACAAGGAGTTGGGAGAGGGCACAGCCAGGGCAGGTGACCCCAGCTGACCCAAGGGACGCCCAAGACCTTACAGCATCATGCCCTGCATGTAGAGCTGCAGGGACAAGGAGGAAGTGGGTGTCATTTGGAGTGCTGGTGTTATCCGAAGTCACCATGACATGTGACAGAGCCTTGCTGTCCTGGGATAGCTGAACACCTGCCTGCCTGTGGGAAGTGAGTAATGGATTCCTTGTTTTGCTTTGCTGTGTGCATGGTTTTCCTTTACATGTTAAACTGTCTTTATCTCAGCCCACAGGTTTTATCACTTTTTTGCCCTCTCAATTCTCTCCCTGATCCCACCAGGGCAGGGTGAGCAAGAGGCTGCCCTTGCAGGGGGTGACTTTCTGGACGGTGTTAAAGCATGTCACACATAAATCATGGCAGCTGATCATGAGAACGAGTGAGCCACTCCCTCACAGTGATGCCACATTATTCCTCAGCAGTGAATTCTGCTTGATGCCCTTACATAACATATATTTTAAAGCAGAAAGGGTCAGGCCAACTCAAACTTTGAGAAAAGGTTTTGGGAGAGCCTAGTAACAATCCAGTATAAAGCCTGGTTATTAAGACAGCCAAAATTCAATCTTGTTTTCCCACAGGAGTCCTTTAGGAATGATCTGGATGCACAGGCCCACTTGTCCTTGCTCAGGGGAGCAGTGATCAACCTTTGCAGAGAGGGCCATAATCCCCATTTTCCATTACTGGCAGGCATGAAACAAACTGACACTTAATGAAGTGTTTTGTAATCCTGTTGGGATGAAAAAAACCCAGTAGCGTAATCCTCACTTGGCCTTGTGACTCTTGTGTACAAAAAATGAAAGGAAAGAAGGAACAGTCCATATCTTTTCTCCTACTTTGTTTAAGGCCTTCCATAATTTAGACATACAAAGCACTCCAAATTCACCTTTGCCTAAAGTACAAAACTTCTAAGAGTATTTTCTCATCCCAAATTACCTCCATGGATTATAAATACTTTCCACTGGAGCCATCTCTCAGAATTGGCTCAGGAGTCAAATACTTGGGAGAAGAACAGAGGAAAGAGAGTTGGGCGAGCTCCCACCAGCTGTCCAGTGATGCGATCAACGCATTTGTGCATCTGTGCTAGCTCTGACCTGCCAGCCAGTCTGGGAAATACATTGCTTATTTGGATCTCCCACATAATGGTATCTTGCAGGATAAGATCTCTCAGTTTATAGAGGAACAAAACCACCTCATCAGTACCAATAATTAACACTTTGTCAGGGTTTTTAGGGCCAAATGACATTGACTGCACTGCGCTCTTGTATTACAGCAGCCATCAAGCCAAAAATTGATTGTGCTTCAAGGCAATGTGTCGAAGGAGTCATGATCCTCTATGTCACACTGTGTCCGTATTCGCCCCGAATTATCTCCCCCTCACTGACATTAGCAAACCTTTTGAGCACAGGCCAACAGGAGAATAATGGAGGTCATTGAGAGTGGTTCCAAGAGATCAGTTTTCAGCTAAATAGGTCTGTGCAAACCCCATCCCTGGGCTGTCCCAACAGCCTTTTGTTGCAGCCAGTAGGGAGAACAAGCAGCACTTGCCGTAAGTTATTTGTGAAGGGATTCAGGGCTGGATCCAGAAGCCTGATGCAGGAAGCCAAATCAGAGCCAGAGGGGTGTCCAGCCTTTCTTGGCAGACAGGCACCACCTGTGTGCCGGTGATGGCTCCAATCTGCAACTGAGCCGTGTGTAGATTTTGTTTATCGCCGCTGAAGATGGCAGAGGAGTGAATGCTGCCTTTGTGCCTTGTTTGTTGTCTCAAGTGGATGGATTTCAAGGCGATCCTTCTGGCTTGCTCTGCTTTATTGTGGTGGGATGGGGCTGGGGGCTGTGAGTGTTGCTTTGGTAAAAATGGTTTCATGTCACAGTTGGTTGTAATTGAAAGGGTGAGAGCGCATCCAAAAGCAACATTAAACAGATTGTGCTAAATATGATGTGCTGTCTTAATCAAATACGTCGTTTGAAGGGTAACCAAACACAGCCACAGCTTTACTGTAGTTACATGGTCATTTACTGGGAGCCAATAAATTACACCCGGCTTGTTAAAACTGTAGTGACCTTTTCAAGGCTGAGTAGAGCACTAAGTGTATTAAACGAGCCGTGTTTCCTTATCTGGCATGACAGATGTTTGATTTTGTTGACATTTTCAGGAATGCACAAACAATTATGACTTCAATTGTTTATTCATCAGAGAATGCAAAGCTACCTGATGGTGCTTATGTACTGGAGGGTATTGCTTAATAAATCTTGCTGGGGGTTGTTGGTGCCACCTAAGTTTATTAGCATTTAAAAAGACATAGGCAATTTTTTTTTTCTTTGTGGAAAGGTCATTCCTTTCTGACGGGTGATGTTTTAGGCACCAGCAGTATCTCCTGGAAGTGTGAGACATTTAAGAAATTACTTCCAGGCATTACAGAGAAATCAAGCATTGGCACAGAACTGCATGAAAAGGCATCTAATTTGGGTACTCCAGAATTTTACAAGATTCACCAAACAAAGGAGCATCCTCTTCCCCTGGGTGGTCTCTGAATGGATGGGGAGTAGCTGATGGATGTCTGACTGGGAATTCTTTCCATTTACTTGATGGCAGCCCAGAATTTCTAATTTTTGGCAAATGTTTGAGCAAACATTTCAATTTTCTTCCACTTATAATACCTATTATAGCAACAGAGCACTGTGAAAACATTGCCTGTTGAGAAAATGAGGTAAGGGAATGATTGCAGTCCTTTGGACATTTGTGTGAGACCACTTGAACTGAGCAAATAAATGAAGACTTACACAATATTTATTCAGACATTGCAGCACTATATAAATAATAATTCTGTGCAAAGACTGAAGTTTTAGGAATTAGGTTTTATGGCTAAGAAGTACAGAACAGAGGGAAATGTAATGGTAAAGTTTTAGAAATAGTTTTAATTTCTTAATATTCTGGCTTATTCATTCCCAGGTAACAAATACTATTTTCCAGTGGAACAGAGAGGAACATCAAGCATTTACATAATTATTAATTTTTACCTGTACACCATCATATACATAAAAAGTAAATGTAAACCAATAACTAAGCAAAGATGCATCACATAATGCTAAATAAAATGGTGGGACAAAAAGCTAACATTTTTTTTCACACAGTTTTGGGGTTTTTTTACCATACCTATGTAAGTTTTACAGTTCATTTGACATTCAAAAGAATTTCTTAATTGGATAGACCTTGACTATTTCCAACTGCTATTTTATAGCTCGCCTGCCAAAACAAACCCCACAGAACATTTGCTAGGACTTCTCAATTTTTTTTAAAAATATATCTGTATTCTAAGTAATGTAACTACATTTACAAGGTCTGTTGAGACTCAATAAGGAAAACCTGAACTTCTATGTAAATGGCTGCTTTGTATCGCATCAGCAATGCCATCCTCCCTGCCTTAAAACCACATTTGTTTTTCAACATATGTAGTACCATAGAACTTTGGCTCTTTTTGGGGTTTTGAATGCTTTCTAAGTTTACAATATTTTTATGATAAAAAGAAACTGATGGGAAGAGAAGAGAATGAAGAAGATTGTGAAGGAGAGAGAAAGAGAGGTGATCTGTGGTGGCTTCCCAGAGGTATGGCTTTAATCCACACCGTTTGAGCTGCTCTGGTGAGGGTGTGCTCTCAGTAGCACCTGCCGAGCTATTCCACTTTTCACAGACTGTTTACAGCATAGGAGGGATGGTTGTGGAATTTTACTAGGAGAGAATGAGCCTAAGTTGGTGCTCTAGTAAATAAAAAAAATAATAACTACATACAATTGTATTTAAACATGCTTTTGAGCAAGTGATGGAAGTCCAGTCTGATCTCATACAAAATTAGGTTGACTATCAATTTTATGGGCCTACTGTAAGGAAAAGTGATAGCATCCAACACCCCATAAAAACATGGGGGTTTGAGCCCTGTCCTTGTGCTTGGTCCTGTCCTGGTGCTGATGCTTGGCTTTCTGGGCTTTGCAATTCCCATCCTTGGAGTGGTCTATATAGCCGTAAAAATAACTTGAATAAACCAAAAAACTGACCTATCTGAAGTCTTGATCGCTTAGGTTTTGCTGACCTACTTAGGATTAGATAGAGTAGCTGGCAAATTGTTTTACATAGTTTGATTCCAGAGGTAAATTCCAACTGAACCGCTGCAGTGTTGCTTTAACTTCAAAGCAGTCTCAGAGAATTAAATAAAATTTAGGCAACTTTGAAGTCGCACCTTCAGCTACTTCAGTTGTACTGCAGGGAGGTTGGCAGCTGCCCACACGCTGCTTTTGGATTATGTAGTGGTTAGAAGTACTTCAGCTGTCCCTAACAATTTAAATTATGCAGGTATTTCCAGAATATCTCCCCATTTTGCTGCCACTCCAGAATAAGAAGATAAAGGACCTTACTTAGGGATGGTCAGCTTTCCCCCGACCCCTCCAAAAAAACCCCATCCTTTCCACACCCAGCTTCAAAAAGTCAGCACTAAAATATTCCCAAATGAGCTATCAAGAGGCACTTAGAGCTCCTAGCAGTGGGTTGAGACAACAGTGAGTTAACAACCGAGTTCCTGCAGTTTGGCTGAAAACAATTCCCTGCAGTATTGGAACCAGAGGACAGCACCACGTCTGGGAGAAACAACCAGGAAACAGAAGTGACAGCATGGTTTTGGAGCACAGGGATGTGCACATTTCCAGAAAAGTTTCCAATTAGCTGTTCCCCAGATCCGCTCCGGGCTGTCAGAAAACAAGGTCTTGGAGAAATGTGTCTTCTTTAGGGAGGCATCACTTCAGTTTTCACCTTCAATTACCTTGGCTCATGGAGGCAAGTGAAAAGGATTTCTTACTCATATTAATGACCTGTATATTTATGTTTGTGTTTTTTTCCTCTGATGGCCCATTCTACCAGTTTCAGGCAATAGCTTTGTTTCACTAGCAAAGCCCCATTTAAGCCCAGTACCTGTGCTGATTGATTGGCTTGGTGGCTAGCAGGTTTTTCCTCCCTTGAGGAAGAGATCTTCTTGTCTTTACAAAACTGCATTTAGTCCAGAATTATGGAGCTGTGGTTTCTTTTCTTTTTTTGCTAAACTTAGTTTAAAGAGCTCTGAAGAGTTATGAATGTTAATGGTGCAACTAAAGTTTTACAAAAAAGAAACAAAAACAAAACCTCAGACCACACTTTTCCCTCTCATCTCCATCCTTCCACCACTTGTCATAATTTTCATATATATTTATATACATTTTCACATGCATGATTTTTACACTTTTTTTTTTTTTTTTTTTTTTTTTTTTTTTTTTTTTTTTTTTTTTACTAGCAAGGTACATTTCCACATTTTGTTGCTGGCTGTGGCTTAGTCGAGTTCTCAGCAACACTATTTATACAGTGACATTTTTCAAAGAGCTGCACGCTCTACATAGCTAATGGAAAAAGGTGGTGCAACCACAGAAAAGGACTTAATGTTATTCATGGAATACCAAAGGAGAAAATGGAACAGTGGATCACATTAATTCCGGCAAATACTATTATTTTAAACTCATTTAAATTCAAGTCAAACTAACATTTATCTTCCCTGTGCAAGCAGAGCAAACAGGAGCTGAGCCAGCGCTCACTGTTTGCAGAAGGGGCTACCTCTGAAAAACCCACAGAAAAGGCAGGGGGCAGAGCCCACATTTATGTTTTAATTGAAACAATGATTAATTTCACCACAGAGGGTCTCACAGTCACTGTCTTTCTGTCTCGACCTGCCATAAGCCTCTCTGTGCTACTCCAAAGTGTTTTCCCAGTAACATATATCCTAAACCTGCACCATTCTGCCTTATTTCTCAACAAATGTCTTTTTGTGATAATAGAAGATGGAATTATGACACTTTTGCCAATAAATTACTGTTATTGTGCTCCTCTGATACACATTCCAACTTACAATTAAGCAACCCAGAGACTGTTTTGCCCTACTATTTCTATCCTAATGTGTATTTTCACACATTAAAATAATGATTACAAAAAGGTTCTCATAGCAGTTTGATGTACTGCACTGAGATGGGAACAGGCAGGAATATTTTAATAGCACTGTATATTGTGTCCCAGCTCTGATACCCCCTATTGGTGTATTGTTTGACCTTTATACAACTTTATTTTCTTGCTCATGAAATTGAGAACAACTGCTTTCTTTCTCATGGAGGCAGCAAATTTTTTTCTTCCCTTCTTTCTACTTAATAATTCTATTTAAAACAAACAAGCAAACCATTGATGTTACTGCACTGAATATTCAACCAAAGTAATGAACTGCAATGTATAGATGATCTTTACCTTTAAAGGATAAAAATAATTTGAATGTGCTAGCCCATTCAGTACTAAGTTCTACTTTCATATTTTCATCCTCCAGCCCTATTTGTTTATAAATCTCAAAATTGTTTCATGTTCAGACACAAATAAAAATCTCAGGCTAGCAAGAAACAAAAGAGTAGCTGATAACTTCTATTAGAAAATATTTTGAATTTCCCCCCTATTATTTAATTAGCAGTAAAAAGATCTTAAAGCAATTTTCACATGTAACTCACACTCTTAATTACTGTACAGGGCAGCACCTCTGTAAAGGGGGTCACAATTTTAAAGAAGAAAAAAACCTTAGTCCAGGTTTTTGTTGTACTTATATCAATTATGCAAGGGTTGTCCACAATAATTCAGAAGTGGGGCTCATCCAAGCCAGCTTGTCTCCAACATGGATTAATACCACATGCTTCAAAGCACAGCTGAACAAGAATTGAAATTTCTGTTCTTTGTGGAGGAAAAAAAAAAAAAAAAAAGATTCCTATTGCTTTCTGAAGGGTGGATATGGAAAGGATACACTGCCAAATTTAACCTGCTGAACAGAAATTCCAGAATACTTTGATTTGAAAAATAATATATTACTTTTCACCAAATCAAAATACCTCCTTCAATGTAACTAAACCCAAGGCCTTCCAGACTTGTCCCTCTGGAAGAAGGAGTGGTCCAGAGTAAGAAAGACAGATCCACAAACTGAAAACATCCAAAATATTAAAGCATAAGGACATCTAATTCACATCTGCTCAGATTTAATTCAGAGATGGCTTGAAGACTATACCTAACATAATTAAAATGGTAAGCCGTGAAGCTCTCTGGAAGCTAAACAGAGAGGTTTTGAGTTTGTGCCAAAATAGAAAACATGAAGGTGAAAATTATAACAGGAAAATTGGGAAAAAAATCAGTGATCATTAACAATTTCCTTTAAAACTAGCATCTGGCAAGCAGAAAAATACAATAATTCACACAAATGTGTTATTTCCCAGAGGTCCTTTACCTACTTCCTTGTTTCCCTCATACAATTTTAATGAAGAAGAGCACCACTTACATATTGCTTTTTTGCCTGTTTTCAACTGATTTATCTTCTACCAAGTCAAGGTGCTCTAAAGGGAACTCAAAAGGCTATTTTAAAATAAGTATTTCATTGGGTACCCAGACTATTATATAGCTGAATGTGACAGAACACACAGTTATGTTTTTGAACAACCTAATTCTGCAGCTTTTGGGCTTGAATGAATCTGATCCATCTATCTTAATACCATTAAATATCAGTTCATTAATATATATTTAAAGTGATACTTCAGTCTCTAGAAACACTCAGGGGCTGGGTATTTCCATGCTAGTATCTGTAGTGCGAATGTGTTCAAAAAAGTCATTCTGAAAACACAAAATGTGGTGAGAAAAAAAAAAATTCTGAGTTTCTCTGGCACACCTCTTCAGCAGTCAGTAAAGAAACAGTGGACTAGGAGAACTTAAAACACTATACCATAGAACGGGTAACCTACAAAAGATTAAGACCATGGTAAGTCTGGGGAGTACACAAAAAAAAAATGCCAGTTAAATGAATAAACAAATAAGTATGGTTGAGGAAGTGTTGGCTGAATGCAGGGATCTCATACGAGCAAAGAAAAAAATGCAATCTGGAGTTGTGCCTCTGAAATTCAAACACAGTGAAACACCTGGTATTAATGATAGGAGCCACATCTCTTTCAATGACAACCTGTATTTTCCACCCAGGCAACCAAAATCATCAGTTTCACTTTGCTTTATTGAGCAGTGATGAAATTACATATTATCTAGAAGTAAAAAAAAATGCCTTTGGGTAGAATGCAGACTGCCCCATTTTGCTTTAACAGAAAGACCAGCACAGATACATTAATGTATTTCTACTGCAGAAGTGAAAACATCTGAAACCCTAAGGGAACCAATTACTTAAGTCAGGCAGAGAACTTAGAGACTTGGTAATTGATGAGACTTGAAAACTACTGAAAACTGCCCAAGCAACTCATGTAGGGGAACAACCTAGTTCTAAAGGGATTAATTACAGCCTTGGCAGCACGAGGAATAACAGTTTGCCATGACTGGAGAACACAAGTACTCATTTTCTAACTTACAGCGTGCAGGTGTTTTACCAAAAATACAAACTACCTATACTCAAGAAACCTTGAATTAACTGACCATATTAATGAAGGCTACAGTTTTGTACATTTCCTTTGTGAATGAAAGATTAACTAATAGCACACCACAAACACAGGTTTATCAAATAGTTCATGACTAACATGATGCATCTAGTCAGCCCTCACAAAGCAGGGCTGATGTTGTTTCATTTTTGCCTGACTTGTACTGGCACACAAAAACTGTGATTTTACGGGGCGTGACAGCACAGAGGAGGTTCAGCTCCTCCATCCCCCCAACACACAGCCATAGAAATTATGTAAAACGGCAGCAGATGAAAGATTACAGGTACAGGGCTCCCCATCCGTGATTTATTTATCCAAGTTAGTGGCAGGGTTGGAAAGAGGGTCATGATTTAGAGGCTTCTTGTAACTAGCAGCCCCAAGACCTTTCTGCTCCTGAATGACTGTGATCCATCAGTGTAACAACACTGAAAAGAGATGATTATGGTTTTAGAACACATCACAAGCAGAGAAAGTATCTAAGATCTCATCCAAAAATAATTGCTTTAAGTTTAACCACTGGTGCTCAAAAATATCTTTGAAAACTACACAAGAAGGGGGTGGCATTCAGAAAGGAGACCTTGTTTTCAGGGCAGTAAAGGAACTCGTTTGCCCATCCCAGAGGGCGAACCTTCAGAGGTGATGTGCGCTCTTTCCATGCCCATCAGGGCCTTTGGAGTAAGGCGGCACAGTACTTCAGACTCACCCCTGAAAAGAGAAGTGTGGCACTCAGGAGCTGTTCTTTATGCGCAGCATGTTACCACTCCCACATACTTTTGCTGAGGGAGTGTGATGAGAAACTGGCATCCATACAGATTGGAATGGCAAGAAAAGAGTACAAAATTTTATGGAACTGTTCGGTTTGCAGACTCTGATGCTTCAAGGCCACATTAAATGCACTGTGCTGCAGCAGGAAGATGTTTGAGTGAGGGGGGAAAAAGCAAACCAGAAAAGTTCACAAGAAAGTACTAACAGAAAGCCATCGGTTCCTTTTCAAACACTGCCAAATCTTCAAGCATCAGTTCTGGTAACTACAGAGTGTTACCAATACTTTTTATCTAGTCCGAATTGTGCCTGTGTCACCCCCTGAACCTGAAGCCTCATGAAACCTTTAGGGCAGTGCCCACGTCCCTGCTCAGAGCTGCTGCTACAGAGACCTGGGAACAGCATCTCTTCAGAACTGCTGAGCATGGAAAAAAAGCCACAGAAAATCCTCACTGAAGTTAAAAATTCCGCAGCGTGGATTATGGTGACAGGAAACCCACTGCTGTAAACTGTCCCAAGCCCTTATTCTCTGCAGTAAAAGAGTTCAGCCCAATCCTTGTTTTGAAATGTGTTTTTCCCTACCCTCTGTTTTTATATATGGTGACAATTAAGTGTTTAATTTAAAGGCAATACACTGCAATTTGAAGGGATTCCAAGTACACACCAGCTGTCAAAAGCACTTCAGGAGTTTCACAAAACACACAGCCCAAGGCCTTGGGGTTTAAGATTTTATTTAGAGACATCCAGCATGGGTTGCAGCTATCATTTCCCCCTTGAACGATGCTGTGTAGAAGACTTCCAACTCTGCAAGAAAAAGAAAACAAAGAAATTTAAGAGCCCAGTAGTCACCATGTATTTTAATTAGAATTTTTGATTTATTTGAAGACTCTGCTTCACCCACTGTCTGGTTTTGCATCAGAAGCCTTGACTCGCATGAAACCACACAGCTTTAAATGCTCAACTTCAATACAAGTCTGCTGATTTTGGTTTTCTCCTCAGCCGAGGGTAGAATAAACATCAAATTGGTGAAGGAATTACATAATTTGTTCCAATTATGAGATTCAAATGAGGACCAGTATTTCCTTTCAAGAACTATCTGTGTCAATGAAGCTCCTAAAAAAAGCCTAGTTTCTCAGATTACATACAATACCAGGTATTTCCAAAGTGGAATCACCGCTTCCGACAAACCAAAATGGGCTTCCAACTGGAAGTGGCATGGTTGCACAGTCTGAGTCATGCCTGACGCTTGCTTTGTTAGGATCATCACCAAGCACCAATTAATTTCTATTAATGACCTTACCTTAACTGGACAGCAACGCATGAATGATGTAGATGGTGAGACCGTTTTGATACAAGTTCAAGAAAATGTGATTTTCCCCTGAGCTTTATTTTGGCACATCAGAATGTGTTTACAGCATCACAGTTTCTCATCCTGTTTGTCACATCACACCTGCCAGAGACTCCCACAGGTCACACCAGGTGCACCCTTATCTCCTCAGGGGAGGCACCAAACAGGCGGGCAGAGTGGAGTGGCCTCTGGGGAGTCAAAGGTCACAAACCACCGAGTGCAGCAGCTGTGTGACACAAACTTCCACCTGCTCACTGTTTCAATTATTGTTATGCAACTGCAGACCACAACACTTCAGCACCTGGACTGCAAAAGGCTGAGAATAATAAAGGTTTCTGACGAGGTCAGGCTCATTAAATTTCACTATGCTATGAAATCCAACAAAAGCAGTTACCTAGCTAGAGCAGCTACAGCCTGACCTCTTCACTTCTTCAGGAGTTGATGTCTGACTATGAAGAAAGGGGCACCAAATCCACTCCCAAAGAACACACACATCATTGCGAGCAGCCGCCACTTGTTGTCCACAGAGAATGGGAGGTTCTAGAGGAACAAAAAAGGGAGTTTTACCTTTGCAATCAACGCATTAACTCCTTTCTAATCCATGCAGAAGTGCTAAGGATCTCAGAACAACAACAACAACAAAAGGCGGTTTCGAAGCATTTTCAGTATTTCTCAAAGAAAGAAACCACAGTATTTAGCATAATAAATAACCTTGCAGTATCTGAAGGGCACCTACAGGGAAGCTAGAGCTAGACTCTTCCTCAAAATTTAGAGTGGGAGAACAAAAACAGATTCTTACTGGAAGAGGAGAGACTTCAGCTGGACACTTCAAAGACACTCTTTGGCCTCAGGGTGGGCAGGCCCTGGCACAGGGTGCCCAGAGCAGCTGTGGCTGCCCCTGGATCCCTGGCAGTGCCCAAGGCCAGGCTGGACACCGGGGCTTGGAGCAGCCTGGGACAATGGAAAGTGTCCCTGCCCATGGCAAGGGGTGAAATAAAATGATTTTTTAAGGTCATTTCCAACCCAAACACTCCACGATTACAGCCTGAATGTGACCTCTGAAGGTCANAAGAAAGGGGCACCAAATCCACTCCCAAAGAACACACACATCATTGCGAGCAGCCGCCACTTGTTGTCCACAGAGAATGGGAGGTTCTAGAGGAACAAAAAAGGGAGTTTTACCTTTGCAATCAACGCATTAACTCCTTTCTAATCCATGCAGAAGTGCTAAGGATCTCAGAACAACAACAACAACAAAAGGCGGTTTCGAAGCATTTTCAGTATTTCTCAAAGAAAGAAACCACAGTATTTAGCATAATAAATAACCTTGCAGTATCTGAAGGGCACCTACAGGGAAGCTAGAGCTAGACTCTTCCTCAAAATTTAGAGTGGGAGAACAAAAACAGATTCTTACTGGAAGAGGAGAGACTTCAGCTGGACACTTCAAAGACACTCTTTGGCCTCAGGGTGGGCAGGCCCTGGCACAGGGTGCCCAGAGCAGCTGTGGCTGCCCCTGGATCCCTGGCAGTGCCCAAGGCCAGGCTGGACACCGGGGCTTGGAGCAGCCTGGGACAATGGAAAGTGTCCCTGCCCATGGCAAGGGGTGAAATAAAATGATTTTTTAAGGTCATTTCCAACCCAAACACTCCACGATTACAGCCTGAATGTGACCTCTGAAGGTCACTTCGTCCCCTCTTCTACTCTTCCTCCAGCCCAAGGTGGGGCCAATTTGCTGCAAGTCTCATGCAAATACAAAACCCCCAGATAATGCACGTCCACAGCTCCCCGAGGGTTCTGGTATTTCATTATCTTCACCATGAAGAATTTCCTCGTATCAGTTACGCATATAAAAAAAAAAGCTTTTAGACCGAAGGCTTGAGAAAACACACCAGGTACATCAGAAAGCGTTTACAGTATCATTGTTACTCCTCATACCGCAATACTCATCATCTGTACCACGGCAGGGAAGGGCGCTGGAGTCGGTCACCACGCAATCTGCGCTGCTGTGGCCGTACCGGCATCCCCGCGCCGCCCCGAAGCCCACACAACACCGGCTCGGCACAAGGCAGCCATCAACCTCCACCCCGCCATCTCCCTCCCCGCGACCTTCAGCACCCCGGGACGCTGCTGCCCACCTTCCCGGGTCCCTCCTCATAGTGGCTGCGGCGGATGGCGGAGGTAGCGAAGCGGCGGACACCGGCGGACAACATGACGGGGACAAGAGACAGCGGCCACTCGTCCGCCCTACGCGACCTTCCCGAGGGTGGCACGGCAGAGCACGGCACGGGGACCGGAACCGGAAGCGCTGAGAGGAAGGGGACGCCGGCAGCATGACGGGAAATGTAGTTCCGCGCGGTCACGTGGCACCAAACGGCGGCCTGCGGTTGGTCGAGCCCCGCGCGCGGCGGGGAGGGCGCGCCGCT
>WBMY01014875.1:103572-130256 GCA_013397315.1 Donacobius atricapilla | reverse complement strand
TTTTTGCCAGGTTTTCTTTTCCAATAATATGTTACATTTTGCTCCTGTGGATATGACTTGTTGATGAGTTCTTTCAGGTGCTGCTTTCTTACTCACTTTTCCCCTCAAAGAATGTTTCTTTTCTCGATCTAGATGCCAGAAAATACAAATAAGAAAAAAAACCTACAGGTAGCTAAAGAAAATAACGCATGGGATCTATCTTTTGTGATGGAAGAAAGAAGCATAGAAAGCTTAATGTATGTTTTACAAAGTACAAAGGGCCATACTTTGGGGGTTGAAGCTGCCAATCACTGAGATACAGATGAAACAAGACAAGATAAAAGTCGTACTGGTTTTTAAAATCCTCTTTTATGACTAAGTAAACAGCTGTTTTTAAATGCTGAAATTATGTATGATCAAGTTGAGATCTGTGTACTTCACAAAAGCTTTTTAATAGCATAAGCTCCCTAAACTGTTGTGCTAGTGTCATGGACAGAGGGCTCAGGAGACAAAACAGCTATCAAAAACATTGCTGTTCTACAGAAATTATCCTCTGTTTTTGTTGACACAATAAATTATTTTGTCTGCATTCAACTTAGGAATTAACCTCCCTTCAGTCATACAGGTATTAACCACAAGGTTAAGCAGTTAAATGCTAAGTAAGGAAAGGGAAAGGGTGACTAGAAGCTGGGAGAGACATTATATAATGGATATTAATTATATGTTTTTTAGCAAAACTATGGGTTAACAAAAATATCTCTGTTGGAGTAATCTGTCAGTCAATTTACAATTGTAGAAGTACGTCTTTTATAAGGATAATGAACTTGCCTCATTTGTGATAATTGTTTTTCTTCCAGAAAGTAGGTGCTCTGAAATATAAAAGTATCTTACAAAGGTAAAATAAACAATTAATAGTATTAAAAATAACATGGGGATCTTCAACTGCAGAAAGAGGTGTTGGTGTGTGAAGCATTTGTATTTAGCACAACGAAAAGCTGAAAACCTGGACACGAAATTGTGGCGGTTTCAGTTGAATCGAGCAGAAACACCAATTAAGTTGTAGTGGTTTTGGTTTGCCAATCCGAGTTTCCTGGTCAGTGCACCAATTACCTGTTCAAAAGCTGTAAGCAAGAGATCCTTTCCCAGGGCTTGTTTGTCTTTAAATGTGATTTCACAGAGGCATTTTCAGCTCTCGTCAGTGTTTTAACCAGGTGTCAATATTCAAAACTAGCCAGCTGATTGGTTCTGTCAGTTCTGAGGGATACTGCCAAGGTCCTTACAGGGAATTGCGTCTGTAGCTGGCGAATCTTTCATTAACTGAAAACCAAACTATGTTAAAACACAATGGAAATACAGATAATATTAGTTTAAAAGAGTTATTACTCAGAAGTGATACCTTGATTCCAGAGAGCCCACATTAGTCTCCGGCAAGTGAACTAGAGTAGTAAAAGGAATTGTTCTTTGGAAGCAGGTACAGATTTGTTGCAGACATTGGATAGCAACAGGATGCCCATTGGAGGAGGCTGATAGGAGAAGTAACATCGTTTATTTTTCCATTATAGCTGTTAAAACCAGTCAAGCTTCCAAATGTGCAGGCCTTCCTTAAGGTGTGAAACTGAGTTACTTTCAAATGCAAATATGCGCTGAAAATAACTTTTTCAGGGCACAGTTCAAAGGACACTTTCCTCCCCCAGCTGTTCTTTGGCTATATAATTTCAAAGATCCAGTTCATGGCGTAGGAGTACAAAGACTTAACTGGCCCACAGAAAGGTGTGCAACAGTTGTAGCAAAGGTGGAAATGGATGCATAGGAATAGTGCTTTTCTTGGCAGCAACGTCAGTTTATATTTGCAGAAAGAGCTTGTCCAACTAGAGCTTTACTGCAAATACATATATATAATTTGGTATTAGGACATTGTAATGGTTTCACGTTTGCCGAATTTGTTTTGTCCAATTTAGTGTAGTGGTCTACCTTCCCACTATGGAATAGGATTAGAAGAAAGGCAAACCAGGCCTAATTTAAAGATAGAAACAGTTAGATCTATTAACACACACTAAAGGGCGAACAAAAAACCCCCATGAAACCTTTTTGAAAGCACTCCCCTCCTTCCTACCAGCACTTTACTTTTCTACAAAACTATGTATAGAGACAGAAAATCAGAACTCTAGGTTAGTACCACTTAAAGAATAGTCTTTCTCAGTCTTTGAGAGAGACAANTCCTGCCTGGGCCTGCGGACAGCCACACGGTCTCAGCCACGGCATCTCTGAAAGCCTCAAATCCTCGAGGTGTCGAAAAGCTCAGAAAGGGCGCCCGGATCTTCTCTCCCCTGCAGCCCTGGGTCTCATGGGGTGGGTCTGGCCCAGCCTGGGCTCGGTGCTGCTCTCCGGGGCCCCGGGGGGATCATCTCCCTGGGCCCGGCCGGCGGCGAGGGGCAGGCCGTAGGAGGGCTGGGTGTCAGCAGCCGCGGCTCCCCTTCCTCTGCCGGCGTCTGCCGGGCTCGGGGACCCGGCTGGGCTCCGGCCAGGGCCAGCCCCGGCACGGCCCCGGGGGCGGCAGGGCCTGAGCTGAGCCCCGCTGCTCCCCCTGCTTCCATGTTACCTCATGGCAGGCCCGCAGCAGGAAGGAAGCGTTCCCAAAATCCCACCTGTATTTAACCCCTGTGTCCCAGGGGTGCACACCTGTATCCAACTGGCCAACCTGGCTCTTGGTTTTAAAGCAGATCACTAATTGATTTTTACCAGTCATGCCAAACCAGTACAGACCTGAGAAAATTATTACATGAGACAAATCAAACTCTTTCCCAAACCTGAGATGCTGTTAATGCCTAGTGCATTTAATAATTGTGTTTCCCAGGATCATTCGTGATGATATTCAAGATAAGGTGATAGGTATTAAAATATTACTTAAGAATTCAGTGTATTGTGATATACTGGAAACAAGAGAATAAAATAATTACAAGTTTTGTTTTGTACTATAATATCTTTATGTGCAGTCATCTTCCTGACAATCTACTGTTGTCATTTTGTCAGCTGCCACTCCACAAATTGTCTTTGACAGTATAATTAACATTTTTAACCTTTTACAGTTAACACGCTAACATAAGAGTTAACCTAGGCAGGTCAAGTTACTGCTCTCAACCTGAATTAAAATATTATTATTTTTGCATCTCTTTGAAACTTGAAGGTGGGCCTTTGCTTCTGAATTTTGCCTGTTAACTCTGTATAATTTGGTTTGCCATTAGGATTGCAGGGGGAAGTAACACAGTACCTGTGTAATTCATACTTTTAAGCCATCATGAATATAAAAGTGCTGTAGGAACTTACTTGCTTTCTCTCTGCTTATTAGTGTCATTTTAGTGAAAACCACAGGTAGTATGAGAAGTTGAGCACAAATTTGTAGATTGGGTGTTATTCATGAAAGCAGCAAAGGTGGATGTGCATAGTGACAAAATCACATTTTTGGCAATGTACCTAGATAAATTTATTTTCACATTATTTGAAATAGTTCAAAAATTGCCCCTCCATGTAAATGATTCCTTATGGAAGCAGAGTCTTATTTTTATGTACTGTCAATATTTCAGCAGCTGAAATAAGTGTCTAGCAATAATATTTTACCCTGACAGAATTACTTTTTTCATTAGTCTTTTAATTAAATATCCCAAAAGACTGTTTAAAACACATAAGAGAAGGTTGGTTACACGAAACCTATTCTAGAGGCTTAATGAGGACGCAGCACTTGCACAGTGAGTAAGAACCACTTTGCATTATTTATTTTATCTTCATGTCTTTCTCTAAAATGGAGTATGTAAAGCTCTATTTTTTATCATAGGCACCAAGACAGCTGGTTTGCAATTACAGCAAGCAGCATTATAATTACTTGCATTTTGAACTGTCTCATTGTTCAAGCCATTGCTTGGTTGCTAAAGTTTGTGCTTGAAGGAGGTCTTTTGTGTGTAATAATATCTTAGCCCTGAAATCACCATTTTTCCTTGGAGGTGCAGTACGCAGTTTACTTGGTGGTAAAAGCGAAAAATGCCCTTAATTTTTCTGCCCTATTTGTACTTATTTTTCTATATTTTGAAAAGGGATTTTTTTAAAGTCTGCTTATTGGTTTCTCCATCAGGAGGATAGTAGGTGGTTCAAAATATGCATGGGAGTACAAAAGAGCCCTCAAAATACAGCTATTCTAATATACATATGATAAATATGATTCACATAATTTTCACACATTGTTTTATTTCTTTTTTGTTCTTTACAAGTCTTTAGTCATGCACAAGCCTTTTTAATATATTCATATTGCTGTATTGTTTGTAAAACTTTTTATTTATAAAATCTTCCACTGATGCCTTGTTTCTAGCTGTTCACAGCGATACATGTTGTCACCCTTACTGAGGTAGGTGAAAGACCTGCATGTGTCGGAAAAAAAAAAACCCCACCAGATCAATTGTTTTTGTCCCTTTATTTTGAAAGGAAATGCTGAGGGGTAAAGCTCCATTTAATTAAATCAGTGTTATTCAACAAGGTATTAGTTGTTTCCAAAGCCATGATAGATATTGTGAGCGTTTCCTAGAGGAATGTATTCTTTTCAGTAGGCTAAAATTTTTGACATATTGGGCTAACCCATAAGTGCTGCCAAGTTTTGAAGGAGGTGTTTAACCTACCTAGGGTTTTTTTTTTTTTTACGAGTTAAAAGACCAAATTACACTCAAACTACCGAGTCAAGCAGTTGGTATACAATGAATTGGAAAGGGCTTTTTGTGTAAGTCAACATGTCCAACTGTACGTGTGGTAAAGTGGTATGCTGATATGCCAAGTTTCTGTAATTTCCATCAAAAGGGCTGACCATGCATAAGAACCAAAAACTGAGGAGCATTTGCCCATTATAGTGTTCGTTGATTTCAGTCATTGCAGGCATGCTCTGGGTGATTCACAGTGCTGAGGGTTTCTGTGAGACAATGACAAAAAAAATGCAGCAGTTAGAGAGAAATAAAGGTTGAGGGAGGAGTGCTTTTCTATTAGGTACTTTTTATGCAAAAAATCACTTTTAACTATTGAAGATCCGTTTGTGTTCCTCTATAACTTATAGTAACAGTGTAATTACACCTCTGTTTGCTATTGTTTTAAGTACTTTCACAGTACACTTTCTGGACAGATGTTTCCAGCAACTTCTAGTTGGCCATAAGGAGGAGCTCACTGTACTATTACGTTCTGTCTTTAATTATGACAGATGATTTAACTGCTAAGCAAGTGTTGCTCTAATTTTATTTATACGTTGTTAGACTAAGGATTCACTTGTGACACCTGCTTTTAACTGTGTCTTTTACAAGCATACCTGGCACTGTGGTTACTGCTGACTTACCATGATGAAAGAACAGTAACTGATGTTTTTGCAATCCATTCTTAGGTACCATACACATACATGCCAGTGTTGACAAGAGGTGAAATTGTGTAATTTCAATTTTGACATCACTAAGAATATAAAAGTGATTTATTGTAGTTTCCAGAGCGCAAAGCTGGAACTCCTGAAGTTGCTGGAAGTACCTGAAAGGTGCGCTAGTTCATGGGACCTGATGAGATGCACCCACAGGTCCTGAGGGAACTGGGTAATATTTCACCCTCTTGCAAATACTTGACAAGAATCTATGCATGTTTCTTACGATATTTTGATTCATTAGTAACATTCCAGTTCAGTCTATTTACATGTGAGCCTGTCACTTCCTCCAGCGACCTGTTCAGTGATTTCTTCTTCAAACTGAGTTTTTCAGAATGTTTTTGTAATATGTTGCTGAAATTGAGTGTGTCACCTATCACTGATCATTATAATGAAATAGTAACTGTTCAAAATGTGGAATGTGAAGTCTGCTGGTGGTGTCTGGTTTATATTCATTGTGCATCAACATTATCACCTTTGTTTATGAGGTCAACAAAGAGCTAATGTCTGCCAAAGCACAGACACTTTTTGTGTTAGAACTGGCTGCTTGGTCAGCAGTCAGGCATGCTGAAAGTGCAGTGAATATTTTGTCTTGGACTTGGTTATATATTTTCTATGTAATTCAGGTTGTACTGTCTCTCTCACTTTATATACGAACTTATAATGAAGTGACAGTGATGAGGACTCACATCATCTTCATTATAAGCACTAACGAGGTCACTGCTAGAATGTCTTGAATTAACTTTTACCAATGAATGGGTAGGAGGAAGTATTTTACTGATAAACTTCTCGTAATGGAATAGCGAGAAGGTTTATTTTGTTGAGTGGCATTTTCAAAATGTTTGCAGTTACTGCCTTACCACAGGTTTGTAAGTATCCAAAACAAAGTTTGTGCCAAGCTGCAAACTGCAGATGCAGCCCGAGAGTTGAGTAACAGTATTTTTCCAAATGAGAATCTCGAATTAGTATTTTGCCACATTGTTTGGTCGTGGATCTCCTTCTGTGACATATCCAAACGTTTTCTTGGAGCATAAGCTGGATGTTGATCCACAGGTTCCTATGATGGAATGTTCTGTGTATGTGTTCTCCACCTCCACGTACAACTGGATGTCGTTTTACAAGCCAATAATGTTTGTTTGGTCCACTCTGAGGCACCATGGGAGAGTTTCCTGCTGTGTCAGATTCATGTGGCAAGGTTTTGGTAGCGGAGGGCTGCAGGATAAGGTCCTGAAATAGCCAGCCTGTGTTCGTAAAATTTACATTTGCCCTCCTTACCTTGGAAATCATAATCTTGCTCCCAGCACTCCTTTTGGCTCCTCTCAATTCATCTAATTCCAAAATCCTTATTCAGGGCTTTATTTGAACATTTTAAGAAATCCTTTTTATCAGCTTAATATTTGTTCCAGGGATTAAAAAAATCTTAGATGTCTGAAGAAACACACTCTGAAATTCATATTAGGTGGACTTACTGTCATCTTTAATCCTCTGTGGCTCCAAACTTTATCAGATGTTTGATGTATTTATCAAATACCTTGAACAATTTCTTTTGCTCAAAAGGTTATCTTTTTTCATGTCACATCTTTGTCTTGTTCTATGTGTTGAAGAGATGTGTGCAAAACCTTCCCTGAAGAATTTGATAACTTCAGCAGCTTGTCACGGGGACCCAGCTCTCTCCTTTAAAATAGTTCATTTTATAAATAGCAATTCAATACATTTTATAAGAGGAAATCATTATCAACTAGACATGGGGATGGCAGCAGATTTTTTTTTTTCGTGCACATACTCAATTGCTTCACGAAATTTCATTTCACAGTTGGAAACTTGACTCCTGACTAGAGCTGTATGATACTGCCAATTTTTGCTTTGACTATTCAAGTGTAAAAATATCTAACTTTGCAAGAATACGGCACGTTTAATCCAGCTCAAGGGTGTCCTGTAATTGTAGAGCAAGTGGTTCTTGTCTTTGAAAATAACCAGGCTGAAGTGATGGAAACGTGAAACAGAAAAATGTCACTTGCCTAAACATACCCCGGTTGAATCAAGGGTTATTTATTGCTTGTCTTAGTTAGAAATTAATATTCTGAATGGCCAGTTCTTATTTGAAATCAGACAAAATTGAGCAGGTTGATTATTTGTTCCCTACTGTTCTGATAGCACATAGCGCAGTTAAATACAGGTAAATGTGTTCCCTTATGGCTCCTCAGAGTGGGGAGCAGGGCCTGGACACCTGGGACATTAATTTCTGTGGGGGGTGATGCTTTTGTTTTGGAGGGACAAGCACGACTGAGTACCTGTTGCTGAGTCTTGCTTGAAAGTGTTTGTAGAACTTTTTTTTAAACAGTTTTTCAGATAGATAGGCAGCATGGGTGGAAATGTTCTTGAAGCTTCAGCTCTGTGAGTGAGAATTCAGTGGCAGCCTGTAGGAATATGGGGCAGATAACACAAACTTTCTCTAAGAAACTCAGTTCTCCCACAGCTTTTACTTACATGCATAATGCCAGACGTTAACTTTTCATACAAAATTCTTATCACCGATAGCACCTTCTCCTAGATTATGTCTAAAGTGTGAGAATTGCACATGTAGGATGAGAACACTGAAACTGCTTGTCTCTTGAGACTGAGGATGCGTGCCACAACTTCATCCAAATTCTTGCCTCTACTCTGTATTTCTGGGATTTCTTTCTTTTGGAAAATCCTTACTAGTCATATCACAAGAACCAAAAGTTGTTCTGATATTTCTTCTTTTTCCCCAAATCTGAAGTCTCTTTCTAGACTTTCTTGGCAGATCCTTTGAGGCCTTTCAATCTGCTGATGTTTCAAAGGATTGCCTTAAACTGCAATTCCATCTCTTGAGTACTTGATGCATACACAGTGATTTGGAGAGAAAGTTGGAAGGAAGCAGAGCACTGGGGCTGGAAGAAAAGACATCAAGAAAGGATATTTGGGAAAAAGGTAGATGAGAAAAGGACTGCTGAAAAAAGATGTAGGGGATTGGGTGACATTTTCATGAGATAGCAGCATCTGTTTTATGTTCTGTGCTACCATTCCCTCATGGGTTCAGCAAGGCTGTTTGGGGTACAAATAGGTGATACTGGTCAGTGCTCCAGTATGTGGTGAAGTGCATCCCAAACTGGGATTGGCTTTACAAGTGAGCCCATGTTTTCATTTGATGCATCTGATTTGGTGTCTTGAAAAAAGGGAGGCAGTAACACATCATTCTGTCATCACAGTCTCCAAAGGGCATGTGAATGTTATAAGGAAATAGCTGTTAAATCTTTTGGAATTAGAAGTGACAATATAATAAACACTTTCAGTTTGTATTTACTATGCCTTGTGTGATGTTTACTCTTTTGCCTCCTACTGAGACTATTATATTTGTTGAGAGGATACATATGTTTTCACATCTGTCATTCTCCTCTTTCAGTAAAACATTCAAGCAGCAAGTTGTTGTCCTGGATGTTGTGCAGAGGCATAATGATGTTGGTGATGTGATACATCATATATCATACATGTCAATATCGTACATGTCAACATCATACATACCATGATGACGATGTGCACTTAAGATAGTTTTTAGGTTGTTTTTTTTTTTTTGACAGAATATGTTTGTGCAAGCCATTGTTCTCTTGAAATCTCATTTTTTTAACTGTTCTTAACACCCTAACATTCTATGCAATTCTACCTCCCTAATTTACTTTATGTACTTTGTGAAGGCATTTTGTGACAATTTAGCATTTTTTTTTCAGAAGTTGTAGCCAAGATTACGCAATTGTTCTTTGCCAGCTAGACTTGGCTTCAAATCAGCTGATCACCAAAGAAGATTGCATTGCCTTGTACATTAAAGGAGATTTTAAATCACTTGCTCAGGAGTCCCACAGTGGCTTCAGCCTTAGGAGGCTTTCCTTGAGAATCATATTCATTTCACATAAAGTTAAACTATGGGGCATTTTCTAACTTATGCTTGAATTTATGGGAAGAAAAGAAAGATGGCTTGTGGCAACAAAGTCCAAATCTGAACAGAATCTGTGATTTAGATCTGAAAGGGTCAGCAGCAGGTCCTGTCTATACTAATTTATTCTCTTTGATTGACCAGGAGAATGATCTTACTGTTTTTCTTGGTCTTTTGCCTGTAGCTATGTAGTCTTTGGAAGAAAGTCTTGTCAAAGTCAGTGTTGCAGAGATTATCCAGCATTTGTGCACGGAAATTCTAAAGAAAACACAGGTGCAGGGAAGGTTATGCTGCTGTTGAGTGCCTTTCTGTATTAGTCCTTCTTTTAGGTAAAAACTGCCCTCAACAATGTATTTTAGTGATTCTCTTTTCTGGAGTAATTGTAAATAAATTTTAAAATCCCATAACAGTTTCTCTGAGTAGTGTGTCGGGGTTGCTGGCTATTTCTGTTTGTGTACAGACATTTTATAACCTTCTTAATTTGACTGAGGAGACTAAAATGAGAGGTTATCAGAAGGAAGTGAATTTTTCTTGTTTCTAGTCATTTGATCTGCTTCTAGAGGAGGAGGAAAAGTCAATCCTTTATCTGTGTGCATGCAAAGAGAGCTCTTAAAAGTCATATTTAGTATGGTGCAAGGGCTTATGATCAGTTTTATTGATGGTCATGATAGTCTGATAGCAAAGCTATGTCTTGGTTATTCAGTGTAAGTACCTTCACTTTAAGACTTCCAGAGGGACAGGGAATTTGTTAGGAAGGCCACATGAGATATATTGGCATGAGGCTTGTGCTTACTACAAGTTCTGCTGTGGGCAACCTGAGTTGTCTACAGTGGCACACAAAATAAATGATGACATAAGTAACATTTAGCATGGAATGTTTTAGTTTTATAGTCTTGTCTCAGAACATTGTGATACAGAAAATTTGATGAGTACTGAGAAGTGTAGAGTCCTTATGCAATGTTGTATAAAGAGACAGAGCTCAAAGAACTAATCTAAAACTTAGAAATGCCACAAACCTTCAAAATAACAATTTTGCATTGATTTCACTGGGACCAGGATTGTTCTGAAATTTGACTACCAGTCAGTTCACAACTCTATATATTCTCCTTGGTAGCTTCAGGGCAATGTCTGAGACTACTTTAATTTGAGCCCTGGAAATTATATCCTTTATTTACGGACAGATATTTTGGAATAAACCTGATCAAGTGAGGAATAACCTGTAGAGGGTTTTATTTATTTATTTATTCATTTGGGGGGGTTTTGCATTGTGTAAGGAAGCTGTCACTGCTAGGCTGTAACTGCAGTTTTAAGTTTTTTACTGCTCTTTCTGTGAGTTTTCTCCCAGCATTGGGGTTTATTTGTGTAGGTCAGGAATCAGTGCATTTTTCCCTAACCCCATGGCAAAAGGAGTAGATTGGTTTCCTGCTTCTGATCCTGGTGTGGAGCCTGTCTCACTCGGCTTCAGCCTCAGTATGGTGCTAGCAGGGCAGTTGTCCACATCTGCCTGGAGTGGTTAGGAGCATGGGAATCTTATTAAAACAATCCAAAAGATAGATCAAGAAGCATGAGAAAGCAGAAGGAACATCTTATATTCATGTGTGAGGGAATGATAAATTAGATGCTGTTGGGTGTGTGTATATAAACATGTATCTATACTGTATTTATAGACACTGTGTTTGCATACAGCTATAAAAACATAAGCAGCTAGGAAAGCAACTTGGATATTTCCTGTCAGAACCTTTCTTTGTATGAAGATATTCCTTTGCTGAAACTGAAGCTAGAGAAATTCCCTGGGAAAATGTTTTAAATATCACATCCAAACTTTCCCACTGGTGTTTTATGTTGTTTGCAATGAAATCATGCATCAGTGTTTTAGAGAGGAGAGAATCTCAAAATTGGTGGCTTCATGCGCTTTGCCCTCTTCTTACCTTTATAGGGAAGAAATGAAAGGTGAATGTTACGTGACAGGACCTCATTTAGTTTGGCAGAGCTCTGTTTTCCTTCAAGACAACTTATTTTTAAGGCCTGTAAAAATGTCTCTGCTTCACAGCCATGATAACCAGAAGACAACAGACTTTCAACAGGACCTTCAGTGCCTCCAGGGCAAGTACTGAGATCCTGTGGACCATCCCATGGGTCATGGGAGCTTATGGCAAACCATTCTGAGAGTTGTTCTTCTGCTGTGAAGTGGCAATACATGTATTACAGCAGCAAGATTCTCAGTTTAGTTTTTGTTTGTTTGGAGTTTTGTTGTACTGGTTGTTTTTGCTTATTTGTTAGTTTTTGTGGCTTGTGTTTTTTTTAATCACACACCAAAACTATAAGAATTGTGCAAGTAGTTTAAGGAGAAACATCTTATATAATCATATGTATCTCTTAAAAATATGTTGTTTTGTCTTTCTGCAAAAGATGGGCAGTGTGATTGTTTTATGTCTGCAAAATGCTTATTTTTTTTTCCTTACCCCTGAAAAGATATGAGGCCTTCATTTCATTGTGAGTTCGAATTGCTGCTCATTCTAGACCTGAGCATTTGTTACATGTGTTATCTTTAGTCAGCACTGTTTTCAGTAGGTTTTGCTCCTAAACCAACTGCAAATAGGAATAAAGGAGGAAGAATGCAGTTTGTGAGGTTGGCTTTAACATAGTAATAACTTCTAACACGTGAAGGAATTGGTCTGTGGTCTGTGCAGCACCAGCAGAAGGCCTCAGCTCCTGTCACTATCAGCTGGAGCAGGCAATACAAATTAGCTTTAGAAAAGGTAAAGGGGGAAGTGAGGAATGAGTGAGGTAAATGTTAAAATATTTAAATAGTAGGTGTCATCTAACCATGTTGGACTGGACCCAGTTAGGAGATGCTGACAAAGATGCTGGAAAGTAGGTGATCATAATGAGAAAATAGGTAAGGTGATCTCCCCAGCTGCTGCAGCAGCAGCCAGAGAAAATCCATGCTGAAGGACCTCTAAAGATCACCAATCCATCAAGACCCAACTAGCTTATAAATGGTGCTAACGTTTCTATCGTGTGTGCAAATGTTGAAAATGTCAGTTACTAGAATGAGCACTGCAGTTTATTTGTGCAATCTGATAAAGCACAGTAGGGAATATCCAGTGAATATAATCGTTTCATTCAGCCATCTAATGTAAAGAAAGCTTTGCACTTAAGATAGTAGGTGGATTAGGCACTTTCTCATACAGTGAGAAAACAATAATACTAAGTGCTGTAAGAAAGGCTTTCTTAGGTGAAATGTAATTTGAATTGTAGTAGTTGTAGGTTTCCTTTAAAAATTTTAGTACCTAATAAATATTCCAGCAACAACTTAGATGTATTTAGCATCAATGTAGATGAATTCTAACAGAGTGCCTTGCTTGTACTACTCATGCTAATTTGCAAGATTTACAGCAATTACCAGTCCTGAAAGCTAAAAAATAGTGAGTTATTTCATGAACACATAAAACAAAGCCTTTGAAAACATTTAACAGGACTCTTAAAATGAAATATTTGGCTCAGATATAATTTGGGATGGATACAAAATTAAAGTGTACTGTCATTCCTGACATTCATAAAAATAAATTATTGTGTATTGTTTCCTTCTCTTTATTTCTGAATACTGATCGGTATGAAAGAAACTAGATACTGTCATTCTCTTCTTCCTGAGGGTGTTGGGAGTTTGCTGTGTGCACATCCAAGTAGCCAATTAACCCTGCGTCCCAAGAAACCTCTTTCATAAGTTTATGTTTGGAAAATCAGGAAGATTACTCTCTCAAGAAACCGGAACTTTTTGTAAACAACATATTAAGAAATTTAATTATTTTTTTATTGCTTTTTTCCATACATTCATTAGGCTATTTAATCTGCAGCAATTCCAGCAGTATCATATATCTAGGGACTTTTAAAAGGGAGGCAGAGGGATAGCACATGAGAAGGAGTTCATGGTGTCTCAGTTCAGAGTCAAAAACTAGATTGTGGTGAAATCAGTGAGAGAAAATCTGCTGATTACTGAGAAAGGTCTTAGTTATCACCAACATTTGTCTAGAAGTTCCTTTGGAGGATTTAAGTAAAAGAATTTGTGTGTACGCTTCCCTCCCTCTGATGCTTATTCTCCTGTTGAGTTTAGGTGTATGCCCATACATGTCTTTTCATGTCATATAGTACTGGGTAAACGCTGCGTTTTTCTTCATCTCACTTAGGGGTCTTTTATTGACCACTGTAAGACTCTAATTCATAACATTTTTCTTTGATTGTAAATCTATATTTTTAAATTTGGTATCAAGCCTCAGACATTCTGTACTACCGTACAAATTGTTCTCTCAAAATGGTGCCCTGTTGAAACATTTTGAAGATCAGCAGGGAAATAACTCTTGATAGTGCTTCATGAGCTGGAAGCTTACAGTTAAATAAATTTGTATCTTTAGAAGATACAGAAGAGCTCTCTAAACTACTCTCAGTATAAATCTATATAAGTTGAGTTCTCTGCTAGTGTCGTAGTCCTTGCCGAAATTAGGTTTGTGGTTTTCCATGCCCAAAACGTTCTTTAATCATTTTAAGTTCAGATAGAGAATTAAAAATACAAAATGTTGTAGCCTAGTTCCCCACAATTAAAAAGGAGGAAACAGATGAAAAGTGACAGTGTGGATTAAGTCGTACACACATACATGATACAGCGTCTGATATATAGCTGTACTTGTGCAAATGTAAGGATAAAAGTGATAAAATTTATCTCAGCCCCTGACTGTGGCCATGGGAATAGTTTAATTGTATACTTTAGCCATTTTCTTCTTCAGGTGTTCAAGAAACATGTTTTGAGCTGCAAAGCAACAATTTCAGACCATGTCAGAAAATAAATTGCATACTTTTGTTAAAATTAGGTCTTTTTAATAAGAATAACTGATAAATATAGAGAAATTGCAACTGGTAAAGGGATAAAACCTTCAACAATCTCAAGCACAAATCCAGGCTGAGTAGAGAAGGGATAGCAGCCCTGGAGCAGCCCTGGGGGTGCTGTGGGGCAGAGCTGGGACCCCAAACCCCCCGTGCTGGGCTGAGCCCGGTGGGCAGCAGGGGAGGGGAGGGGGATTCTGCCCCTCTGCCCCCTCAGCTGAGACCCCACCTGCAGAGCTGCCCCAGCCCCGGGGCCCAGCACAGGAAGGAGCCGGAGCTGCTGCAGCCAGGCCAGAGGAGGCTCCAGGATGAGCAGAGGGATATGGAGCAGCTCTGCTGGCAGGAAAGGCTGCCAGAGCTGGGATTCTTCAGCCCGGGCAGGAGAAGCTTTGGGCTGAGCTCACTGTGGCCTTGCAGGGCCTGAAGGAGCTGCAGGAAAGATGGAGAGAGACAATTGCCCAGGGCTGGAGGGACAGGACACGGGGAATGGCTTCCCAGTGCCAGAGGGCAGGGCTGGGTGGGATTTTGGGCAGGAATTGTTCCCTGGGAGGGTGGGCAGGCCCTGGCACAGGGTGCCCAGAGCAGCTGTGGCTGCCCTGGATCCCTGGCAGTGCCCAAGGCCAGGCTGGACACTGGGGCTGGGGCAGCCGGGGACAGTGGAAGGGGTCCCTGCCCATGGCAGGGGTGGCACTGGATGGGCTTCGAGGTCCCTTGTCGTTATTGGACACACACACACTCACTTTGGTCAGAAGGCATGAACGGTTTATTACGAAAATCTGACTCTACTTTTATAGTACTTCTACAAAGGCCAGGGATTGGAGGAGAAGGTTGACACCTTTCCCCATCCCATTGGTCAAGACAACTGTCCATCAGCTGTCCATATCTCTAAGAACAAAATGTAAACTACCTTGAATTAACAAAATATTGCTTCTGTTTAAAACACCCGTGTGTGAGAAAAACCTAAGAATTATCAGCTGTGAGACACACAGAAGGCTGAAAAATCAGGGCGACATTCCCTTCCAACCCAAACCATCCTGTGATTTTATGAAATTACCTTAATACACTCCTACGTATTTCTGAACTTGATGATATTCTCCAGAATTCTGCTTTCACAGCTAGGAGATAGTACATGTCGACTTATATGTAACTGATAGAAAGAAATTGGATACTCCTTCATTTGGCTTGAAAATAGAGGTTGGTTTTCCTAAGAAAAATTGAAGCTTGGAGACTATTTCCATTTGTATTCTTTAGCTTTTCTACTTGCAAACAATCTTAAATATAAGCTGATTTCATTGTTGCCTCGTGGGCACGTACTGCCACAATCCCAAGGAACTCCCAAATTTATGCATAATGTGCCACACTGGGATTTTGAAGTGGCCTTTTTGCAGTTTTAATTAGACTGTTGCTTTCCTTCTCATTTTGATATTTGTATGTATATATACACACACCACTGCTGTGTGTACACCTTTTCTTGCAGTTGTTTGCAAATGATACAGAACAAGCATCCCCAAAGCACATTTCAGTTGCAAGATGAAAGAGAGAGTCTTGCTACTAAGTTTTCAGGCGGTAGAGAGACAGTTGAGTGGTGCTCTGGCTGTAAGCCGTGTTCATGACCGCTTCTGATGTAAACTTGAGTGTCTTCAGCTTGAATGAGCCATGCAATTTCCAAATTCCGTGGTCATGCCAACAGCTTAGTCAAAAGGCACCAGTTGCCTGCTGTTCTCTTGCTTCAGCCTGGCGCGGTGTCCCTCAGGGGGCGATGACGCAGTTCGTAGCACACACACAAAGACACACTCACACTTTGATCAGAAGGCACGAACTAAAACTCTACTTTATTTGAAAGTCTGACTCCATATATAGTGTATCTACAAAGGCCAGGGATTGGGGGAGAAGGTTGAAACCTCTCCCCATCCCGTTGGTCAAGACAGCTGTCCATCAGCTGTCCATAGCTCTAAGAACGGGAATGAAAACTACCTTGAAAACTACAATAACATTGGCTGTGTTTACAGACCAGAGTGTGAGAAAGAACCCAAAACATGAAACTGTGAAACAGAAGAGAAGGCTGAAAAAATCAGGGCGACAGGGCAATGCCTCCGTTCACCCACACCGCGGTCAGTGCAGGGACACTCTTCCGAATCCGGTGGCCCAGAGGAGCAACTAAGGGGATTTCTCCCCTTGAATGGGGGAGGCGCACAGCTACAGCGGAGGAAGGAGTCTGGCTCAGCTGGAGGGAAAAGTCCAAGACCTTTATTGACCCCTAGCAGGGGCTCCTGGTCTCAGGGTTGCCGCTCCAGCAGAGCAGGGATTCTAGTGTGACAGCATCTTAAATAGTGGGGAGATGTCAAGGGAAGGGATGCATTTTCTTCCAGTGAGGAGCAACGGGGGAGGGGAGCAGGATCAGAGGAACATTCAAGGAAACAAATTAGTACATCTGGAGGCAGACCTCCTTTGCTCCTGGCCTATCACTCCACGCCTCTCTCAGAATCTTTCAGAAACTGGGAGCAGCAGGCGGGTGACAGGCAGGCCTAAGGGAGGATGTGGTGGAACAAGGAAAGATTGACAGGAAAGGGTAGAAGCAACAGAGAACTTCCCAAAACATAGGGTAAAATGGTGGACAAATCACTAACATAATATAAAGGGAACAAATTATTAACAGAAGCACAACGTCAGCCATTGGCAGGAAACTCTTTTTTGAAGCTGTCACAAGTAGGTTTCAGATTTGAGGATCATTTTTTTCTACGGTGTGCTGGAAGAAGAGACAGTTCCGGGGTAGGAAGCAGAGTTCTTGCTCTTCTGGAGTGAGGAGGAGAGCTCAGTGCCTGGAGGCTCAGTATGTGTGGGTGCTCTTTCATGTTAAAAGTACAACATGTCTCAGTCAGTGTGAGATGTGTTTTGCCATCTGGATGGACAGCAGTTACTTTCTTTTCCCACTCCCAACATATAGAGAAAGCAGCACTGCACATAAAGTTGAGTTGATTTTTGTGTTTAGATTTAGTAACATTACATGTGAAGTTGTGCAGAATAACAAAATCCAAATATTTTCTTTTTTAGCTACCAATTTTTTTTTTTTTTTTTTTTAGTTTTGAAGTAAGTCTGATAAGTTAGTTGTACGCATTTCTGAAAATGGGTGCAAAATAATGGATGTTAGGGTAAGGAAGTAAGAAATGTTTTTAGAATCAGTTTGAACTTAAGGGAGACAATATGTGTTTACATACCCTCAGCACATGAGAGAAGAGGACATGCTGGATACACGTCCAGCAAAAGGCCACGATGGTTGTCATGATGATGACGATGATGGAACTGAAACATCTCTTTTATGAGGGAAGGCTGAGAGAGCTGGGATGGCTTAGCTGCAGAAGAGAAGGTCCAGGGAGGAACTCCAGAAATTGTACAAATACCTGAAGGAGGGTGCAAAGAGGAGGAAGCCACGCTCATTTTAGTGGTGCCCCATTGACAGGACAGAAATTATACCAATTTAACGAATTTTAAAAGTGTTCCTTAGCACTACTATAAAACTATGAATATGTGTTACTTAGATACATTACTGATTTTTTTGTTGCATATCTACGTTTCTCTAGTTTCATTTCAGAGTAGAATACCATGGGGTTACTATTGTAATATTTTTGACCTCGAATTAACAGGTGCTGCCCGTGTTAGTTGTTTTTTATGGGGATTAATGAAGGGTGAAAAAAGATATAAGTTTCTGTTAGAGTAGGAAATGGATCAGATTGACTAAATGGGGAAAGTACAGGAACAGATTTGTTGTGAGGAAAACATTCCTGGTTTCGAATATTTCCCAACCAGGTACAAAATTGGTAAATATTGGGAAATTTCCTGGTCATTTTAACCTAATTTTGTTTTATATCTCAGCTTTTGTGTCAGGAAGGAGGGGGAGGTAAAGAACTGCCAGAGTGTGAGAGGCAATACAAATAAAACTCTTTTAATAGGGAGGGAATTGAAATCAAAGGCAATGGAGAAGATGCTATCACCTGACTCTCCTTAAATGCCGAAATCCTTATTTATAGCTTGGGGGTTTGGGGTGGTTTTGTTTGTTTCTTTTTGTTTGTTTTTGTTTGTTTATTTGTTTTGCATTTACATTTCACGGTTCTCAATAAAATTAAGTCTGACTGAATTGCTATTTCCAGCCTAAGCCTTAGCCAGAGGAAATTCAATTAACAGCAAGGACAGAGAAAAAAACCAAATAATTATTGCCGTTCTTTTTTACCTTTCTTTAACTGTAGATTTATGTTCTGTGAAACTAGATGTCAAAGAAAGATGTTGGACACTTGAGGAGCTTGTAAATAACATTTACAGCTGGTTTGGCTGATTTGTATTAAATAAATTAGGCTTTTCCATTTTATAACTGTAATGGGTCCTTTTTTGCTAATTTATTGAAACGATGCTCCTTTTTTTGCTTGACATATTTTTAAAGCAGTTATTTATGGTTTAAATATTTTCAACATCAGGGCTATGTTATGTCTTTATGTTTTGTAGCCCAGCTTTTCTGTCTTAGCATGACATTGATAATAAACATTTGACTGGCTTTTGCTTCTAGAAATGAAGCCTGAATGAATTAAAAAATAAACAAAAGACTAGAAAATGAGATCCGGCACAGCATGAAAAGGAGGAAGCTTTTCTTGAAGAAGGCAAGAAAAATGAGAAAATTGAAAAAAACCGGTTTACTTTGGCTGGAGGGAAGACATCAAAACTGTTAGTACATAAATGTAATTGCCCCATGACACAAATAATCTGCTTTAAAGATGTTACAAAAATTACTGGCATGAGGAAGCATTGGCATATTTTGCCATATCCTTATGGATGTTTTCTTTCTCAAGAGTGTGTGCTACTGGCGTTCTTATATTTAGCATTAAAGATGAAATTTTCCATTGTTATAAATTAATTAAAACTATGCTTGTGCATAAACTGGGGTAAAGGCATAGAAGATCTGCAAAGTCATTAAGGATTTCACTAATTTATTTGCAAGAGTAAAGATTGGCAGTGGTATCTCTATACTCTGCAATCTGAATGGTCTCTTGGAGACTTCAAAAATGTAGCGAAGGTTTTGTTTGGTTTGTTGGGGTTTGTGGGGTTTTTGTTTGTTTGTTTGTTTGTTTGATGTTTGTTATTTGGGGTTTCTTTTGTTGTTTTTTTTTTTTTTTTTTTTGTTTTCAAATGAGGAAAGAAATCCTATCAGGCTGTGTGCAAAATGCTCCCAGAAATCTGGGGATTTAATTTGTAACTCATCCAACATAGACAGGGAAAACTTCTGGTGATCCCTTAGTTTAGGCGTCTGAACCTTCAAAAGATTTTACTGACACCAAGGGAATTTTGACAGATTAAGGGAAGAAAATTGATTGCAAGGGTAGAGATAACTATTAATTACTGCCCTTCCTTTTTGTTTTGTTTTTGGTGAAGTAATTCTATCAGCAAATGTTGGAGAAAAACTTACTGGAAGAAACTGCAAGTCCTGGAGCCTTTGGTGATGAAGGAGTGATGGGAATTTTGCCGGTACCGGCAGGATCTTACCCCAAAGAGTAATTTTCTGAGATGTCTGTAGGACCTCATTCTAGAGGTGATTCCTTGGATTTCCAATATTAATTGCAGATTAACTTCCTACATTTCCACCAGTAGCTTCCTCTGGGCAAGCATAATTTATTGCCATACTGTTAAGTCACCAAAGAAATTAAGAATAGTAAACTAACATTAAAAATATATTTAACACATTACAGAGGATAAAAGATTTGAGATGGAATCCTTGATCCCCTGCCAGTGACACAGGCAGCCAGGAGGATTGTTCATCAGTTTAATTTCTGATCTTCAGTGATACTATTTCAAGAAATGCCTGTGCGCTTACGTGGATGCTTGAGGAAGTGATAGTGATACCAAACAGCTCAGGCAATACCTTGGAAATGTGTTCCTCTGGTGTGTGACTGGTGGCATCTGCTTGGGCAGCGTCACGTAGGTAAGATTAGCTAGGTGCACGACATCTGCGTTATATTTTGTTTCATGATGTGAGAAGGTTGACTTGATTTCATTTAATGCTTTGCTGAGTGAGACGTGGCCAGGAATGATACTCTTTCATCAGCTGCGCTGGGAGAAAATGAGGGAGGAAGGAAAAGCAATGGGTTTGGAAGCCAGTCTCAATATTTCATTCATTCCCCGGCACAAAGGGGTGAAGCGGATGCACATTTTATGGAGCTTAAATGAGTTTGCTGGGAAATAAGTGAATGTTGCTTTGCAGAGAGTGCTTCCTTGGCATCAGTGTATGTCATGCATGGAATCATGGAAGCTTGTCCCTGTTAACAGCAGTGATTCTCAGGGAGGGGGAATATCGCAAATGGGACGATTACAATTATCTGGAGAGATTTCCCACCCCAGCCCCAGCTGCAGTTTCTTTTCAGAAATATCTTCTCTGTCTGCCTGAATAAAATGACAGTTAATCCTTGCCCTAAACATAAGAATAATAATCTAGTTTCTTTCTTCTCCACTCATGTGCACAAAACACCTATGTCTACACAGGTTAATTTCTCTGAAGATGTTTGTTGTCTTTCTCCTTCCTTTCTGCTGAATTTACTTGGGACCAGAAGCTGGGATTGGTTCTATTCCATGCTTCCATGCCTATTGAGTATGATCTTGGGCTGCCCTGGAGGAAGAAGGCAAACAGGATAATTCCCTGGCTTGCAGGGGTGACAACTGTTATTGCTAAAGGGTCTGAGTATTAAAAGCAAGAAGTTTTCCACTGTTGACAAAGCCAGAACTCAACTAATGTGGAACTCTGTAAAGACACAGAGAGTTTGGTTTGGAGCATTTAAGTAAGGATCTACCTTTTTTATTCACAATATAGATTCAGATTCCTAAAACTCTTGATCAGTCATTAAAAATAAATCACCTGGTTACTTCTCAGTTCTTGACATCCATGGTTGCTGTAGTTTGAGTAGATATCCCAACTCAGGGTGCGTCAAAAGTTTAAAAGAAAAATAAAATTTGGGAATTATTTGAAAGAAAACAAAAAGCCCAAGAAAAGCAAAATTGTGCTAGTTTCATTCCTTTACAGTTTGTTTTTTTTTCCTGAAGCCTCTTATAACCTTTTGTTTTGTCACTGCTTGGGAATTAACAAGATTGCTAAAGAGAGATCACTTAGGGCACCATCTAATTGCGGGTCTTCTGTTTTAACTGTAGGAGATTTTAAGAACACGTCAAGCAAGTTTTGTATGAGAATTCATGTAATTTTCCCTGCTCCTGGGCAAGAAGGTGCTTTAGGTGGCCTCTAAGACTTCTTCCACTTGCCTTCCTCAATTCTGTGATTTATGGAGCAGTGACTCATTTCTTTGTCCCTCCTGACTGGCTTTAAACATCGCCATCATTCTCAGGATGCTGTGATTTCTTACCTCACCCCTTGCAGGTCTATGTTTACTGCCAGAGTTGTGGAAGAGATTGCCGTTGGTCATTGGGCTTTTGCAGTGCACAAAATTTGCTTGAGAGAAAAGCAAGTGGAAGAAAAAATATAAACAAGTTAAACATAGGTGACTTGCTGGAAAGTACCCATTGGTTACTTGAAAGCTTAAAATCAGGTTTTCCTCAGTTCTCAGTTGTGTAGTGGGGCATTTTATCTGTTCTTGAGTGAGCCTCAGCCAAATGTTTGTGTCCCCATGGGATCAGGGAGAGCTCTGTGAAGACACTAATTTGGTCTGAGAATTATGCTTATTAGCCAGGTGAAGTACTTGAGCTAATAAGCCAAGCATGCCATCTCCTTTCATTAGGAGATAGCTTTTTTACTTCTGCACAGTGATAAATTGAAATAAGGTTGTGCTGTTCAGCTCTGGATTTTAAAATACCTTCATATTTTTGGTTTTTAGGCTTATTGATTCTAAACAACAACATAAATCATTTTACAGTGGAGCAAAAGGAAATGTCCAGATTTATTTATTTTTCCAGTTATGTATGTCAGCTACCTTATGGAGTCTCCAGGTTCCCAAAGATAAGATTGATTATATTTAGGCAACAGATTTCTTTCAAAACATCACAATGTCAGACATGTTAATATTTAAAGGTCCATGTTTTTCTCATATTTTTCTCTATAATGTAAATGGTTTTCAGTCATAACAGTTGCTTTGATAAGAGTATAAATTTGAAATAAAATGTATATTTTTTTTAAAGACAAAACGCATGTTTTAATTCCTTTTTTAAGAAAATGGATTTTCTTTTTAAGAAAAAATAAGTTTGGAATTGTTTTTCCATTCGCATTTAAAGCAGATGAATATTTTTCTAGTTTAAACAGGTTTATTTATGGATTTCTGATAGATTTTTTTTTCTAAATGAGCAATTTTTATTTATTTTATTTTTATTTTAACCTGTAATAACAAACCTTCTGCATCGCAGAGCTTTCAACTCCATATTAATTTACTGTGAGCTCAGCCCTTGCCTTTCACCCAGGGCTCCGTAAAGTAAAAAAAACTTCATTCATGTCTTTCTTTGACTGCAGTTTGTGAAGCTGGGTTCCAGCAACAACCTTGGGTTTGAGAGGGTCTCTCTCCCCTCTGTACTTGCCTAGGTTTACCCTGGAATTTGCAAGCTTTCAGGCAGTTGGCCCAGCTGCGCTTCTGTGAGATGATCATTCCAGATCTGCCAGGTGTACCAAAGGTAAGTAGTTTAAAATGTCTTGGAAATGTCTGTACCAGCTGTAGGTGCACCTTCCAGCTACAGCACATGCGTATCTTTCCCTAATTTTGTTTCTTGTTCTGACTCTGAGATGGTGGAGAGTGAAAAAGCGGATACGTTTTTAGGGAGCAAGGACAACACTTTTTAAAGTAGGGGTCTCATCTGCCTTGGAGGGGTGCACTGATGAATCTAAACCAGTTCATATGAAAGTTGATTTTGTTCATTTAAAGTCTCTAAATGCTCACAGATTTGTAGGTGAATTCTTACTACACCACCAGTGACGGGCTGTGGCCCAGATACATGCAGTCTGCTTTTGGTGACTTAATTCATTTGCTGTTCTTCTTCATTTGACTGATGATGTCAGAAATGCTAAACAGACCTTTCTTTACTACTTATTTCGGCTGTAGCACAGCTAAAGACCAGCAGTTTATAGCACTGTTGCTTTGCATTTTTTCTGCTTGTGGGTTTCTGAGATGACAGATGTGCAGGAGTCTCAGAAAAAGTGCCCTGCTCGCGCTGTAACTCAGCTCTTTATGTGATGTACAGGTGGTCTGCTTGTATGTGATCGAATATATGCAGCCATTTCATGGAGGCATGGATCATGTCCACACTTTCAGGTAAGCCACTCTTAAATCTTCAGTGCTGGGAGATTTGCTTGTAAAGTAAGTGGAACCTGAATTTGGCAGCAGTCTGAACTAATTTTTGTGTTGCCTGAGATTTTTACCAGGCATGACTTTAACTCACACCGTCCCTTTTGGTGTCCTGCTGTATCCTTTTCTAAACAGAGCATGGCTGTGAACCTTTTGTGATTCAGAATATCCCTTCCCTTCAGTGGCAGCATCTCCTGAGACACATCTCTACAGCTGGATACGAGCTGGAGGAAGCTGAAGAAGCTAACCTGTACTTAGACATGGTTCTACTAATGGTTGTATGTCAGTAACAGCCTCGGGCAGGGCTGTGGGGCTTTGTATAACTGGACACAAAGTTGAAACAGCTGAATATTGCAGCAGATTTCTGCAAAAGGTGGTCAGGAGCAAGATGGAACCGAGCTCCAATGCTTCTACTTTGTGCTGATACAAGGAAAAACATACACAGTTTATATTTACCTTGATTCTGTGTTGGGAGTAGTGCCAGACTGCAATATCAGAGAGACATAGGCATCTCTTTAATCCCATCCTGCCAACTTTCAGCCTCCCTGGTTACTTTTTTCTTAGTTAAAAGAAGGACTGAACCCTCTGATTTCAAACGTTGACTTTCTTTCTCTCTTCCTGTATAGAAACTGGGATAACTCCTTCACCAAATGTTACCTTTGTTCTATGTGCGTGCCAGGAAGAATTTTCTGATGCAGCTGTTAACAGGTTTTCCCATTTCTGTAGTTTCCCTCCTTAACAAATGTATTTCTCTTCACTATAATCTTTCTCTGGCTTCACATTTTGTATTTTCAGGGACACAGAGGTAATTGTTTATCTGGTTTTTCTTTTGTTCTCTTTTGTTCTCCTGAAAGGAAGGATTGTCAGTTCTTTGTATCGCTGCAATGCTACTTTTTATGCTGCCTGCAAGAAACAGAAAGGTGAATTGAAAGGTACCTGTAGAGTTTGGGTGATCACTATGAATGGATTTTCTGGTTGAAATGTCACACTGATCTTTTGGGTTAAAGATTTTCTTCAAGTGTGTGATGAGGTCAGAATTCTGCAGGCAGCATTTGTTAAGAGATGCTGTTAACCTGTTCTGCTTCTGCCCAGATTCCAGAAAGCATACGGGGTCAGAAACTGCAGTGCAGGACTGTTGTGTCATTTAAAAAAACATTGGTTCTCCCTAGTGTAACACGAGAACTTTCCTCTTACCTCCTAACTCCTTCCTGCCCCTCCTGTTAGTGCAGTAGATGTTTTCATTTTACTATGCAGTGCTTTCCAAATCATTGGTTTTATCACTTGGTAGATGCTGGGATTTCCAACACTCCTTCTGGCTTTTCATAAACGCATTCTCAGAGACACTTGAGTGTCACCATATTCATTATGTTTTTAGTGAATAGCATAAATAAGAGCTATAGAGTCTTTGCTGCGATGTTTATTTTGAAAGGAAAATATAATTAAAAAGGAAGATACAAATAAATATTAAGAAAAGCGGAATTTTTCATAAAGTGTGTGTGTACACCTACTTTTACCCCTAGTCAGTGAGGAAAAGTTGTTGTCATTCCTGATAACGGGTGTGTAGCTATGTTGGTGTTTGTGTGCACTTGTAGTACAGGAAGAAACTTGCTTTCCATTTCAGTGCTAGAAAAAGTTATTGATCACAGAGTGAGTGAGACTTTAGGTGATAATACAAATCTGTAAAGCTGAGTGATGAAGATAGGCCAAAAGGAAATTTTGAGATAAAGGATGAAAATAGGCTTTCAGAAAAGCATCCAATTCTTTTTTTCCTGCTAATTTCAAACACTTCCTGGATGTGAATTGTCAGCCATGTGCTGGGCTGCATCAAAATCCATGTGAGTAGAAAGTTGAGGGATGTGGTTCTCCCCCTGTGCTTCCCTTTTGTGAGACCCCACTGGCAATGTTGCTCTGGAGTCCCAACATATGGACGACGTGGAGATGCTGGAGTGAGTCCAGAGGAGGCCATGGGGATGTTCTGAGGGCTGGAGCTCCTCCGTTCTGGACCTGGGCTGGGAGACCTTGGGGTGTTCCTGGAGAAGGCTCCAGAGAGACCTCAGAGCCCCTTCTGATGCCCAGAGGGGCTCCAGGAGAGCTGGAGAGGAACCTGGGACACAGGCCGGAGGGACAGGACACGGGGAATGGCTTCCCAGTGCCAGAGGGCAGGGCTGGGTGGGATTTTGGGCAGGAATTGTTCCCTGGGAGGGTGGGCAGGCCCTGGCACAGGGTGCCCAGAGCAGCTGTGGCTGCCCTGGATCCCTGGCAGTGCCCAAGGCCAGGCTGGACACTGGGGCTGGAGCAGCCTGGGACAGTGGGAGGGGTCCCTGCCCATGGCAGGGGTGGCACTGGGTGGGCTTCGAGGTGCTTCCCAAACCAAACCATTCTGTGATTCCATGTTTCTATGTGTGAAAATTGTCTAGTCACCTCTTTGAATCAGTTATGCACTGGACCTCTTTAGAAATTTGGTCTGAAGCCAAAATCAAATAGATTTATTAAAAACACGAGAGTTTTATAATTCTGTTTATCAATTCTGAAATGTCTACATCTAAAAATTTGCAAACAGTGAAAACTTTTAATAGGTCCTTGTCTTCGTTTCCGGCTGATTTTGACAAGACTGACTTTAGGAATGAATTATTATCCATTGGTCTGGCCCTCGCAGTTGTTTCCTGTGGTCTTACGCAGCCCTGTGCATTCCCAAGTAAATATGAGCAATATCTTCTATCTTAGATTTAGTGAAGAAGAAAACAGTGATTGAAATTCCAACTAGATCCACTTTATTGATCCACGTTAAACCTAGTGATTAGAGCACAGTTTACTGTCCTCTCTCAGATTCTCAATTCTGGCTTTATTGCTAGTTTCTAAAATGATATTAGAGATGGAATAATGTCAAAAAAAGCTTTTCTCATGTGCTGTCTTTCCAAAAAATGAATTACAAAATTTTGAAGCTTCAGACTTTTGTATGATTTCAGGGTTGTTGTATAGATATTTGAGAAGTTTTTCTGGATGTGTGTTTATTGAGTATTTTTCCTGCTGGACATGGCATGATGGACCACAAAGTCAAAAGTATGTAGGTATTACTGCTTCTATTTAAAAAAAAAAAAAAAAAAAAGTGGGGGTTTGGTATTCTTTTTTTTTTTTTTTT
>WBMY01014875.1:74904-95100 GCA_013397315.1 Donacobius atricapilla | reverse complement strand
ACTTCTGCCACTGCAGAGGCATGACGTTTGTCTTCATTTGCAGAGGTTATGTTAGTGAACAGTGGAGCTAAGTGGAAATCATATTTTGACAGTGTATAAGTCTGTAGTTTTACCCAATTAGAATATTTTTCTGTCTTTTTCAGCCGTAAGTCCAAGCTCTACTGCTCTACATGCCCTCATTAAAAACTGAGGAGAAAATCAATACATCACAGCTACATTAATTGGTAGGGTTTTTTAAAACCAAATAGCTACCAATTTTGATATATTTATTTTACTTAGCTTCTGTTCTGTTGGAGAAATGACATTTTAAGTAATATGGATGCAGCACTTTTAGTAGTGTTTCTTGAAGAGAGAGTTGCAGTTCTGCAGCTGGATTTTCAGGAAATCCTAAGCAGTCACACACATACAGTAAGGCTTTTAAAAAGGCTTATCTCATCGGAGACATCCAGAATTTGAAACAACCAGAATGAATTCTAAATTGTGAGGTATTTCCCAGTATTTCCCTAGTGTTAAGTTATACTGTGTAATAAATATAAACAATTAACTTGGATGTTTGTGGCAAAACTCCTTCAGTATTTAAAAGCTACATTTTCTCATAGGGACAGCTTTTTTACATGGACTTTTTTTTATTTTTCTTTTTCTCTTTTTCTCCTTTTCTCCTTTTTTTCCTTTTCCTTTTCCTTTTCCTTTTCCTTCTCCTTTTCCCCCCTTCCCCTTCCCCTTCCCCTTCCCCTTCCTCTTTGCTGACATACCACCGTTTGTATTCAGTCTGTACATGGAAAAGAAATGCCTGACCTTTACATGTATTTTATGATTCTTTGCTATTCCCCAGAACATTAGTTAAATGGCTTACTCCTACAGTATCTGTTGTTTTGTGGTGATTGCAATGGAAATAAGGAATGAAAGGAAATTAAACATGTTTTTTTTACAGGAACTTTGAATCTCTCATAATTATTTCTAGTAAAAAAATACGGAGTAGAACTGTGCATGGCTCACAAAATTTAGGTAGACATTTGCAAACCTTCTCCTTCGTAATTTGCTGTTCTTCCAAGCATCAGTTTCAGCTGGGATCATTGGTACAATTGATCCAGATGATGTCCAGGTGCATATTTGGGTACATTCCCCTTTAACCCACCTGGCCAAAGGTCAGCAGAAATCAGCATTTCTCATTTGGGGTTATGAATGAGAGAGGGATGGAGAGTGGATGCAAACTGGTCTCTGCCTGCAAAAGGATTGTAAAAAAAGCATTTCCTGTGGATCCATATAGATAAATAAACATTCCCACAGGCAGTCACCTGTTTCTTCCATTTCCCCTACTGCAGTACCCCCAGACTATATTCCATTTCCATGTTGAATCCAAGAGCTACAATAGTCAATCCTTTTAAAATGTTTAATGAAAGCCATGAGTATTCTTCTTTGTTATTTTTCTTTATAAAGAAAAGGACTCCTGATGTAGTTGTGCTTTTATAACTGAGTTGTTAATTCTAACACTGGACGCACTGAAGGAATGTGTAAAATGTGAAGTGCTGAGTTCACAGGACTATCTTGTACTATCTCCAGTCAGAATAACCTGTTCTGTTATGGCACAGGGTGTATTTCTCTGCGCAAAGAAGCCACATGTGAAGCTAAAACTTAAGATTTTTTTGCTGGGAACACAGCCTGGTATCTGAGCAATTCTGTCCTACATATTTCCTGAACATTTAAGAGTAAACCTATAAAAATTGGAGTTATGTAAATCTGCCAAGTGTGTTCCGTAACTGTAGTCATTCTTTGAAAGAAATCCTCAGGTATACGTCTACTGCTTTTAAATATCACGCTTTAAAAACACAGTTAAAACTATAACATCAGTAGACTGATGATGTACAGTAGATACAGCAGATGTTTATTGTGTTTTGCTTAAAGCTAGAGGATAGCCCATGTTGCAGAAATGTGACTCAGCGTATTTTTAACTGATTTATACTTTATTACAAGCAAGTCTGTTGCCCAATAGACGTATGCTTCACAGAACTTCTAGAAATAAACATCTTTAAAAGATTATGCTCTTCCAAACCCCTCTCCTTCCATTTCTAAGAAAGATATGTTTAGACAAAATCACACTGAAATATTTAAACATGTTTGAACAGAAGTACGTATTTCTGCTGCCTGGATATTTTTTTAAAAAGAAAAAATCAGCATCTCTCCAGATGCCTTTATCCTGAGATTGGTGGCAGTTGCTCATGGAAGGGCATCCCTGTTTATTGAGGCTGGTCTGGAGCACCTCTGGGTGGCACCACAGCTTGTTCTCCACTGGCACCAGGTGCAGCACTCCTGGTGTAGCTGTGCAGGAGGAAGAGATGCTCTGGCCACCTCAGCGAGGGGCTCAGGTGTGCAGGCAGTTTGTTACTGAGCCGCAGTGTCTTCGAGGTTCACTCGAAATCCAGAAATCAAAACCAGGGCAACCATTGCTGTTTCCTTTGCAGGCAGTACTTTATTTGTTGGTAGCACAACGGGGTTTGTGGAAAGACATTACCATGGCAGTAATTCCAGGGTGCAGTTATTAGTGCAGATTACATTAGCTGTGCAATGGAGTTCCGTGCAGATGAAACATAACACAGACTCCTGGTACCAGGAAATTGAAAGAAGATAAAGTGCCGCAAATGATGACTTTATTTCTCCAGGTTCTTTTAAAGTACCAATATGTAAGTACTTTAAAAGATGAGGATTGCAAAACAAATTCTGTTCTTGATGATTGTTTTATCTGCCAAAGAATTATGCCTGGTTTATGCTTTCTCTGCTAGCATAGGTTGTTTCCAGAGGAAGTTTGTCTGCTATCAGCTTCTGTAGAGACATAAGAAATGCACGAATGTAAATGTATTCCAAATACCAGGGATGCTTCTTGTTTTGTTCCAGCTGGTTTGTTGCTCTTGGGTTTTGTTTTGTTTGTTTGTTTGTTTTTCACAGAAGATGGTAGCTTAGGGCTGTATAGAGACTTTTCCTGTGGTTTTGCAGAAGATTGCGCAATGTCTCTGATTTTCCCAAGTCATCAGGACTTATAGGATTAGGGTTTTCCATATCGTCCAACATCCCAACCTGCAAGACAAGTGTGCAATTGTTATTTTTTTATTAAGTATATTGATTTTGTTTATAAAAAATCAGAGAAAAATTGTACACTGGGTAATGCCAGCTAGATATCATTTAAGGCTCATCAGGAAGGCTTATTGACTTGGAAAAATTCTGGCTATCAAAAATTCAAACATGAGCACCAAAGTACTTTTTTCTTAATTCAGCAATCTGGAGTTTAACACTTTGCATATTTGTTGGCTGCAAAATGGCATAGGACTATTGATTACTTAAGAAATTTTTCTTAAGGAAGTGTCTATTTCAGTTTTGAGGTTACTAGATTTGTTCTCTGCCAAAGTTTCATTTGGGTGAAATTTGTATTTTAATTAGAGGAAAATGTTTTTTCCCCCGAACAATAATTGAAGTTAGGTGTAGGAAATGATTTAAAAATTGAAGAGTAATTAGAAGAATACAGTAATTTATGGTATGCTAATTTCACTTGTTCCCATGCTTAACTTTTTAGTTTATATGTATTTTACTTGTTTAAAAATAGAAAAGGCATAAAAGGAAAAACCCTTACTTAAGGAAATAAATGTAAAGGCTGGTAGTAGGTTTTAATTTTGTAGAAGTTATTTTTTGATAATACAGATTTTAAATCAGCCTCAGTCATACCCAATAAGGTTTTAGAGTGACCAGAAGAGTAATGTACTGAAAATGCCCAAACAAAGTTTTAAGAATGTGACAGTGAAAGAATCCTTTAGGCATAATACACAGTACACAAAGACCTGAAGGCCAGGACAGAAATTTATTCTTTCCCAGAGCAGTGCAGGATGTACAGGTCAAATTTATGTGCTTGCTGAAGGAAGTTGTTTACTTCATGACTAAGCACCCCTTTCAAGTCCAATGAAATGATGAGAAAATACCTTTGCTGCATTTTGGTGCTCCTTTTTCCTTTTCTTTTTCCTTTCCTTTCTTACTTTCTTTTTTCCTCCCCACCTTTTTGAAGCGGTGAAGGTTAACCTTTATGTCTGGCCAAGATTGGTTTCTTTCATACCCGGGTTTAGGATGGGTTATCCTTCACTAGGGATACTCATTCAGAAATGAGAAACATCATCCATTCTAGTAAGAAACTCATTATTCATCTCCACTAAAAGTGGGAAGATGTTGCTTAATTACTGTGTTTCATAAAGACCCTTTGGTGCAGACCAAGGTCTGTGACGGTGAAGCTAATAATTCAAGTTTTTGAGACACTGTGGATATTCCTTCCAGATTATATGGAATCCTTTCAAGCATTTATTAAATATTAGGATAATTTGGTGACTAATGTCACTGCTCTCATTGGCAGCAGAGGACTCAGCTGGGCTGAGGGATCAGGTGAGCAGCATGAAGTGTGGCTGTGTGCCAGGTTATCCAGGCTCATGTGCATGGATATGGACATGGATATGGATATGGTGATTTCACCAGAGAGACATCTCGCCTCAGGGGACTGTGAGAACAGGGGAAAATGAAACTGGGAATCGGCTTCAGTCAAGTGCTAGTAGATGCTCCTCCTGCAGAAGTTCAGGGAGGTCTTTGCCTGGATCTAACCTTAAGAAGAAACCTTAGGGGTTTGAGTAATTTTTGAACTTTTGAACCAGAATCTGCCAGTAACAAGTGAATATCACTGATGCTGAATGTATTTCTGACAATGTCAATGCAATCTGAGTTAAATCAAGGTAACAACAAAACAACAAAGCTTGTCCTTGATTGCACAAAAACACAAAGTCTGCAGCATCCACCTCTTGCAGCTACCACTGAAGGTTTTAGGGGGAAAGAATTATGATCACAGCTCTCGTTTGCTTTCAGCCCAAGACAAAATGTTTCTTTTCACAAATCTCTAATGAAAGGGAAGCAGTGGAAATAAATTCTGAGAAGAATTTGCCAAATGAGGAAGCTAAAGCAGGTCAGTGCTTTTTAACAGTATTGTAACGACTGACACTAAAATAGAAATTTGTTCAATATCCTGTTCTGTTTGGGGTTTGAACCCTGATGCCTATTTGCCTGGAGAACTTTCAGGATAAAAGGCATTTTAAAGTATAATTTTGTCCTTTGAAGCCAATTTAGATTGAACGAAGGACTGAAAAGTCACTGCAATGAGAACCTCTCTGCCCCTCCAATAAGTGCTCTAATCACCCAGTCTGTGAATTGCATCACTTTCTCTGCTCACAGCCAAATGAATGGCAAAATTCTTCTGGATTCTGTAGGAATATGGTGCTTTATTCCTAACCTTTCACTGATTAAAATCTGTGAAAGCATTAAGCAGCAACAGGGGTTTGTATGAACTTGATTGAAAATGCGGTGAAAGTGAGCACCAGGTGATTGAAATTATTCCATGTTTAAAAATGAGGTACCAAGAGTAGTCACAGTTCTATTCAGAGCAGCTTTCACAAAGTACCAGCCATTTCAATTAAATTATTCATCAGTTAATAAGTACTGCCTAGAAGGTAGGACTGTCTCTATTCCACATGTCTTGAAATTCATTAAACAATGGGAGATCCTCTACTCAGATAATTTGATGATGAAATAAAACCCATAGAAAATTGAATCTGGAGGAATGATCCTCAGATTACTCTTTCTAGAGGTAACTTTCACCCCTTTCCCCAAGAAAAAGAGAATGAAAAATCCCCCATGCCTTGAGGTGGAAAATACCATCTCTCTCTCAATCATCAGGAACTGGTTTTAGACTTACATACCAACCAAAATCATAATGTGCTGCTGGAGTAGTAGAAGAAACTGAAAAATCAGAAAATAATATATTTGTGATCCGAAAGTTTCTCTGACAGAGGTACCAGAGAAGTTGGTGGATTTTCTAAGGGTGAAAAACTCCCTGTCAAGCAGATATTTTGTGCTGGTTTAGTCAGGGATTATGAAAACTTCCAGTTTGTCTGTGAATGAGCCACAGCTCTGAGGGAGATTCCTTGAGAGTCAAAGACTTGACTGTTTTAGTTGTCAGCAGAGAGAATCCTTATTAAATTCATTAGATAGATACACAGTGGTATTAGTGTGAGACAAATCAAGTTATACCTTGGGGACTAATGCCCAGTGGAGCTTCAGAGTTAGGAAGTCCCCAGAGCAGAAGGAAATGTGGGAGAAATTCTTACCTACTTTAAAGAGAAATAAAAATCAGAACTACTGCTTGACTTCTACTCAACACTGACTTGTAATACAGAAAGACATTCAATATTTTTATAAAATTACTTTTCATTTTCCCCCCAGAAATCTTTCTAGCCAAGACAATTATACTCTCTCATTTTGGTTCTTTGTTAGATCAGGGACCACTGGTCTTTTGCAATGATAAAATATTATGAGTAGCAAAATTATAGGTGATTTAATATGTTTAAATATACTAACCTTCTTTAAGCATTAATTTCTGCAGCATTGGCAGATAATAGAATTTTACTCCCATGTAATCTTCATTGCCAGACAATTTACACTCCCCAGGAGCTATTTTTATTTTTGTGGTGTACAAGATAAATTACTACAATCAAACTAGCAGGAAACCAATTACATTATGCATATTTATGAAAGTTGAAAATATCCAAATAAATGTTTAAACCTTTTCTTTCATTGGTAGTTAAGATTCTGGAAGTGGCAGAACATAAGGGTTTTACTGAATATCATACAAGTAAACTAAATTTCAGTTTCAGTCCTGCTTATGGAATTATTATTTTTTATTCTCTCATTATTTTTACTTGTTTTACAATTTTATATAGTCATTGCAATACAGAAAGAACTCCAAAATTTCTGAGATTCCAACTTTCATAGCCTTCCAAATGCTGATTATGAGCAAGAAGGGAAAATTTGGAACTTGGCCCAAAGTAATGGTTTAAATACCTGAAGAAAAGCCACAGACACCTTGATTTACTCATTTTAATGGTTAGTGTTCATCCCTTTTTAATATTTGTCTGGATAGGAGAGGAAAGGAAGAGCAGAAATAAAGAGGAAAAGGTGAGGAGTTTTTGAGCCAGTGTTTTTAAATCAGTTCTCAGCACCTGTTTACAGGCCCCAAAATTATATTTTTGCTGTGCTAATTTAACTTTCATCCGTTTCCTATATGGTTACAGTTCCCTTTTTATTAAAATGATTTCTTGCTAAAAAATTTCAAAACTACTGTGTTAGATATGCTATGAGGTAAAGCTTGTTTGAAGGAGTGATGACTGCTCAAGGCTTCTAGCTTTGATGTGAAAATCTGCAAAATGAGAGGAAAAAAATGTGAAAAATGACATCATTTTCATACACGAAATATTTTTATGCCTTATTTAAAAAGAAAAAATTCCAAAAATCCTACTCTTCACTTCTTATGGCAGCAAGCTGGACATCATAATTTTGTACAATACTGAGAAAATAATATACTCTGTTCTTTTAAATTTAGCATCTTTTAACTTTTTCCAAAGCCACATGCTACTATTATATTATTTTGGATACTGATCCACATGCACACTTCCCAAAGTGTTACCGTAGTAAATACCTCATGCTGTGTAAATCATGCCTGGTACAATGCTGGTTACTGAGTAATGAATATAAAACTTACTTTCCTTTTCTCATCAGTGGAATTCTAAGTACATCATGACAAAAAGCAAAATCGAAAATGTAGTCCTTCTTATGAAGAAACACAGTTTTCTCGTATTATCTCTAAAATTAATTGCAGTGCATCCTCATGGTGCTATGACCCTTGAGCACATCTTCAAGACATGCTGAAGTAAAATCACTGGGTGGTTGAAAAAAACCATATATCCAACAATGGGCTTTAATTTTGGCCAGAGGTTTGTAAATAATTAAAACATATTCAACGTTTTATTTCTGTAGTGCAATATATGCTATCTTTTCAGCTGTTCCAGAGGCAGCATCTATGGCCCTGGCTTCCTTGAGCTATCATAAATTACATAGTCTTTATATTAGTCTAGGGAAATTTTCTTCCTTTCCCTTTCCCTTTTCCTTTCCCTTTCCCTTTCCCTTTCCTGTTAGGGCTCTGAATAGAAATGAAGTTGTTCAGTTAAGTTTCTCTGTAGTTTTGTGGGGTGTTTTTTGTTTTATTTTCCTTTCTTGTGTGTGTGTGTGTTTTTGTTTGGGGTTTTTGTGGCCTTTTTTTCTTCTTTTTTTTTTTTTTTTTTCTTTTACAGTGAAGTGTTTGGTTTTTTTTAAGTGAAGTAAAAAGCACAGTCCCTCCTATCATGTGTGTGTAACCTACTGTTGTTCACATCTGAGAGTGATAGATGTACTGTTTATAACATGATCAAAACTGTCAAGAAAAAAAGCAGGATGTTGTTAAAAGAAACCACCACAATACAGTTTAAACCTCTGAAACTATAGAATACTGGGAAAGGAGCTGGCTGCTGCTGAATATCTAGCAACTGGTGAGGTAGAAAAATGAAAATATTTGGTCCTCAGTGGAAGCTGAGTCCCTGTACTGAATGGTCTTTTGTATATCTTGTATTTCTCACATTTCATTTCTGGCTGACAACAGGTAAGAAAACATAAATTAGCTGTTGCCCATGGAAAATACATCACGTGCATCCAATTCGGTGCTTTTTAAATGGTGCCAGGCCACTGGCCATGAGACAGAGGGCTCAAGTGGAGGACGCATTGTTACAGGTATTTTTCTTAGAGCAGCCTTCCATGACTGTGGGATCTGCAAAGGATGGGATCTTCGTGCTCAGGGATTTTGCTGGTAAAGGAATCCTAAGTGAATACTGTGAAAATGGGCAGAAAAATGCAGAGGCAGAGAGTGACTGTAACAAACTGATATTGGGAGAAATGTGCTCCATCAGAGCAGCAGGTTTGTCTCATCCTCCCCTCTTGATGTTCCCCTGCCATCACATCAACCTCGTGTTTCACCAGCCCTGATTGCTGTTCCTTCTCTGGGAACACCAGCGGGCCATAGAAATCCTCAGCTACAACTTATTCCCACATTGGAGAAAAAAGAGTTGCTGCAGGAGGAATGATCCTTTTATCTTTACAAATCAAGTAGGATGTTCATGCAACTCCAGTCTAATCCTGTTTCTCAAGCCCTGTGATAGGGAATTTGGATGAAAAGTACACAAATTTAGAAATGAAATGTTGTGTTAACCTTCCTCCAAAGTCCACGGGCAGATATGGAAGGAAGAAGGATTTTGCTGTTGTTTTTTAAATATTAAGGGGTTGTGGGGATTTTTCAAAAGTATTATCCTGCCATGAAAGCCTCTCTTTCATTGTTTTTTTTTTTTCAGAATTCAGAGATTTGTAAGTCATGTGTAAAAATTCCTGCCTATAGAGGAGTGCCTTAGGCAGGTAAGAAGTGTCACAGAAACTGTCCATAAAGCAAAAAATGTAAAGAAGGCTGTGAAAGCAGGAAAAGAAATGAATCCTGCATTACTAAAATATGCAGTGTTTCCCTTGTTAGCCCACAGGGCAATGCCATGTGCTGCCATTTGCATTTCCCCAACAGTGAAACCACAGCCATGTAAAATTAATGAGAGTGTACAGAGTGTGTTTAACAAACGCTGACACATACCCTGTGGTGACTTGGCATCCAGCATTTTGCTTGGAATTGATAGAGACGTGCAGAGCTTACTGGGGAAAAAGCAATGCACGGCATCTGTAAATAAATGAACACGTCCCCGCAGTCCAGCAGGCACTGGACAAGTCTGGAGCTGTCACGAGCAGGACACCCAGACCAGCAGGCAAAACATGTGTCCAATACGTGTCCCCTGGCAGGACCTGGTGAGTCATGTTTGCTCTTGAATGGGACTGTTCAGTCCACTCTGAGAGCCTCTAAAACCTTTTCTTCAATCTCTAGGGCTTCTCTTTGCTGTCAGGATTTTGGCACACAATCCTTGTTCAGTTGCCTTAAGTACAACTCACTTCACGACTCCCCACTCTGTAATCTCCTAGAGTTATTCATACCAATACCTTGATAATTTTTATGTCCTACATATAAAATATTTAATGAAATATTTATCTGACAGAGCTTTAAGATGACACAAAACATTAATGCTATTAATCTCTTTTTTCTTACCTGTCCTAGCGTGCTATTTTCAACAGCCAGATTCCTTCGTACATGTGAATTTTTCCAGCTTTTCCCAACAACACTGTGCACAGGCCTGTCTATTCGGTGGTACTTAACTGGTTGTTGAAGTGAGGGAGAGAAAGTTCCCCTCTTATTTTTTTTTTCTTCCAAATAGCACTTTCGTGAGGCATGTCTGGTAGATACAGAGCCCTGCGTCATGGCAATAGCTGTAGGATAGGACCCTGAGGAACCCGGCCCAGTGAAAAGTGTCCTAATCTGTGGCAGGGGGTGGCAAACAGAATGGTTTGGGCTGAAAGGGACCCCAAATCCCACCCAGTGCCACCCCTTGCCATGGCAGGGACACCTCCCACTGTCCCAGGCTGCTCCAGCCCCAGTGTCCAGCCTGGCCTTGGGCACTGCCAGGGATCCAGGGCAGCCACAGCTGCTCTGGGCACCCTGTGCCAGGGCCTGCCCACCCTCCCAGGGAACAATTCCTGCCCAAAATCCCCATCTAACCCCACCCTTGTCCTCTGACTTCATCCTTATAAAGAGCCTCTCTCCATCTTTACAGTAGCCCCTTCAGGCGCCAGAAGGCCACACCAGGGTTCTCTTCTCAGGATGAACAAATCCAGTTCTTGTCCTTTCCTCACAGGAGAGCTGTTCTTGCAGCTGAATTGCTCATTAGCACAACTGTTGATAATCCAGCTTCAGCTCTTTCAGCTCCACAGAAGGTTGCCCCAATTAGCAGTTTTTGTCTGAAAAAGGTGTGAGCTGTGGATTGTGAGAGAGAAATCATTGGACTTTTATAATAAAACATGCTCTTTGTAAGATATTTTGCTTTGAGAGGAAAATAACCCTCCAAAAGAAATTTCTTAAAATTCAGAGTCATAAGACAGCACAAAGATTGAAATACACACTTATAATAGTAAAAGTGTATTTCAAAGGAGCACTCCACCTCCTGAACTAAATGGAAAAAGTTCTTGAAGTAAAAGTGGTATACTTTTCAAGTTGTGCTTACAAACAAAAGGACAAAGAAATTGCAAGGAGGCCTGTTAATGTGAAGTAAATCCCTCAACAGACAAACGATCACTCAGTACTTCACTTGATTCATTAGCAGTCCAAAATATTGCTGTAATGATTAGAAATCAGTATTTGTAATGCAGCTGTAAAGCACTGAATTAAAACATATGGCATCCTCTAATGATACCATTTTTAGGGGAGGTAACTCAGACACCTGCATCTGATATCTTGGATACCATTAGGGATACTGCAGTAATAAAGTATTAAGAGTTGATATTTCTCTTCTGTTTTGATTTAGTGCTTAATGAAATTATATTTTAACTAGCTGGTAATCCTATTCACTCATCTAATCAAAATAATTAACTGTAGCCTCAAAGCTTATAATGCAAAATATTTAGAACCACCTTTTTGTTTTTTGGATGTTAAAATATAATCTACATCCAATTTTCTATTTCTACCGCGTAGATAAGATCGTGACAGTGTGTCAGGCTTTGAAGAAGTTGGTTTGACTGATACGTGATACTTTCTTCGAGCTAAAGTGAGTACTTCTCATTTTATAATTCCAATTACTTTTAAAAGAACCACTTCCTAAACATTTATCCAGTCTTCCCACAATTAAAAGAATTTGGAAGGAAAGAGTCCCTGGAAAAGTACATTACTGTCTGTGCTATCCATTTTTTAGAAGCTTTTCTCTCAAAGTCTGTTGCAAGACTGTTTTTCATGAATGCCTTAAGAATTTTTTCAGCCCCAAAAGCATACAGGATTAAGAATTCAAATACTGTATTAATTATGAAAATCTATTCATACCTGCTGGACTAATCCTATTCACTCCCCTCACGAGCATGAACCACTTGAAACGGTGAGGAATGAGTAACACGTTAACAGCAAATGAATGCAAACCAGCTAAATGAGTATGTTTTGGCTGCTTTCTGCTGGGCAAATGTTTGCACAGTCGCTCGGCCTTTACAAAGCAAAAAATCATGAAGAGAATTTTGGAAATCTCTACAAGAACCAGGTGTCCAGTGTTGAAGAGGAATGAATGCTCCATTTAACTGTTTTGCCTCTTTGCAGGACAAGTTGCAGTCGGGTGAACAGAAAATGAACTTGTTGCAATGGGAAGATATGACAGAAGTAACTTTTGATTGTTCTAACTGTTCTTTTCTTTCCTCAGGCCTGCAGTGATTTTCCTGAGTTTGGTTGCGTTTCCTGTGTTCCCTGATACCTTTTAGTTATAATGGATTTTTCTTGGGATAACCATTGTCTTGTAATTCTCAGCTGTTTGGGAACGGAAGATCACTTTCCCCATTTACAGCCAGGCAAAGACTGGCAATCGGGCCCTCAATGATTCTCTAGAAACATAAAAATTCATGATGTCTGCTCTTTTCCTGCTGCATGGAAAGTCATTGAAACAACTTTCTCTATGGTAAACTCATTTGTGAGCAAGACACTACTGCTTTTTATCCTATTCCAGCTAGGAGAGTCAGTACCTTGCTGATGAAAGCCTGGTGACTACTTTTTGTAATATATGTATATTTTGACAATAGTTGCTTTTGAGTGAAGACTGGAGCCGTTGAATAACATTTTGGGTTTTTTCCCCCTACGTCCTATTGCCACATCCTTCAAACCATCAGCACTACCTGGAACTGGAGAGACAGAAAATAGCAGAACAGAAAATAGACACATTGTCGAGATGATTCAGGACTCCTTACAGACTTTCCCACATTTTATTTTACTTGGAATAGTTTGACCTAAATCAGCTTCACTGTTCACAGCACATGAAATTAGCATGTTCAGAAATGTTGAAGGAAATTAGGAGTGCAATTCTTGAAAGTTCCTACAGATTTTTGAACTTGAATCATCTTCCCAAATGAATAACAGTGATTTAACTTGAGAATTACGTTTGGGGTTTTATTTGTCGGGGTTTTTTTGTCTTTTTGTTTGTTTATTGGCTTTGTAGGTTTTTAGTTTTTGTTTCCTTCCCTGACATGGAAGAAACTTCATTTTGACATTCAGTGATTGTTAATGATAAAATATAGGGCTATAAAATCAAAGAGAAAAGATGATTCAGAAGATTGATTGAAGAAATAGGTGTGAGGAAAACTTATAAATATTTAATTACTATTTTTCATTGCAAATTTTACTGTCTTGTTTTCAAATAGAGCTAAGGGCTGAATGTTACATATAGATACAGTCTTACATCAACCAACTTTTAGAAATCTATTTAAATGAAATATGCCTTCAAGGAGGAAATGAATCACACAAGACTGACTGTGAACTCTGTAAAGTCATTACTCTTTATATTTTGTAAAGCACATCGATCTTTTGTTATAATAATTTAAGTCCAATGAGAATAAATCCAAGTTTTTAATCATGTTTGGTTTCTTAAGAAAAAGAGCATGAGAGGTGAACGTGGGTCAGTTTCAGAGTGACTTTTACTCGTCTAATCACACAGCGGGTTACAATCCTACCCCCTGCCTCCGGCAACACATCATTATTTCAGAGGAAAAAAAGGCACTGTGCAAATCCCACGGAAAAATGTCAGTTTTGTAGTGGAATCTGGATCAATCAGGTCAGTCGAACATGGGCAGAAGAGCCTTTAGCTTTCCCAGCCCTGCCTGAGTTGTTCATCCTACTAAACACACACCCACAAGCGCTGCCCTGTGCATTAATCACCATTAACTTCCTTAACACCAAGGCCAGGATGGGGCTTGGAGCAGCCTGGGATGGTGGAAAATGTCCCTGCCCAGGGCAGAGGGTGGCACCGGGTGGGCTTTAAGGTCCCGCCCAACCCAAGCCAGTCTGTGATTCTGACTGTGTCCAGTTGTTATGGATAGAATACCAGGACTTTCTAGCGCAGTGTTTTGAGGGATTGGAGTGTGTGTGGGAGGTAAATGAAGGCGATGCTGGGAAATGCTGACATTTTTAACAGCTTGAGAAGTCAACTTTCCCTCCTCTTTTGTCAGGAAGTTTGACCAAAGCACCTCTGACATATTGGTGAGGAGTTTTTGTCACATTGGCAGAGACAGCTGTTCTGAGTGTGCTGTGGAGAACAATGAACAGCAATGAAGAGGAACACGGAACACAAATTTTTGTTAGTCTGTTGGCAAGAGAAGGTTGATTTGGAGGGTTTTACTGCTTATTAGTCATGGGCAAAGAGGCAGCACTTTTTAGATGCCCCCGTGGTACATTCTGCTCTACCCAGACATATATAATTTTCTACAAAAGAAATTAAGGAAGAGACTTCTCTGGAAGGGACAAAGGAAATAGAGAGCAGATCACAAGAGACATATCTGTGATGTGGATTTAGAACCACCAACACGTGCAGATTACCTCTAAACTGTTACATATTTGTCCTGTACCTGTCTTGGTGGTACAGATGTGTTAAACATTTAAAATTGGAGAAGCAGTCCATTTTCACATTTCAGTCATTGACGTGGTGGGTTTTACAAAGTAGGAACTTCCCAGAACCCTTCACACCCAGACATTGCAATACAGGGAGCTTTGGTACCTGTCATCATTTCAGATATAAGTCTTGAAATGTGGGAAAATTGCCATTTGGAAGAGTTTGCTTCCTGTAGAGATGTATTAGCAGAAACTGGAAAGATAGGTTTCATAAAAAAACCACAAGACTTCTTAATATTGTGAGACATTTTTGTTGTTGAAAGTGATAGTTTAGCAAAACAGAAATGTTTCATGAGAAACTGCTTGTTTCAGTTAACTTGTCAGGAAATGCTTTGGAAAACAATTATTTTTATAGTATCAGGTGTTCGCCTTGTTACAGTGAAGATTTTGATTCTATTATCTGAAACAGAATTTAAGTGCATGATACTCAGAAATTTAATGAGAAGTGAAGCTGTAATCTTCACAACCCCCCTTAACATTAAACAGGATTATTTTGATGTCAGGAGAACATTCTGAGTAATTCAAACTGAAAATACACTTATTTTATCAGTGCTGAAAATTTTCTCTGAACTATTGGTCATGAGAGATAAAAGCAATCGCCTACTCAGTGCCAGCATAGCACCTACTTCAGAAATTGTGGTGCTGGAACTACTTGTCTAATGCAGAGAATGAAGCATTTCAGTGACCCAAGTGAGAGATCTCTCTCTTGCCTAATGGCCCAGTGAATTTGGAAATGACTTCAAAATAATAAACTCATTTTCCTCTATTTTATGGCATAACAGAGAAACTGGAATCATCAAAATACAAAAAAATCACTGGGCTTTCACTGAATATCATTTTGTGACATGTTTTTTTCTGACTTTTTACCCCAACTTTTTGTTTTCTGTGTTTAAAGAGACCAAGGTTACTCATTCAAACGCAGCCTCAGGACAGATTCCTGAATAAAATTTAGACCCTCATGTATTTTTCTTACAATTTATTCTACATCATTAGGAGATTATTACATTTGATACAGAGTTTAAAAAAAAAACCACAATCCACAGTTTAGATCTATAATAGTTTACAGCACCTTTAATTTGAGTTACAAATGAGATAATCATGGAAAAGCGGCTGAGGATCACAAAACATGTAAATTTTTAAACAACCTCAAATTTCAAAGTTGTAGACTGTTTTTATATTAGTATGAGCTTTGTGTAAATCTACACAGACAGCTGTCGTGCTCTTGTGTTTATAAATAAAATAGTTGCCATTAAGATATGTGTGAGTCCTTATATCTACCGTATTTTCTTACACAGGATTGGACAGAATAATGCATGTGGAAAAAATGAGTGATGATATGGAATAAATGAAAAGAGGAGGAAAGGATACAACAGGATGAAAGGATGCAACTTGCATTTTTGATACACCATTATAACTTTCATTTTGAGAAGAATGCATATTTCACTTTATGGTTGCACGCCTGTAGATTTCTAAATAATGCAAATAAATAATTGCACACCGTGTAAATAGTAGAGGAATTAGCAGAGTAGCTGCAATGAAGTAACTGCTACTTTTGCGTTCACCAACTTTCATTCCACCTTTGTTAAAGACCAGGTCTGGTCCAAGAGAAAGACCTTTCCCTTCATGTTCTGAGTTTGTGCCTGGTTCAAGCTGCAAGACCTCAAAAGTTTCTTTCAGATAGTTGTTTTGTAGCCAGAAAACAATTTAATGATCTGATTTTCTTTAGAAACATGGCTGTCTGAAAAAAAACGCAGAAATTATCGTCTCAAGTAGCACCTACCCTCCCTCTTTTCAGCGACTGAACAGACTAATTATTCCATTCTGATGATCAGATTTTCATGGAATTCTGATTTTTCACTCCTGACTGTTCTGGGTTTGATCCCTAGTAATGGTTGGCTCCTACGTGTCTGTGTGGATGACAGGTTCAGTCAAATAAAAATTCAGGCATTTCTCTTTATGAATATTGGTAGTGTTCTCCATGAAGACAATGTGTGTGGCTTTCCAGCTAGAGATAAAAGTATTTAACCCATAATTTCACTGAAAATTAAGCAGATTTTCACATTGTGGACTCAGTACTGCAAATTGCTATCCATCCTCCACACTGAACTCTTCCAGCTTCCTGGGAAGGCAGTGACAGATGAGGTTAATGAGCAACTACAGGACAGTGCCCTTTGCTTTCTAGCAAATTAACTTCACAGAGACACTATTTCATTTTCTTCTAAGCCGGCTTCTGAGCTTTAGCCATATTATCTGCTCAAAAGGAATTGAAAATATGAGCTAAAATATGCCTATTGTGTCTTTTGGTTTATAAGGAATAAAGAATCAGAGGAAGCTAAAACCTCTCAAAGCAATAGATGTAACGCTGCTATTGAGTCTGAGCAACTTGGTTATTTGAATCCTGTTAAATAATTAAACATTCTTTCTCATGTCTGTTTTCCCTCTCATTGTTTCTAATTAAGTTTGAGAGAATACAAGTATCTTATGTATAATTTGCTCTTCCAGGGGCAAGCACAGATGAATGCGAAAAACCTGCAAACTGGTTGGATTGGTGAGTAATCCCGTACTAGCATGAGCTGCATCATCCCTTCTTTAACAGCTTGAGCAAGTTCAGAAGAAGATAAAACCATTGTCATTCTGCCTTTGAATGCACCAAGCTCTTTCTTGCCTCATGTTCTGGGTCTGTGATGAGCCTTCAGGGGGCCAAGGGAGGATGGAGAACCTTTTATGTGAAAATTTTCCAAGCCAAATCACTGTAGAATGGAACATGAGTGTGACCTGAGGCGCTTCATCTCTTCTGCCAGTGTGGCCACTGCCATCAGTTGTGGAAGAATCTGAAAAGTTCCATTTGTTTTAGCTTTAATCACACTTCTGTAAGGACAGGTGGTACTTGTGGTGGGCCATAAGTTACAGGGTGGCTATGTGTGCTGTTGGTGAATGATGCTTTATAGGAGGACATTGGTCGTAAGTCTCCTTATTAATGTGGCCTTTCCTTCTGGGAACACTGAAAACTAACAAACCCAACAAAAACCCCAGCAAAACAAACAAACAAACAAACCCCACCAAAAACGAGAAGCCAAATAAATCTGACACTTCATTTCTCTGAAAAGCAACTCTTTTTTTAGCTGAATCATGAACCACACCTACAATCATGAGGGTATCTTTTAGTAATGCAGATCATGTCTGGTCTGTTTATGACCTTCACTTAGAATATGTGCTGGGAAAGCCACATCTTATCTCTCCTGACTCAATTTCTTTTTGACATAGCCTCTGTTTGTGTAATCTCATCTAGTTGGTCCTACTAAAAAAAGTAATAAAAAAATCCATGCCTGTGGCTGTGGGAAAACAATTTGTGAAAATGTGCATTTTCCAGAATTCTTTATATAATACACACTTAGGACGATGTAGCAAGTAGACATAAAGGAAAATTCCATCAGATGGAATAACTGAAATTCATTTGTCAGGTCCGGACTTCAAGGTGTCCATGTTCTGGGCTGCTGGCTCTTGCTTTCACATTTGTCCCATTCTGAGGTCTTAAAGGTAAAATGAAGGAAGCTGTACATGAAGGCTGCCATGCATTGGTGGCATGCTGTCTATATATTTGTATTCCTAAATAATGTTAGTGTACTGTAGCCGCTATTTCTGCATTCATCAAACTAGTATCAATTGTCCTTCAATAAAGAACAAATCAGGAAATCTTGGCAAGTTCTTGCATTGCTGATAACCACGGTTTGAAAGTACTCAACAGCATCGGTTTTATTGCTTTTATTGAAATTAATTCAATCTTGATACTTTAACTAGTTTCTGAGTTTATGTATATACACTTTGGATGTCATGCATGTGAAATTGTATTTTTTTCTCAACATAAAAATAGTAGAAGCCCAGCCATAGTAATTTATGAATAGCAGGTATTTCTCAGTGCACGCAGCAGAAGCTCTGAAAGTCTGTAAAGATCTGACAATGTTCTTTCCATTTTATTCCCAGCTCTGATGCAGCTCCATGGTTATTCAAGAGAAGGAGGTGGCTGGTGCTGCTTTATGAATCCCCCAGTCTTAGTGTATGTGTTAAATTTAGTTTCAGAACACTTATTAGAATTAACCTGGACTCAGAACACCAATGAGATTGAACTCCTCAGGAGTTTTACAGAGCAGGTGATGTTATTTCTGAATCCCAGTAGGAATCGGAGGCCTGCAGAGCTCAGCACTGTCAAAAAGGATGCACTGGGAATTCCATTCCCCACTTCTGGGAGTGTTGGGTCTAAGGTGGATTTTGATGTTTTCTCTGAGTTAATGTTTAACCCTTGTGCTTAAGTAGTGGTTCTGGAGAGATTTCCAAGGTTCCACTTTAGGTGAGCCAGCTCTAGGTGGCACCTGGGGTCCCTCTTTCTTTCCATCCTTTCCCAGTCTCTGAGCAGAAATGCTGTTTGCTTCCTTATGGACCAGCTTCCTGGGGCCAACCCAGTGGGCTCTGAGACCATTTCCAGTGATCAGCTTTTTCAGTTTATTTTCTGCTTTTGAGAACACCCCCACAGTGGTGGAGACATCAGTTCTGATGTTTTCGACAATAATTTATTCTGCTCAGAGTTGCAGAAGTTAAACTACTCAAAAAGGGCTTGTAATTACATTATAGTTCCAGTTCTAGAATGTTCCTGGCAGTGAGAGACTTGCTGATGAAAAGAAGTTGATTATTCCTTCTTCTTTTTACCCAGAATCCAGTTTTACTGATCAAAGAGAGCACACAGCGGGTCCCAGCAAGTCTGACTCCTCAGTTCATTCATTGTTTAGGGACAACGAGAGCTGAGCTTCTGTTCTGCTTCCAGAGCTCATCCGAACTCCGAGGGAATATGTCTGGCAGTGCAAGTTGACAGGCAGCAAAGCCACTGCCTTTCCCTGTGCCTGTGTACCATGAGAATTAAAAAATACTAATAATAGAAATGTTATTTTCTGCCAGAGGCAGGGTTGTGTTTCTAACTGTGGTCCTGCCATCAGTTTTAGGACTCAGTTTTCTTACAAAGGGCAGAACATAAGCTTTAGCCCAATTTTAAGCTGCTCTTTTTTTTTTCTTTTTTTTTTTTTTTTAAAGCTGAAAAATTCAGGGGGAGCACTTTCTCGGCAGTATTTTTTAAAGACTGAATATGGCATATTTTCAGAGCAGGTTTAACATCCTGGACAGACTGTGAGTGACCAAGTTAAAAAAGGAGTTTGAACTTTAAATAGTCAAAAGTAGACTGTTTAAGTACAAAAAACTGTAAAGAACACCCAGAGGCACTTCATCTTTTGAAGGTTATGAATTTCCAGGTCTAGAGCCACTGTACAGATTCACTGTTATGGTCATTTGAAACAAAAGACTCCTGACTAATTCCTCAAACTCACCTTATGCCTTCTACACTTCATAGAAGATATTTGTCAGACATAATTTTTTAAAAACAGTCTAATTGAAAAACTATTAAAGTTTATCAATGGTCAGATTATTAATAATATATATGTATTCGGCTCAGTAATACCAAATCTGGCTAAAATTGGCATTGCCCAACAAACCAATCCCCCAAAACTGCAGTTGAGGTAGTGTTAGCATCACTTAGAAAATCTGGTCCAGGGGCAAAAAACTCTTGGAAAGAACTGAAACCAGTATACTTCTTTTATTACTGGGGAAATTACAAGTCCTTGCTCGATTTACTGTTTTTGAAGTCATATTTAAATTACCATGCAGGCCTC
>WBMY01014875.1:51555-72628 GCA_013397315.1 Donacobius atricapilla | reverse complement strand
TTCCTTTCCTTTCCTTTTCTTTCCCTGTGCACCAATTATTTTACCTTCTGGTCTGGCCTGTGGGAAGACAATTCACTAGATATTGCCATTTTAACTACAGAAAATATTCCAAAGCCATGGTCATTCTAGGAAGTTTAGAGAAGGACACACAGGATTTTTCCATGAGAATTATTGGAATGGGTGACATTTGAGGACGGCTGATATAAATATACATATCTGGTTTGTAGTTAGATTTGTTCTATTGGACTAGCACAGAACATCCAGGAAAAATGAAAAAAAATACAAAAAAAACACCTCCAACCAAACCAACCCACTGAAGAAAAAAACCATCTTTACCCTTAAGGGGCTGTGCATAAGAAGGCTGCAGTGAATGTCTGTGTCAGGTTAGACGTCAGAGGATGTCTCTGAAAAAGGCACCTGACCTATTCCTAAATTGTCTGCTTAAAATGAAATACATCACGCCCTAGAAATGCTCTCCTTTTGAATGGAGGAGAGCAGGGTAATTAGTTTGGATGCAAGTACCAACATATTGCTCATTACTGTAACACTTCAGGTGTTGTACAAGGAATTTGCACTGCAGCACTTTGAAACCTCAGATTGAATTATTTATTATGAATGATTTCTCTCAGGCATTTTGCTTTTCTCCCTGCAAATAATTAGTGAACAATTAAGGTATTTAACTGGCTTTGGAAAAATTCCAAAGTGCATAGTAAGTACTTAGTATAAATAGGGATTTGTTTCTTTATTGTGCCTAGAATTGCTCTCAAGAAATCTTTTTCACTATCTGAGTAGTTCAAATTGGGTTCCTTGAGACTGGAATAATCACAAATTGGATTTGAACAGTCTTAGGACTCACGTGTTTAGAAAAACCGAGGCATCATTTATGTGCTTGTTTCACAAATGTCCACCAATGTATGTGTGTGTGATAGCAATGGAAAACAGTCAGGTCCACGGACCCACTCCCCTACAATGATAAAATCCCAAAGCAGCTCCACAGGTGCTTCGTTGTTTTGTCATAAACAGCCAAGGGCTGTTGAATAATCTGCAAGGCTCTTCGTCCCCTTCAGAGTAAGTCACACGGACAGGGGAGTCTACAAAGACTTTTAAGCTATTAGTAGAGGGTTTGCTTCCTGCCCCCGTCTGTTTGTGAGTGTGACTTAAGAGCTAAATACACTTGAAACTCTTACTAATCACAGGAGTAAATCCTATCATTTGTGCCTTAGTGGTTAAGAAAAGTCTCGAGATGATGTCTTGTCTTTTTAAATGTGGATCGATTAAAGTGCCATAAGCACTTTTGTTAAATAGAGTGAAAGTATCTGTGCAGATAATTAATCTGTCATGCTTCCCTGTACATTTATTATCTGTGTCTCTGCATCTGAGCTAGTTGACCAGAATTTCTTTAGTGGAGAAAAATAGCACCCTTGAAGTGCAGGTTCCCTCCATTGTCCTTAGTATTATTTCCTTGATGCCTCCAAGTGCCTCTCATTTTATGGATTATGGCTATTCCACACGGCTACCTCCTGGCTATGTTGTGAGTGTCCCAACTGATACATTCACTTTTTGTCTAGATGAATAACTGTGGGTGATGTCCAGCATTCTCAGAGATTATCAGTGTCAACTCTGTGGCTTTCTTTCCTTTCCCCCATCTCTCCAGCCACCACCCTCCACCCCCGACCTCCTCTCCTTCACCAGCTGGGCAGGGTCAGGCTGCCTCGGGGGGGTCACTTGTTTACAGCAGAATTACCTGGCTGTCAGAGATGCTCCTGTCCCTCGAATTGGATTAAAGAGAGCTTAAGAGGTGTTTAATGGACAAGGCATTTCCTGCTGATGAGCTAGATGTTAACAAGAGCAGCTGTACAGCAAGCAATTTTTTTCTCCACCATACACTGCATTAACGCTGTAATCCAAGAGCAGTGTTCTGCTTTAGCAGGCAAGGGGACCGCTGTGGTGCTAAGATTATATGCAGAACTTTAAAGCTCTTGAGGGGTTTTTAAATTTTTTAACTTTACACATATTTTTCTTGCGCTTGTGCAATTTTTTTTTTCCGTGATAGAAAGTTTACTTTAAAAAAAGTCATCATGAAACTGGAATGTGAGGACTGAGAGGCAAGAGAGAACAGAACTGATGGTTCTGCTGATTCCTCTTGGGATGATGAGTAAAAAAATTGGCTGCAGAAAATAAATTAACTATCGGACATTGTCCAATTCTGTCAAATTTCTGGAGTGTAGAGGGTGTGTGAGTTTTTGACCCTCTATATGAGTTTCCCAGATTTGCTAATTACACTTGGTATATATTTATGGCTGTATTTGGAATCAAGAACAACAACAACAAAACAATCAAGAAAAAAAAATTGATATTTTCTCTGTATGAATTTTGCACATCACTTCATGTTGATTTTAATGTGAAAATGACATTAGGTCTATTTTTCCTTCTTTTCTACACATTTCTGGTTCAATTATAGGACTGTAATTTTTTTTGCCCTAGGTCACTGCAATCTGTTTCTTCAACCAAATTCCATTAGTGAAAATTATAAATTATTTTAAAATATTCTCATCTATTGTTAACACGGATTTATCTGTTAAAATCTAATGGCAAGATATTGCTGTTTAAGAAAAACATACCCAGTTTCTTAGGAAGTTGCCTAGTTTCACTTCAGTGGAATAATTGTTTGAAGTTGGATCACTGCATATGAAAACCTGGGAAAATCAGGTAAAGACCACAACATTTGTGCACTGTAGCCTCAACCAGAAGGTGAAAATGGGAAACTCTGTGACTGCTCCTTGGCTTTCCAGCTCTGTCTGTGAAGCCGTCAGAGCTGTTGCTGTCTTCATTTACATTATAAATTAGCTGTCCTGGAACACATCTGAAATTTATTAAAAGAATAACATTAATGCTTTAATTTTGGATTGTACATAAAACATAATCTAGCACAAAAAACTGTAGTGGGGAAACACTGGCACAGTCCTCCTGCTTTATCTATTTTTCTAACACATTTACAATTCACATCTCCATGGTGGTTTTTTTTTTCTATCTGTGAAAAGCTGAACCTGAAAAACAGTGCATGTTTTGCTTGTGTTTCACATTAATGTCTGTACACTGCATAAAAATCAAATAATTTTATTTGAAAATTTCATCGCAAGGGTCATGTAAATAAAAGAAATGAGCAGTGCATGATCTTCATCTTTTCCTGTGTCAGATAATGTGATGGTCACCAAAATCATTTGAGTCTCCACCTGAGCAGGTCCTATCCCTACTCCCTTTCCTCTGATGTGCTTTGTCCCAAATAAAACCCACCAGATGGGAGTTGCAACAGGAACTCTCTGAATGGTCACACTATAAATGCACTCCAGAGATGGGGGAGCTGTTTGCATTGGCATCACTCTCCAGCATTCTGCAAGGCCAAAGGCTCCAAACCTGTAGGTTTCCTGCTGAATCCGATGATGTTAGAACCCTCTAGGTTTTTAAACCCATTGTATCAGATGGTAAAGTTGTTATTTAAAAGCTTCCTGGGCAATGTTTAGATACTGCTTTAGCAAGAAATCTGATCATAATAATCCCAATAAAAATCAATGTGTCCTACCTCTTGTGCCTAGCCAAGAACCTACTCTCTATTATTCCATACGGATACATTGAATTAAAATTCCTCTTTTTTTTTTGTTTTCAGGCCCAGCATTTGCACTATCATGAATCAAATCCATGTTACCTTGCTGTTAACAAATTACTTATGCTATTTATTTTGACAAACAATTTTCCCGGAACATTAGCCAAAAGTAATATTTTTGCAGATAGCATACATGAGAGAGATATTTTTCTTATTAATATATTAACTTTACTAAAGAGGTTGTGTATTATTTGCTGAAATCTCAGCATGGCAATTGAAAGATTGTCCTTGCAGCTTGTAATCAAGGTAACATTGTGCCAAAATGTGAAACCCCTTCTTTATTTTTTATGTGGTGAGGAAATATTTTCCAAGATGCTTACGTAGAGAGTAATGGATTTACCTTACAGGCTATTATGTTTTTCTTTCTGCAAATATCTAAGTTCCTTATCCTCTTATTAGCACACTTTCTGAGCAGTGTGCTGCGTACTATTCTGTGATTAGGTATTTGGTCATCATCATCAACCTCCTCACAATAAGCCCATGGGTGAGAAGATACACTGAGAAATGACAATTTGAGGGGCTGCTAATTTTTTATTTTTGATAANTCCATCCATCCATCCATCCATCAGGCTGCTGCTGGTTTGAGAATGCATTGATTGCCGCGTGCCTCTGAGCACAGCCTGCGCCAACCCTGCAGTGTGGCTCTTTAAACCTTAACCTGGAGCCCACCCCTGTCTGTGGAATAAGTTGACAGAGATCATAGATGTGCTTGTGTTCCTGCCTGGTCAATGATTTTTGCACTACCCAGTCAAGAAGGCTTTCGCTGCTTGCTGACCCTGCGCGGGTCATGAGGATTTTCTGTGACCCTTTCGCAGCAGATGCATGAATTCAGGATGCAGCATGAGAGTAAAGAAGTGATGGTTGCTAATCTGCATGTGTAAGGCTGAGGAGTGGAATTAGTCTGCCCTGCCCTTTAAATTCAGTCTCTTGATGTAGTTCGTTAACTGGATCCCTGGCTGGGGTTGCCATTTAAATGGAGAATTCGTTTTTAGTTTCTTAAATTATGTCATACTTTCTGCACTTCTTCCTTTGCTGGAGAATTGACTTTGCCTCCTATACAAAAATTATGTCTACTTTATGAGTAGTTTATTCCTGACTCAAAGTATTTAAAAGAATCCCCAAGACAAAGTGCTCTGCTATATCTTCAATCTTCCCTCACATTTTGGCTTTGTAACACCTGAAGCTCTTACGAGGAGCACAGAACTAATGCAGAATTCCCCCAAAGGTGAGTTGTACCTTAATATTTATTTCAGTTATTTATGGTAATAGTGCCATTTTCCTTTTGTTTTGTTTCCAAGAGGCTAGCTTGGATATTTCAGAACTTCTGGATGAAAAAAATCAATTGACATCTCATGGTGCTGTAAATTACAGAAAAATAAAATGTAAGATGAGAAGAAGAAACCCAAGCTGATGTTTCAGGGTTTTACCTATACCAAATCAGGAAATTCACTGCTTCTGGGGTAAAAATAAATATGTTTCTATGAGCTGAGCCAGCAGCAGAAATTTGAATGGTGAAACAATAGGTTTTTGATCATGCAGATCAGACAAGGTTTCTTCTGTCAAATAAGGTATATTTATAGCCCTTAAAAATAAGAATAATATAGCACATTTATTGATGTCTTTTTGATAGCCTTATTATCTGAGACATATTTTGTTATTTGGAACTCTGTTAGTGAATAAAATGAGTCCACAAAGACTTTTCCATGAAGTCTATGTTTTTCATGTAATAGCTATTTAGGACCTCTGTCTTTCAGATCTAAGTTAGTGTGGTTATTGTGGGTAATCAGAATATTTTTTCAATAAAAAATGGCATATCAAAGACCAGTGATACCATTTAAAAAATCTCCAAGGAGGCAAAGCTTGGCCTTCCATTTGGTGGGAGCTGAACGGGGATTTAGAAGCAGCCGATGGTGGGTTATACTTGATTTTCCATTTAATCAGCTTGTACTCAAAAAAAAAAAAAGAAAAAAAAAAAAAAAAGGAAAAAAGGGATGAACACAAAGAAATCCAAGCCATTAAAGAAGCAGCTTGCAGTCTTAAAAAATCTGGTTCTTTAATGCTTTTCTCACAGGGTGATCTTATCCTAAATATATACATAATTATCATCTTTCATGTACTTTATGCTACTACAGACTCTCAGGAAAAGTGTATTTTTTTTGCTTTGTACAGCACCGCTATGAATGAGCTAATCTGCTTGATGTCAGCAGCTATCAGGGCCTCATTCTACACGGAAAAGTACACTGGAAAGGAAACCAGGTTGTTCTCCAAGGTCCTCTTCACTGCCTATTTTACCTGATCAAAGAAAAGTGCCCTTTGGGTCTCGCTTTAACAGTGTGTCCTCTCAAGTAGTCTGAGACTCAGGAATCTCCAACTCCAAGGTTTCCTTGCTGCCTAAAGCACTTTTATTGGTACTTAACCTAAACAAGTTCACATGGGCTGTGTAATTCTTCTGTTACTGATTACGTACATCAAGTTACTGATATAAAAGTCTGTGGTTTCAAGTAAAATTACCAATTCTGAATGAAGTTGAAAGAAATCAGTGGCACAATTGCTCAAAAATGCTAGATAAATTACAAATTATTGCATCTTAAACATTCAAAAATCTTACCTTAATATCTGTGAATATTTAACTGCATCCTGTGAATGATTATTCAGAAATTAAAGTGATACCTGTACTCTAGACTGGGTGTTTTTAAAGTGTGAGAAGTATCCAGTCAAAGCCACTTGAGATCTTTACAGAAAATTAGGGCATGTTCTGGAGGAACCTGGGAGAAGTGGGGTGACTGCAGGATCTTGGTGGTGCCATCAGGGAGTGCAGAGAATTTACATTTTTGATTCATAACTGATGTCACCAAAGAAATAATCCCTTTAATTTCTGTGGTGCTTAGTTTCTTAGTAAAAAGAGGTAAAATGGATTGGAGGACTCTGTTTAAGGGGGGTAATTTGTAATGATGCTTTACTGGCTATTATGATTAAAAGTCTGACTAAAATACTTAAATATGACATATGAAAATTATTACTGAGGCTTGAGAATATCAGATGACAAAGCAACTGACTGAAATAAAGGGCACAGGGTAACTCTGTATGCTGTAAAGGGGGATGGGGATAGAATTTAGTAGATACCCTTTTGATCTGTACATGTTAGCTCTAGGGTAAAGGGCAGTTTTTCTCAGGTAGTTTTATTTTTTATTTTCTTCACATCTTTAAACAGTATTTTGCTGCTGAACTCGGCAAGCACAGTCTTTATTTCAGAATTTAAGTCTGGAGTCATGTGGAAAAGGGAAACCAGTGTTATCCTTCGAGCTTTGTACTCTCAATTTGTTTTTCCTCATGTTTTTTAAAATGTTTATTTAACATGGAGTGTAATGTTCTTGCAAAGGCTCAAAGCAGTGATATTGATTAATTACAAAGGAGGCTATTTGGGTAGTGTTCCATTCTGCCTCGGAGCAGGAAGCTCTGGAAACCTCTTGAGGAAATGTTGAACGTAAGTGGTGTGGAAGAAAGAAAAAAAAAAAAAGATAAGGTTTTGTTGTTGCTTAACTGAACTGAATTGAGGCTCTTTAACATCTGAGATTTTTTTTTTTTTTGTCCAGGTCCTCCTGGCACTTGGCTGTACCTCTGGAAAGAACAGTGTAGGCCTTTTAGAGGACTCATTAAATCTTAATCCAAGGAATGCTCTCATTAAACAGAATTACAAACAAAGCTCCTGCCACTGACGTGAAGATGTTTCTCCAGGACTGTTCATCATTCCCAGAAAACCTTGGCTCTGAAGCAGTGCTGTCCTAAACACTCAGGTTCAGCAAGCAAATTAAGAATGGAGTTCCTCAATTCTGGTTTGGTTTTTTTTTGGGGTGTTTTTTTTTGTTGTTGTTGTTTTTGGTTTTTGGTTTTGTTTTTTTTTTTCCCTTGCTGAGGGGCCTTGCTTTTCAATAGAGGAGAAATTGCTCTTTGCTGGGAGTGCACCAGACTTCGGTGTTTGCTTTGTTCTCCCCTGTGCTGCATCTGGGCTGTAATTGCCTACATTCTGTTTTTGTTCAGGCTTTCCATTATTCATTAATACCTTGTTTACCCAGTAATGACTCTTTTAGGGTCCTCTGTGCTTCTGGCATGCATTTGCCAACACAGTGACAGTTGTTGACATTTTGTAAGAGTGTTCCACACAGATTTTTGTCTTCTTTGGTTGCCTAAGAAGGTTATCTGCTAATTCAATAAAGCAACAAAATGAGATCTTGGACCAAGCCAGGCATGGGAGTGTGAGAAGATTTCTGGGTTACTGGGATGTTACCTTTACTTCACAATTCATAATTTTACTTTGTTTGTAGAAGAACAGGAATCTTAGAGTAATCAGGGAGATAAAACGATGACAAGTGTATAACAGTAGTATATCTTGTGATGAGGTGCTGTAGTCAATCTGAGGTTTATAGTTTTTGTTGTCTTTTTAAATTTTGTTTTATTTTGTTCAAGGAAAGGCCTTAAAAATTCATCCAAAATGAGAAAGAGAAGAAGGGGATATGAATTAGTGATGGGCAATAACATATGAATTTTTCACAGTATTTGTGGAACGCTGTTCAAGGAGTTTTTATAAATATTGCAATACTGGTAAAACTTTAGTGGAAAGTAATCCATTGGTTTTCAGAAGGCTGTGACATGGAAATATTTCCCCTCAGCCTTCTATTTGCTGGGTTTTATTTCAACTTTTATCAGTGTCATTCACTATCATGTATGTATTTATGTCTTATTAAGTTTTCTGGTACCTGTGGTGGTAGCTGTAATCCTGGAAGTGTACTTGTTTTTATAGTTATCTTTCATTTTGGGCAAAAAGAGTTCCTGTCATTTTCACAGGAACTTAGAGTATGGTGAGAATTCCAGGCCAACTAAAGTAAATGCACCTTTCCCCTGTTCAAATGTGTGGTTAATAATCAGGTCACTGTCTTTGGAACAGACCAAATGCAACCAAAACAATAACTTCAAAATAGCAGCCCGGGTTTCCGAATGCCTCCGAGCGAAGAACAGCTTTCCATTGTCACACAGCTACGGGGCATTATTTTCTCATCTTTCATCTAATTTTCTTCCCATCTGCAGATTAAACATCTGCCAGTCGCTATTTAAATGACATGGGTAATATCCTGACTCTCGAAATCAAAATTCCCATTAACAACTATGGGACCAGGAAGGCTGTTGCTCCGTAAATCCATTTCCCCTCTTCCTGTGCTCTCCCCTCCCTACTTTAGCATATTACCCATTCCACTGTCACTTCCTTGCAGATAGCTCATCTCCTTTCTGCCTTTTATTGATTGATTTACCCCAATCAATGTAAATTTTACCTTCTTCACAAGCTCAGCTGTGCTCCTTATCTATGCTTTGCACTTTCACAATGCTGTCACTGCTCTGTGTCTGAGAAAGAGGAAGGAAGGATAAAAGAAAGGCTGAGAGAAGGAAAAGGAAAGGGTACAGTAAAGGCTGTTTCCTTCTCCCTGCTATCTGAACTGTCCTGACTCATAAGGCTGTGTCTGGTTTAAAAATCAGAGGAGTTTCCTCACCTAAAAAAGCAGACTTTTCCATAAAAACAACTTATGTAGCCTTACAAGCACACATGAAAAAGTAGAACCTTCAGAAGCAGTCATTTTGATGCTATCAACCAAAGCCATCATGAGATAAATTTCTATAATAAATGAACTTCTATAAATAATTCTTGCCTGATGTTATGTTTGATTAGCTCACAACAGTGGAGAGATGCATTCTCAGCACAAGTGATCCTGCAGAATGCTTCAGCAAATGGGGAAATTAATTTTGGAACATGGATTTGGAAACCCTCCCGTCATTTAAGTTCTGAAATCCCAACTGACACGGTGTGAGTGTTTCTGAGGGGCTGTGTAGATTGATCAATTAGGGACAGATGAGATCAGTCTTTCCAAATGGATGCCTCAGGAATGTGTGTGATAGAACACCACTGTGATTAAGGCATCCAGGGATATAATCACCTAACCAACTTCCAGAAATCTATCACAGATGGTTTGAAGTCAAGAGGGATTCCCATCTTGTCTCTTTATATTCATGTCTCATTCAGACGTCTCTCAGAAGCATTAGGATATTTTAGCAAAATCTGTGTGATTAAAACCAGTAAGTTTTGCTCTTTTGTGTGGCTTAAAAAGAAAAAAAACAAAAAAAAAAAGAAATTCAACGAAGCTTTCAATAGACTTGCAGCATACTACCACATCATGTGGGGTGCTTCACTTTTAAAACTTCAGGAGGAAGTTCCGTTTAGGTTTTGAAATGGAGGTTGTTTCTCTGTGTAAGGCTTTCGCATGTCAGGTGTGAAAACAAGGTCAGGTACATCTCCTTCTCGTAGGTTATTTCTGGCATTACTGACAGAATCTGGTAGTTTCTGAGAGGTCTGGAAAGTAGAGAGTTTTGTGTATTTTAAGTCTTTGTATCCCTAAAAATCACATCTTCCTTACACAGGGTGCCTCCCTTGTAAGATTTCTTGGGAAGGAAGGATGCAACCAATTCATATTCTCAGAAGCAGGAAGAGAAGAGGAATTCCTTGCTGGTTGTGTGCCAGATCTTTCACTTTCTTTATGTTCGTTGATAAAAGGGATCAAAATGCTGTGTAATTCCAGCTTTAGCGTGTATTAGCTATTACTGGTCTCTATGCTGCCTGTTGTACAGACCCGCATCAAAATGTCATCTGCTAAAGAGAAATAACTTGAACTGTAGAGGCTTTTCACCAAATCTTCTTAGCGGAGAAAGTAAAATATTTTCATATATTAGCTGGATGTTTTATAAATGTGTGGGGCAATCTGAATTCATACATTCAAGTTAAAACAGAGAAAGTGTAAAAAAAAGAGCTAAGAAGTCTGGATTTGGCAAAAAATAAGGGAGATAAAATAGAAAAATCACATTATTTTTATTCAAGATAGTGGGGAGCTTTTGGTGATAAAATTGGTCTGTTTTCTCCTCTCCATCCCTTTGTCTCTCCTTGCAACTCCAACCAAGGCAGTTCATTTTCCAGGACAGTTTGGAATGTACAGGACAGTACTGGTATCTAAAGATCACATGCATGGATTAACATTTGGCTAGACCTTTGAAAATGTAAAAAGATGCAGGTATTTTCCTTCTGGTAGCAGCTGTATAAAAGGGGAGGAAAGAGAAGCTGAGCCCCTGAGCTTCTTTGCAAAGGCAGGGGAGCAGGAGAGGTTCAAAACCTGGGGCGAGCCCAGGCTCTCTGGAGGAGGGTTCTGGCATTTGAGAAGGACAGGACCAGCCTGGATAAACCTAAGAACTCCTCCTGCACGGGGCCTCCTGTGCCCCCCGGGGTGCGCAAGCCACAAGCCCCCTGCACCGTGAGGATGGATTCCCTCCCTGCCAGCCCTCTCCCGACGCTTTTAGCATTACTGGCTGCTCCACTGGTAGGAATCGTCCCATCTGATCCTCATGAAATGTTAAAGATAAATGAAATCCGTGAGTGGCAGGTGGCAGACTGAGCTGGGGAAGGGCAGAGTAGCACAGAGCAGGAGAGATGCTCTCAGAGCTTTCACCCGGTTGCTAAGGAAACTGTTCCTTTCCTGTGTGTTCAAAGAGTCGTTCCCAGCTAGACGGGCATCGAGATATTTGCTGGCAGACGTGCCATCATTTTCAAATTATCTCCATCTGTGTTTGCTTTCTTCTAAGGAGAAAAGAAAAAAGGAAAAGGGAAAGACAGCATACAACAAAATTTACTTGGTTTTCTTGGACACGTGGTTTTTGATGTGATGTGATCTCAGTGTAGGGGCACTTTGCTGCTGATTCAGTGGGACCTTTCTGTAGTTGCCAGAGTCTTCATTTGACCTCTGTTTAACCTATCTTCTATGATATAAAGCGTCCTATTAAGAGATAAATTACCTACGACATTAAATGATGCCACAAAAGAGTTGAGTCTTAAGCAAGATCCCCCTTCATGCAAGCACGCAATCTCCCTCTGGATGCAAGGGAATTAGTCAGCACCTTGCAGTAAAACATTTGCCCATCAATTTATGGCACACTGGAAAGCTTTTTGGGGGCCCAGACCATCAAAAATAAAGTTTTATGGCGGAATTATCAGTATCTCTTGTCAGCCAACAAAGCCACTGCCGCAAAGAAACTGCAGAATGAGGACTGTGTTGTTGCAGTGCCTAAACTGGTGTCCTGCTCAAGGTGCATTTTCTCTTTTCAGGTCAGCTCACATTTTTCATAGTAGGCTGCCTGGGTGATATTTGCTTTTCTCTTTGTGCTTATTCTTAAAAGGTTTGTTTGTCTTCATATTTGAAATGGAGGTATTAAAATAACTAGGGTTATGTATTTTGTTCTTCATACCAAAAATATACCTCATAAATGCAGTGGTTGGCAGGGGGCAGTAGTTTTCTTACGATTTTATGCCTACTGCTGGACCCACTGAGGTAAATGGCAAAGTTCCAGTGCACAATATTTGGCGTTCAACTATTTTCAAATGTTGGTATTCTTGGCCGGGGTTTGCTTAGGAAGAAACCTTGGCAGGGCCTCTCTGAAAATCTCAACGTTTATGAATAATGTTGAATATTTCTTTCATTGTTTGAAACAAATAAGAAGACAACTTGCTTACAGAAATTGAGACCTTTTCCATCAACTCCTGATCCTTGTCTTCCCTTGAGATAGCTGTGAGAGCTAAGTCTATGGTTTTAAACCATCCTAAGCTGGCTTTCTTTGCTTATGCCTGTATGGTGTGCAGTCACGTCCCTATGAATGCATAGTTAGTGTCCTGAATGGAAGCAAATATGTTAGAAAAGCAAGTTTTTAATTTGTGTTGTTTATGCAGAGAATTTAGACACCATAAGGAATTTTTTTAGGTGTGTGCTACTGACAAGAAACAGTGAGTAGTGAAGCCAAAAATTTCCTGAAAATGCAAATAGCTTGGATTAAGCTTTCCGGGAAGGTCTTACAGGGCTGTAGAGAGAGAAAATGGAAAGGTACAGTTCAGAGATTTTTGCTGCCCCTAGCCCGGTGATTCAGGGTGTCAGCTGAGACGGGGAAAACTTGCATTCATTGTAGTGCTCTGTCTGATGGCAGCAGGAAATGAGCAGCAGCTTCCCAAAACGTGGTCACCTCACCGCTGAGCTGAAAACTCTGCCTCCTGATGGAGGAGAAACCTCTGACAATGAGGGTTTCTGAACAACCATTAGCTCTAAAATGGTGACTTTTAGTGTCTTGATGCCTATGCTAATAATTCACAATAAACATGCTAATGCCACGTTTAATGTGAGTTTAGCCCTAAGTACCACCTGCCCTTCGGTCCTGTGGACATCAGGGTCCATGCTGAACTCTTTTCAACTGGCCATGAAATCAGGGCCACTTCGGCAGAGCAGAATGAAGAAAATCTCTTAGGAGATTTCCAAATTTAAGAGCGTGCAATCCATTTTTTCTAATTCTGTGAAAGCAGTGAGTTGAAAACAGATGTTCTACCTTGCTGAATCCTGCCATTTTGTCGCTCCCTTTTGTCCTAGCTGGGAAATTCTCATTTTGTTGTGGGATTTACATACAGAAGAAAATTCAGAAGGGGAAAGAGATAAGGACTAAAATATTTGGGCTGAGGGTAGAATACACCTTTTTTTTAATTATTTTTTTTTATTTTTATTTTGGCCGTTCAGTTGCACTTCTGCATGGTAGGCAATTTTGTAAGAAGTCAGGTGTGGGAGAATTTCTCATCCCCTAGGTCTAAACATATGGACTCTTTGTGTCCTGAATGCAAAATTCTTGGGCATTTGATCCTTTTTGTTGATTTTCTTCCACCCTTTTGATATAAGGAAATCTAAATGCCTGCCTAGGGAGAGACAGAGTGCACAAAATCCATAATGTGCTCAAATTGTGCAGGACCTCACTGACAGCACCTGTGGAGCCCTTAACTTTTTGTCTGTGCTTTGTCGAGATCGGGATGCATAACTCAAGTTTAAGACAGTGTCAGACCAGTTATAGACACTGCAATAACTAACCCTCAAGTCCATTTATGGATTTATTGCTAAGACGGTTAGGACTCTTGGAAATGCCACTGCATCCTTCAGGTCCATCTAAAATTACATTCCCATGACAGTTCATAGATCTGGTAACATTTACAGTGTTATAAATCATAAAGAACATTACCTTTGCAAGTATGGAATCTTTTGATTCCAAGAATTGTTTAATATTATAGATAGAGAGAAAGAGATTCTGCTTTTTAAAGACCAATATATTTTGGGCCATGCATTTTCTAGCTTTTCATCTGATGAATCCTCCTAATAATGATTTCAGCTTTGGGGCGTTCCATTATGTTTGCCAGTAACTTAGAAGTGTCTATTCACAATAAGCAGGGGTCATAATTTGAGTCCTCTTCCACATTGAATCTCTTCATATGTTAAATAAATGCTGCACAAACGTGGAATCCATGGGCATCACTTTCTCCTTTGGCAGAGCTGTTGTCAGACCTCCATCATTTATTTGGCACGCAAGAGCACAAGCTGAAAGGGGCCTTTATGGAAGGCCAGCTGGTGGTCTCAGCCTCAGGACTGGAGCCTCCAGCACTGTATTTGCCTGTGGTCACTTCAGAAGTTACAGGGCCACCCTCCTTTTCATTCTCTGAAGCCCTAAATTCTGGTTAAAGATCTAATATTAATTAATGGAAGGCCACAGAGGTTGCCATCTGCAATTTAGTGTTTCATAATTCATGTACTTGAAAATCCCAGTCAGGAGGGGTATTTTGGTTTTCATCTCATTTTCCTCCTCCCAACCCTGAAACCTCGTTGATGCTGGCATATTTTGTTGGACTGCCTGTTTAATGGTTCCTGTCAGTATTTGGGTGGGGGACGCCAGATAAGGAAGAGATGCGGTTGTAAAGCAGTCTGCAAAGCGAACTATGCAGTGAGATGTCTGTGTGAATCATTATACATTTACTTTATTCCAGAGCTAATGCTACAGCAATTGCCTTGTTTTCTCAGTACCTGAGTGTTCCACTGCTGTTAATAATACAAGCAGAAAAATCCTGTAAATATGCAGAATTGTTCCATTTGAACTCAAATGGACTAATGAACTGCGAAGCTGAACATACTATTGTGGATGGATTGACAGCATGCAATTATTTTGCAAATTTTTGGGTGGAGATCTTTAACCAGCAGAAGCTGTATAAAAGCTCTAAACTCTACTTGCACGTTCACATTTGGTTATGTAAGTAAAAAACATCAGTATCTGATAATTCAAAGCCAGTCATTTCTCATACTTGCTCTGCTTTCCTCTGTTTAGTTGCCTGCTTGACTTTATTTAAAACATAGATTTTTGAAAACCCAGAGGGAGACACTGTTATTTGTAAGGGCATAATAAAAAAGCGATTCTTTTTTTAAGAAAAGAATTGACAGTCAAAAGCAGAGGCAGAGAAGTCCACATTGCCTCAATTAAATTTCCTTTTCTTTTTAACACAATGGATTGAAAATTAATCAACTTTGTAACTTCAGTGAGAATCTGGGAGGCTGGGGAGCATTTAAAATTTTTTTCCTTTTTTATTTTTTTCTTTTTTCTTATTTCCCCCCCCACTATTTTGCTCAAAATAGAGAACATGTTTAGGGGAACATCAGCGAGGAGGTGCCAAACCGCCTGGATTTTAGGGTCAAGATTTATTTCTGCTATTTACACATCAGAGACAGCAGCTTTGCTGTGTCTTGAATCCCAACAAGAGTGGAGCAAGCCTTAAAGGGAGATCTTGTAGAAAGACGGTGGAATGAAGAAAGGAGTGAGAAGCTTTTGTGTCAAACTGAAAAGACCAGAATGGAGGACTTTTTGGAGAGAACTGAGATGTACCCTTGTGCGTGTGGGAGAAGGACTCCCAGCTGCAGATCCAGAGGATGGCAGCCGGCTGTCCCCGTGGCAAAGCCCAGCTGACAAAACCTGTAGAGGACATCGAGAATGAAAAGAGATCGATGCAAATCAAGGTGACAATATCATGTCCTTTTCCTTTCCTTGCCACAGGACTTGCCAGGCTTTGCCTCAAACACAGATTTATTTGATAAAATGTAGGATTTCCAGGAATTCAGCGGCTCTCTTGGCACCACCCACATCCTGACTTCCTGAGCAGTGATATTCTGAAGATCAGCTCCGCGGTTCATTGCCCGAGCTCTGCACAGCTGCATGCCAGACACACCGTGCAGACAGCTTAGGTGTCAGCATTCTCAAAGGAATTGCTCTACTGCCATATATTCACACCTATTTGTAAAAACAAACCAAACCAAAAACCATTGATAACCATTAATGATTGAGAGTCATTCATGAGAGATCCCAAGGCAGAGGGGGCAGAGGAGAGGAGTAGTAAAGGATTTGGTAGCCAATCTGAAGGAGGGGGTAATGTATAAAGAAAAGTACTCAGACTTCAAGTGGTGTGTTTCACTTTCAGTAATTATTGATGGAGAAAGAGAGGGGGACAGTAACGACAAATTTGTTTAGGGATTTTTTTGTTTTCATGGTTGGTCTTTTTTTGGTGTTTTTTCATGGTGGAATTTTTTGTCTATGACATCTATATCTATATATCATCTATATCTATATCCATATCTATGTGTACATCTTTATTAAGGTAAATGGAACAAGTAGGTTTTCTGTGTTGAGTGAGGTATTTACAAACCTAACACTACAATACAGCACTGAAAAATACAGCCCTAGTTTGAGAGAAAGGGCAGATTTGGAGAAGTGGAGGCACAGGAAGAGTGCAGGGATTAGGTTGTGAGGGATGGGGCAGAGGCTTGGCAGCGGGGACCCCACATGTGGAGTGGTGGAAGCATGAGAATGACATGAGGAAAAGGTGAGAAATCAAAGAATGTAGCAATTGAAAATACATTATTATTTCCTTCCCTGTAATGCTTAGGCCTGGACTAATAATTAGCAGACTTTTAAGATTTCAATTATTCGTACAATTCTTTCTTGTCTTTAAACTTATGTGCATTACCATGGCTCCCTAATTCAGTCCTAATTCCTAAAATCAGTTCTANTATATATATATATATATTTTTAATTAAGAGAGTTGCCAGAAGCAGATTATCCCATCAGTAAATTACTGCTTTGCCTGACACAGGCTCTAGTGAGAGGGAAAATATATCTGCCAAAAAAGCTGTTTGGATTTAAACAAACCAGCATGCTTACATACTTTTTAAAGTAATTTTTTGTCTGGATCTAAATCTCTGAGGAAATACAATTCAGCTTCTACTCTGATGTCAATCAGTCCTCAGTGACTGATTTTTCAAACCACTTCTTGAGCTCTCCAGTTATGGAGCAGTTTATCCCCATTTATTCCAGTTCTCTTCTTCATACTACAATTCAGAAACTCCTGTGCTACAGCATTGGGCCAGTACTTTCCATCCCATTTGCTGCAGACATGGAAGAAAACCTGTTCACTTTTTGAATTCTGCCTCGTTCATACTTGAAGATCTTATCATATCTTTATGCCCCTCTCAATCTTGGAAGTTTTTTCAGATTGAAATTATTCTTGGCAACCTTTGCCTGAAAATAGGGTTTTCTGTAAGTGCTGCAGGGAGAAGAATCTCTTTGGTTTTGCCCAGAATTGGAACTGCAGCTCCCTCATCTGCCATGGCTGCTGAGAAGAGTTTCTGTGCTGGAGCTCTGCACTTCTGCAACGACAAGGTTGAATTCAGTTCAGAGAGTTAGTTTGGATATAAATAAATCATGATTGTAGCTTAAATTCTGTATCTTTTCAATTGGAAAAGTTTTAGTGGTCTCATCTGGTTGATGGAAGCAGATTGGATTATGAGGCAATTCTCCCACTTTCCTGGAAACATGTTGTCCTCGATTAAATAATGAATTGTATTATCAAATGTTTTCAGCCTAAGAGCTATGACATTCCTTGTATCCACTTCAAAAACCTTTTAAAAAATGAACTCCTAGATTGAAATTGCTTTGTGATCTTCAAATAAATTATATTTTGATGAGGATATGCACATGGTGGGTCTCTATGACCCATGTGCAGAAGAGATGAGGAATAAAGGGGTTTTAAAGATCTAACAAATTCAAGATGGAACTTTATATAAGTTGAAAACTTGTACTAATAATTGAATTTAATGGACGTGGCATACTTGTGTTATAAAGAACTATGAAGTACTAACCAACCAGTAGAAATTCATGGAATCAGTGTCAAGGCTTGGTGTAGAGGAAACTGGTTTTTTCTAGCTAGCAGAATTGGACTGTAACTTGTCTTTAATGGTGATTAGACCCGCTCATGGACGCTTTTTTACCTTTAAGAAATTGTAGTGCCCTTGTGTTCTGTAGGAACTTTCCCCCTGATTCAAAATATAAATAAAACCTAAAATATGACTATTTAAAATAGATAATTGTGTTCTGAAATGGAAGTATCCAGAGAGAAACCAACACTAAAGCCATGTTCTAAATAAAAATACCGAAAGAAGGTAAATATCTTTACCACAGTATATGCCCACAACTTCAGCCTGAATTCTCTAGCAATAACTCCACTGGCATTCTGCAAAAGTTCAGCTTTTAAATGCATTTTTTTGTAAGGGGAAATTAAAAGACTAATTTCAACCCCCCTCTGAAGTTGACTGTATTACAGGATATCTTCATTTAATGGAAAATTAAATTGAAATTCAAGAAAATCCCCAGTCCTCATGAAACAAAGTCTGAGGCCTTGGTTTGCTTATTTCTCAGTGCATTTCCTAGTTATTTGTCATCTGGAAATCAATGGGGAAGAGCGTGTCAAATGAAAGGACACATTTCCTTTTATGACAAATACATCAGATGAGGATCAGGAAAGGCCATCTGCCATTTCAGCTTTCAGAAATGGGATTTCTGTCAATCATCAGTGCAACACAGGGATACTCTCCCTTGCATTAAAATATGATTTTTATGTTTCTTGTCTTGGGGTAAAGAGGGTGCACTGAGGATAGACAAGTTTGATTTGATCTTTAATAAAATGGCAAGAAACAGTCTGAAACGGGGTATTTCCTATTATATTCTTCACTATTGATTTGGCAGAGGGGTATTGATATTGTTTCTTTCATCACTTCAGAGAGGGAGGAGGAACATTTCCTGATGAATTGGTGCAGCTGAACAGCTCTATATCCTGTCAAGCTTGATACTGGTTTGGAATCATGCACTGCTGGCTGTAGGGCTCTCCTCTGGAAAAAAGAAGAGTATAAAACTTTGTGTCTGGGGTAAATTTAAAAATTGTGTTTAGCATCTGTACTCAAATTCACAGAGAAGTGTTTATTTTTTCCCTTCATGCATCACATTTTATTCTGATAAATATAACACTGAGTGAGTTTCTAAAGGCAAGTGAAGAAATACAGATTCAAAGAAGCAACATAAGAAATTTCTCTTTCCTGATTTGATTTCTTTTTTTTTTTTCTCATGTCTTCCTGTGGGGAAACGAAAATATGTTAAAATCCTTTAATTAACTCTGAAACATACTAGTTCCAAAGTATTTAAATGCACTACTGACCACTCATTTCTCCCACTGTACACAGTCATGAAATGAGAAAAAAACTTATTACTCAGGGGAAAAAAATTAGATCAGAATGTTTCACATTTTCCATTCCAAGGGAAGCTCCAGCCATCCCTAGCAGGCACCTGTCTTTCCAGACCAAGACATAGAAAAATGTATGAACACCTTAGTACAAAATTTTCATTCAATATTTAGGAATTCAAAAAAAGTCATTGAAGTACACAACAGTACATTTAATGTAATGTGAAGAAGCGTAGTTTATAAGACCTCTGACAAAGTTTTAAGAACAAGTTATTTCCTGCGTGTGGTATTATTTCTCTGTGAGCAATGAAATAGGAAGGAATGTGATCCTCCAGTGCAAACAGCATATTTGCACTTGGTGTCTGACTCAGGAACTTAGAGCACCAGCACAGCTTCTGAGATTGACTTGAAGGACATAGAAGCTATAATTTCCTGTACTAGAAAATTAGACATGCCACCTGTATGTGGCTATTCGAACACTTTAGTCGGTTTACTGAGGTGTTATTTAAAGCCTGAAGATATTCTTTATTTATCTTGATGTGAACTTCACCACCTTTTAAGCAATGTGTGCCTTCAGTATGATTTATATCAGTATTCTGCTACCTTTGTCAGAATGATGCTTCACCTTCCTTTTTTTCCATCATATCAAGTAGCTGTAGAGCCAAAAAGAATCCTCTCCATTGTAGTGTTTATGTTAGAGGACATTTCTTTGTTTTCCTGAAAAACAGTATGCAGATTTTAGTGCACTTTAAAAATTCTGAGGTCAACTACAAGCAAGCTAGATATAAAATACCAAAAGTATCTTCCGGTAAAAAAAACACAGCATGCAATCTTGCTGGGAGAAAGAAGGATTCAGATTCAGGAAGGAAATCTTGCAGTAAAATTTGTTTCTTTTAGCAGGTGTCACCCTAGACCTCTCTGAAACCTGGTGGTGAATATGTAGGAACTAATTTACACATTGCAAATGAAATTAAAGGAAACATTTTGCCATAAAGGTAACCATAATTCCCCACAGTTGCTAAAGAGTAAACCTCACAGATTCTTTCCGTAGATTCTTAGTCTTGCTGCTTGCTCAGAAAATCACAAATTTCAGCTTGATAGACTTTTCTTCTTAAAATAAAATGACAGAAAATTGACATTATCTCAGACCACAATTTAAAAATTGCCATAATAAATATCCAATTTTGATTGCCAGAGGGTGTTTATTGATCTCTTATGATACACTCCAGTCTACTCCCTTTTTGTGCATCTTTAATGCTCAAAATACCCCTACATGATAGTATCGAAGCACAGCTCTTCGTTAATGAGCTTCCAGTTAAGAGTAAATTTGCAGATTTAACTGAAACCTTGTTAGATTGTAAGGAAAGAATAAATGTGTTACCACAGGAAGCAAAAGTGCAAACCCTCCCAGCCCTCTGCAAGGAACCCCAACACACCAGGTATCTGATAGAGTGAGCAAACTGACCATTAAACAGTTGCCTCAATCATTCCTCTACGGCTCTAACAATCACTGAAAAGTTATTAACCTCCCCTGATTTTTCAAGATGTGTACATAGGTCTAATTAAACAAATATTTCATTTTCCGAGTTCTTGTCAAGAGAAGACACAGTTCACAACAATCATTGGGTTTAATTATCTCACCCATGATTCCTGCACTGAGGAGCACTGACAATTAAATAATTTCTACTTTTTTTGTTCCTTTTTCTGTACACTGTTTTCTAAAAAATAAAAAATGGACACCCTAGCTGTGCAGAACAGTGTTAAGCAGAAGATTCTATTTGTCTAGCTTCTCTACAGCAGTTCCTCATGTATGCTAATATTCTTTAAAGATTTCAGAAGTCCTTGAAAGTCAGCGAAACTTCTTGCCTTCTTCCCAAAGTGATTTTCTTAAACATTTGCATCCTCTGAGTAACACTTGAAAC
>WBMY01014875.1:34478-45067 GCA_013397315.1 Donacobius atricapilla | reverse complement strand
CTTTACAACTACTATTTCTTAAACTCAACTTTCATTTGTTTTCTTAGAATTGTGTGTGTCGCAGCCTGGCAGTGGGCCCTGACACGCGGTGCCCGTGTCCCAGAGGCCGCCCCGGCAGCTCCGGCACAGCCTGGAGCAGCGCCCGGCCTTGGGGGCTCGCAGCTGCGCTGATTTCCTTTATTACTTCTGGTGTTATTAAGGAAAAAGGTGTAAACCCATAATTTTTTCTGACTGTTGTGTCTGCGTCACACAAATATACCTGTCTATTGTACCAGTAACTGTGAAGACCTTAACATGAAATATGTTTCCATGGGTGCTGCCCTCCGGAATGAGGTGAAACCAACTACTGAAAATTTTGAAGGAACAAGTGAGAGGATCAGACTCCTGGAAAACGAATTTTGAGGTGAGGTGGAGGTTAGACATAATGAATTTCGTATCTGTCAGAAGGAGGAGAAAGAAACGTGTTGTGTTTCCTGTCCCTGGTGAGACAGGGAGCAGGAAGTGTGACTTGGAGAAGTCAGATGTTTAATACAGATATTCAAAAAATTTGTGAAAAACTGCAGTAGACTAATTAGGAGGTGTTGTTTATGTTTCAGTTTCAAATATCTTTACACATTATGCTGAGCAGTAATTGAGGGGAAGTAGGTGGTCTGCACAACCTCCCCAGGGTGTGTTCTACCTCTTTGTCTTGCTCTTGGATTATGCTGCATTATTTCCTCATGGTTTTTCACGTTTTGTGACAGTCTAAAGTCTCCCTGACCCTTTTTCAAATTGCCTCTTGCTCCACAGGGCAAAAATGGATTGATTTAGTTAAGCTTGGTTTGAAATAGTTATTGGTTTATGCTTTTAGCTGGACTGTGTTCCAGACCTCTTATCACCCCCNTTTAAAAAAAGTATAGTTTAGAACTTCTGATCTTTGAATATTTTTTTAAATATTTATACATAAAAGGAAAATATTTAATAAAATAAGCCCTGGCAGGCAAAGTTTATTTCTAATAGCAGTACTCCAAAGCTGGAACTTTAAAAAATGAGGAGAATGAACATAAAAATTGTCCCTGACAATGCTTCTCTAAGCCTCCTTTTAGAGGCTTCCATGATCAACTTGGTGCTGATACATGTTTTTTAACAAAAACCGCAAACCTTTACTCCCAGAATGGTATTTTTACTTCTTGGCTTTCCAGTGTGGTTCAAAAATATAAAGATCCTTATAAAATTTAAGATTTGTTGGTTGCATTTTGTCAAGCTGAAAGGAATTTAACAGCCTGTTCCAGGAAAAAAATGGTAGTGTCAAGGAAAAAAACCTTATTCCAGATTTGTCATCCACATCCCTTCAAAGCACTGATTCTTGTTTCTCCAGAATGATGTAAGAGTACAGGGAGAAGCTGCAGTGAATTATGGTCAGATGATTACTGTGTTAATATATGAACACAGAACATTTTATTTTATTTCCATTGTGTTGGATCTAGCCTTAAGCTGTGAAATAGTTGCAGTAAATAATCTATTTTCTTTTTATCTCTCAACTATTAAAAATTAGTTGGAAATGTGATATAGAAATCTTTATAAACTTAATCTGTGGCTGGCATTATCTGGCACTCTAAAAATCATAACAAAAATGTTTATTTCCACTGAACAGATTGCTCAGTCTGAATTGTTACTTACAAAGAGCATCACAAGAAACTTCAGAAATGTGGAACTGCTTTGTAATTTAGACAAAATTCTTTACAACCACAAAAACTAATGTCACTTGCTGTATTGACTTTTAAAAATGCTTATCCTCTAAAATTAACCTCCTCTAAACCAACATGGGTGATAAATGGAATGAAATTTACTCAAATCCTTAAGTTTGGCTTCAGAAAGAAATAAATTAAGAGTAAACATGGGCTAAAAGAACTATTAACAGAGAAATGACATTACCATTTCATTAAGAATGAAAATATCCTGTGAAGTAGTATCCACTAGAGGTAGTTGGAAACTCCCATATTTAAAACTTGGTATAATAAAGTTTCAGTTTTGCTCTAGGGTTCAAATTTCCCATTGGAAAAGCTTAAATAACTTGCTTAAGGAGAATTGAACACATTTTTATCAGTGTTTATTATTCTTGCGAGACCCCATGGTATTTAGTAAGGATGCACTTTAAGGTTATATCTACCTTCTGCTGATTTCTCTGCAAGTTTTGTTGGGCTTACAAAGCACACTTTAAATTCTTCAATTAATTGTCAAAAAGTATCAGACAAAATGGAGTGGATTTTTTTGCAAAGCTGAGACTTATTAAAAGAAGTAGAGGTGAGAACTGCAAATTACAATTTCTGTAAGGCTTGACATCCACGCAAAGAAGGAAAATGGGTTTTGAGTAAAGCAGCAGCAAACCAGACTTGGTTCAGCAATTCACATTTCTAGAACATGGAAATTTTGGAACATTTATGAATCCCTTCTGTTCACATTACAAGATCAAAACAATGGCCATGAGATTAGGATCTCTCCTGGGGAAAAAGTCCATTTTTGTGAGCCCCCTTTTCCCTTGCTCTCTCTGTGCTCTGCACCCAGACTGGGTTATTTCTTCAGTTTCTCTCTGTGGCTTAGGATTCTAACGCCGTGAATTGCCCAGAAGAATATTCTCATTAGAAAGAAGAGCCCCTGCTGACATGAGGGAGGTGAATGTAAAGGAAATGCTACGAATTTGGAAGGACTGAAATAAAGGCAATATGAAAGCGAGAAATTAAATGCCAGTTCTCATTTCCGTGTGTGCCTCAAAACATATGAATGCAGCTTATGCAGGGAGGCTTATTTCCTTTATTGTAATTGTCTCCTCTTCCACCACTCTGTCTTTTTGGATATTTTCCTCCTCATTAATATAAACAAATTGCTAATCAAGTGGCCAACAGCAATCTACTGTTATATCAGTCATCAAGCCCAGGAAAATTGGTTCCCTTGATTATGTGACATAATCTTCTGAAAAACAATCTGAAGGAAGTTTTGTTATCTGTTCCCATAGCTAAGAAATGTATTTATTTTCAAGAGCAGCGCTTCACACTTGTTTATTTTCTTAAATTTCGTTTTCCAGAATATTCCCCCTATAGTTCCTTACTGTCCTCCAGCTTGCTCACAGGCTTGTGTGCACCTACATAAGCCAGATATTTTTGTCTCAAATTCTCCACAATGTTTTTTTTTAAGAGGTAATTAAACCCTGTGAGATCAGGCTTTGTTGTGGTTTTGCAGAGAGGTTCCACGCACAGGAGGTATTTGGGGAGAACATGCAGGAGGCGAGTACAAAGGGCTTTCAAATCCCTATTATCCTGCCTGTGGAACGCTCTCGGAGTGATTCTGTATTTCTGGTGATATGGTTGTTTACCCTACAGTGCCCTGCCGTCCCTGGGCAGTTTGTAGCTGCTGACATAACAAAGATGGGAAAAGTTTGTGAGCTGGATACGCGCGATAACAGGATGAAAGGTGATCTGTATTTAGATGTGTTTTGCTGCTGTTTAAGACTCTTCTAATCCTTACTCATAGGAACAGTGCAAGTAAAAGTATTTGAAATATTTGCTGCATGATACTTGTTGTCTATAGAGTGTTTCTTAATGAAAGTATTGTCCACTAACAATATATCTCACAATCTCATTAATTTTAGGCTGAAATAGCCATTGATTTCAAAAGAGACTGTTTCTTTTCAATCGGTGAATGCTCAGGGTAGGTATAAGTGATTATGATTTTTAAAGTGAAATTCGAAACTATTTATTGCTGTGGTGTCTATAATAAATACCACTACTAAAAGAATATTTTTTCTAGAAGTGAAAGAAGAGGAAAATTTGCTTCTCTTCCAGCCATTTTCAGCAATCAGTACACAGAATATTCAGTGAAATTATATAGATTAATTTACAGGCAGTTGTTAGCTGGCAACATATTTTTATCAACTCCAGGGACTACTAAGATGTAAACAGGCTGTCCCTTCAGATTTGTGGTGCTGTTTTAACTTTTACAGAATAAACTAAAATTCTTCTGTCAGAAAAGGCATTTGATTATCTTCAGCCAGGGAGGTTTGCCAGCTGCTCTTTCCCCAGATGTATTTCTTTTCAATTGTTCTTTAAAACTGTCTTAGAAACCAGGGGAAGAAAACCTCAAAAATTGTCATAAACGAAATCAATGGATTTATTCCCTTCTGAGTAGAAATTGGAACAAGAATAGCTGGAATCTCTAGGGTGAAATCCAACATTCACTGAAAAATAAAAGCATTTTACAATTTAATGTACTATATGAACAGGAGCCTGGACAATTTGCTTTTTTTTCGCACTGCAAAGAAAATCAGGAGAAAAATTGACTTACAGGTTTTGTTTTTTTTTTTTTGTGGTTTTGTTGGTTTGGGGTTTTTTTTCGTTTGTTTTTGGTTTTTTTTTTGGTTTTTTTTTCTTCTTTTTGGTGGAGAATCACTTCTGTGGCAGAAAGGTAAGGCTCAAGAATGGAGGAGAAAGATTGTATTGAAAATAAAATTTTTGGCAAAACTAATAGAAAAAAAAATGTGGAGCTGGAAGCCTCGAAGATAGTCTTATAGGCATAGGACAAGCAGGAAATTTGTACTGGAGAGGCTGCCATGCATTTTACATCTTCAGCTGGAGCTGAACTAGAACTAGCTGCTGATGAAATATTGCTATTGACAACACTTTTGCTGCATCCTTGCTTAACTATATATTTATGTGACAAAATCTGACTACTTCTTATTGGAAATAGTCAGCTTGTCAGAGGAAGGACCACTTACCACGATGCATGAATATTTTTACATGTTTTGAGCCCCTGTAAATTAAAATTCCAGCTCAAATCTCCTTTGATGTTTCTCAAGCAGAGTGAGATAATTGGGGAAAAAAAATTATTCATGAACAGTTCTTTATTTATAACATCTCTGGGATCTTACTGATGCTAACATTCAAAGTAAATATTAGAGTGGAAATGTTAAAATTTATGTTCATAAACATTTGCCTTTCTGAGGAAATGATCTGAGGTTCTCATCTTGTAGACATGAACATTAATGATGGTCCAAATGATGCAGGTTTTAATCACCATCTGTCAGCTCCTAGTTTCAATAGAGGGCTAAAAAAGAAAGAAAATAAAAATTGAAATTTGGTGGATTTTGGTATGTAAAATAAAATAAATTCCAATTAGAAATTTCCAAAAGACCATGATATTGTGGCTTCATCTCCTTTATTTCTTTTTAAGAAGAAAGTTTTCCTTAGACACTGAAAATTTATTTTTTTGCAGGTTTAACCTCAAAGCTAAGTATATACCGATCAAAAAGGAAATGCGTTTTTGAGAAGAACTTTGTTAATACAGAAATGATGAAATAGTGTAATAAATAACAAGAAACATAGAACCATAGAATGGTTTGGGTTGGAATTAAAATTAAAGGCCATCTAGTCCCAGCCTTCTAAATCCTGAAATGAGTAGATTTGCTCTTTATATCTGGTCCTGTTGCATAAATTACTTGCTAGTTTAGACACAAACGGTATTTAGCCCGAAAGATGTGAGACTCAAGGGTTTGAGTCCCTTTCAATGAAGAAGATGTCAGAATAGAAGAGAGGAAAGGCAGTGTTTCATTCTCAGGTTTGCTTTCTAGGAAGCAAAAGATAACTGAGCTACCTCAGCAAGGACTGGAAATGTCCAAGAATGAGACCAGTAAGAATCAATGTGTCTAGGGAGTTATCAGATTATCAACTCCCCGCTGGAAAACAAAACAATCCTTAAAAATCTCAGGCCATACATCTGGATGGAGACAAGTGTGCTTCTGATGGAGGAGGAATGTGGCTGAGGGGATCCACCTGCCAGATCAGAGTTGATGGAGAATGGGAAAGAGTAAGGGGAATTTGTGTGAGAGTGAGGATGAAATGTAGGCACTCATTTATTTTCAGGAAAGGTACCTGTGATTACAGTAGGATACAGGGTAAATGGCTTTCAGAGCAACTAAGGCATTAGTAGGAGAAATCTCACGAGAAAATAGCAAAACTGTGGTATTTCAGATGAGGTGGAAGGTACTTGGAATATGCACAGTTCCAAAAGCTCCCTGTACAATTGAAAATTAAGTTACATAATCATCCTGGCTGCATCAAGATTGTTTTAGTGAAAGCCAGAAAGAGACAATGCAGAAAAGTAACACTTTTCCCAGGGCAAACAGGTCTTATCACTGTATGTACATACACACATACTGTAAGTGTGTTGGGAGAAAAACAAAAACAGCTAAGATGAGACCCAAATTTTAAGTAAAGAGGACATTCAAGAATAGGTTTATAAATGTATTAATAGAAGAACAATATTGACCTTCTTTTATTACCTCACAAACACTTTGGATTTGCCTAAATTGTGAAGAATTCTCCAAAGTTTAACTGTTAATATTTACAACAGGGCTTGTTAGTTTGTTTATTTGTTTGATTGATTTTTCCCAAAAAGATTTTTCAACTACATTAGCCATGCATTCAGAGTGGGTTTATTTACAACCACTTTATTTAAATTTCCTGTGGGAGTGCCACAAAATTCAACTTACATTACAGTTGTTATGTTACTTTTATGGTAAAGGACCTTTTCGAAGAAAGAGATGAAATTGGTTTAGTATCATGTGGCATGGATAGATCCATGCTCTAATCACGAAAGTATTTACAGATCAATTTTTTAGTCATTTCCTGAGATATCTCCCTGGGTGTTAAACTTAAGACAGTTTGTCCTCTTTTTAGCCATTTTTGAAGACAAATAGCGTCTATGCCCTTTTTCAATTATCTTTCAGGCTCATTTGTTTCCCATTACTTCTCACATATGATCATCAATAATACAGAAATGGTATCAAAATAAATATCACCAGATCCTCTGACCTGAATGAGTTTAATCTAACCACATATCTTTTCATCTGTGTTTTCCCTATTCTAATTTAAAAAATACCTAAGCTACCAAGAGGGTCCTGAATACACTTGGCTTTTTTCAGTGTCCTCTTTTTTTTTCACCTTTTCCCAAGCAGCTCACCTGTGTTTTCCTTTCCCTTTCTTGCCTCTGTTGTTTCTTAGTATTTCTCCTTGAATTTCTGTGTCTTCTCTCCATTGCATTATAGTCTTTCAGATTAAACCCAATGTGACTGTGCTGTAATCTTAATTTTCATTCTTTGTCTTTTTAGATCCTTTTTAGATTTTGGAGGGACAAAAGTGAACAAATTTCATTATACAGACCATTTTTTTTTCCTTACTATATCTCATTATCATCTATCTCCAGTGGTATTATTCCACTTCTGGACTGTATTCCTGGTTTAGAACCATCCAAGTTTTCTTGAATGGACAATTATGGAGAGCTTTTTCTTGGCAGTTGATTTTTTCTTTAAATGCATCTGCTTTTGTTCTCGCAGTGCATTTAATGCCAGACAAACCCTTCTGAATATTACTGCTTTCTTTCTGGTTTTCCCTCTCCAGTTGTGTATCGTAAGCCACTCTCCAGACTGAGTACAGCCTGTATGGATGAGCTGGTGGTTCACCTACAGCAGCCACTATTCCCTGTCCAGGAAAACTGTAATCCTTCTCTATCTGCATGCACCATAACCCTTCATCTTCATTCCCCAAAAACCAGCTGAAATTCCAAACCACTGTATTTCCTTCTAAAAATTCTTGTAAGATTAATTTCTAATTAATTCCTTACTTTGTATCATCCGTGGACCAATGACTGTGAACCTTGTAGACTGCCTGAATAGTTTTATATATATATATATAAACACAGAGAACCATATGGTACACTTATTTTTTATTCTTCTTTTATCTGAAGCATCTTTGTTGCAATTTTCTTTTTCATGAGATAGTAGCTGAGAGATGCCTGTTCCTTCATTTAAATCTAACTGCACATTAGCCAGGCTAGGTGTGGGAAGGGGGATTTCAAACAGCAGAGTAAATTCCAGAGTTAGCGCCCTTTTACAATTTTAGGATAACTTGAAATAAGACATATTCAGAAGATTCTGAGCTACGTGGACTGAAATTTTCAAATTTTCCAGGCTAGGAAGCCACATGCCTTATCACTTAATGATCATTGCTCTAAAGATGAAAATTCAGAACTGGTGGGGGTTTTTTTTCCTTTTCAAAATCTGATGCCAACATTCATCTGATGCAGGAAATTAAATCCATTCTGGCCCTAGGATTCAAAAATATGTCAACAGTTGAAGTGGTTTGCAAGAACAGCATTATAAGTCTATGTGTACAGCGTATGATGGGTTTTGCCTTATGTATGCTTGTGGCAGAATATAGAGAAGAAATATGACAGTGACATAGAGTGGTAGCAGTTTCTGGGTCCAGTTTCTGTATTTTTCTTCTTGTTTTTTTCCCCCGGGAAACAGAATGTGGCATCTGATATAATACATGCAAATTATACCCCCAAACTCTATTGTCTGGTTCCTCTGCTCCTGCAATAAAAATTTGCTAAAGAAAGACTAACTTCCAATCTGGTTTGGTAAAACAGGCAATTACATTCAAGTTACATTAAGAGTTGAATGTGTAGGAGTATGATAAGAGGATTTAATGACCTATAGCATATAATTAAAAGGCAAAAAATAAAGGAGCGTTTCTACATGCTCTTTATTCTCAAAGGTAGTTATCCAACAATGCTGGATTCTGTCCTCTGCCACTTACCAAGATAAATGTTTGTTATCTTTGCATTGAAACCATCCAGCTTTCTCAGACATGCAGAGAGCAGCTCTTCACTTCTTATCCCCACTGCCTTTGCCTAAAAACTGCATGTTCCACAAAAGCTTCCAGCTTCATTTGAGAGGAAGACCTTATTTGACTCTAAACCATTTGTAGAACAGATTTTTTCATTTCTCTGCAGCTGTGTGAACTACAATTTTTAATTTAAAAAATTTATTTTATTTTTAAGAATGACTTCAGTGGAGAGATCCAAGCACCTAAGCTTTTTAAATTGCTCTGGAATATCAGGTACCTTGCAGAGGAAGGAAGTGAGGGAAAGCCTCAGGCAAACCGTGCCACTGAGGAGCAGAAAGTGACGTTCAGGCAAGGCATGCTACATAATATAAAATAAAATTTCATCCCTGTATCCAGAGGACATTGTCTTCTCCAAAACACAGTTTTTGTCAGATTTTCAGTGTCATCAGTAGCATGAACTGCACCTGCTGATAGTTTTACATTCCTAAACAAGCAAACAAGAAACATTAGACAATAGTTTTTGAGCTCCTGTTCCATTTCCTTCATTTTTTAAATTCCTACCTCAGTCAGAATGAGAAGGATGGCAAAAGGTTTTGTGTCTTTCTTGATCACATCTGGTGTAAGCTATATCTCCGTTTGGGGCTAAATAATGAGCAGTGAAATTGGGAGGAGGATTAGATCAGTCTTAACAGAAGACTGAGGTAAATCTTGGAAAATTTCCCATGTGCGTGTCAGTTCTCAGCCCCCTCAGTTAACCTGGCAGCCAGCATCTGAACAACAGTTTGGGGAAGGATTTTCAGGACCCTTTGTAGTGGACATTTGTTTAAATTTGTGCTTTTTAAGTTTTCTCTTTTTACCAGCTGTTCCCGGTCTTTCATTGAGATTCTGGCTGTTTATGTGATGAACCTGCTTTCATTTTAATTCTATCTTCTTAAACCCCTGTGATTTTCACACACATAAGGTAATGACTTTTACTAAAGAGGAACACTGAAAATCAAGAGAAAGCTCTTTGTGCTATAATCCAAGATAAAGGAGATCTTCCAGGAAAATGTTAGAGGTCAGCTATTACAATGTACTAGGCAAAATCTGTATATTATTTCCCAGCTCTTATTTCAGAAGTGACTGAATTATTTTGATTAGTTTTCTCTAGTAAAGCACAGTCTTGAAATGTCATGTTAAAAGTCTTGACGTAAACTGGAGGGAAAAGAGGAAGACCATAAAAACTAGAATCTGTAAGTACAAGCTTGTATGTTAGGCAGCCTTTATTTTGAAACATTTTGCATTGTTATTCAAATATGATTAAATTTTTGGACATGAGCCCTTTTCTGGTGTCTACGAGTTATTTTTTTTCCCTTTGATTTGAACCAGTCTTATGCATTTATTTTGTTTTCTATGCCTAGGGAAAGAAAAAGGATTTTGCTCTCTGTTTTTAAGTAAAGAAATCAGAATCCTGAAAGGTTCATGTGATGATGTAAGGATACTTGACTTGGTGAAGAAATTTTTTCAGAAGTGGTTTCCAAAACATTTGTAGTGAATGTAGTAGCAGCAGTTAGTAGACAATATTAATGTACTGCAGATTTGCCATACTATTAAGGAAAACATTGCAAGAATCTGAAGGGCTGTGTGTTTTCTCGATTCACATTGTACCTGAGGTTCTTTCACCCCTTTGCTGTCTGTGAATAGATGAGGCAGGATACCAAGTCAGAGATTGACTACTTACAGCTTTCCAGAAGGAAAGAGGAACCTCTTTGCTCAACCCCTTTCTCATTTTCCAAGCAGGAAGAAGAAAGAAAATGGAAAAACATCGATATGTGAAAGTGTAACTTTTCACATTTCTTTTTTTTTTTGTATTTCAGTCCTAGGTAACCAGAGGATATTTTGAATCTGAGTTTTATTTTCATTCCTGTCACCTGCCACCATGACTGCCTCCCA
>WBMY01014875.1:5518-34436 GCA_013397315.1 Donacobius atricapilla | reverse complement strand
AACAACTCCCCCCAATATATCTATCTATATATCATCTGTATCTATATATCTATATATCTATATACCTCTTTCAAACCCTTACATGAAATTAAAGTTATCAGAGCGGAACTGATATCACATAGATGACCATATGCTTTTACAAGTACAGAATGTTTCTAAAATGAAATAACTGTACTAATAAAAGGTGATTAACAGGCATGCAGCTGATACTGTAGTTTTGGAGACTAGCATATACTTCAAACTCTTATGTCCTAAAATCTGTTGGTGTGTTGTGTATTTTTAATGACATTTTTCTTTTTGCTTTGGTTATACGTTTTCCTACTCTGCAGAAGGTGATATGTTCATGACCTTGTTTGTGGCTGTTATTTGCGTAAACATTTAGTGATCTACAAGCATCAGACTTACTGAAGTATGCTGCAAAATTAGGATCTGTTTTGTACTATAATTAATTACAACCACTTAAGATACTTCTTTTTTTCCCCCTTTTTCCCTATTCTTTGTTTCAGCCTCCAATTTATTTGTCAACTTTATTTCTTCTGTTTCCTCCTTGACATTTTCAGCTGAGTAGTGCTTTACTGTGTATATCTTCTGTTTTTTAGTCCACACTGGACACAGGTGATAAGTGACAGTTTTTGCTTTTGAAATCTAGGACTGGGATTGGAGAGCTGGACTGCCACCTCCGTGTCAGTGCTGATCCTCACCTGAGGCTTGTCCTCATCTTCATAGCTACTGTCCTTAATCCAGAAATGCTATCTTCTTCTAATGATGACATCCTGGCAAATCCAAAACTCCCTAAAAGTGCTGGGATTTAAAATGCTGTAACACTAATCTGTCATCTGTGTATTTTTGTCACTAAATCATCATATAAATTTTTTAGTCCCATGCCACTTAACCTGAGCACGTGGAAACAAAACTTCTTGTAACCATTCAGGATTTGCACAGGTTGAAAGCAAGAAATACTATCCAAGCTGACTTTTATTGGAAGCAAGGAATATAATTCCACTTGGAACTCCAAATTATGGTTTAAGGGGCATACAAGTAAAACACTGTTTTCTGTCTGAAGTAGGGATTGGAAGCTCCTTCGCCATCCAGAAATGGACTATTAAGAGGTACAATCATTTGAGCCTTGGGCACCATAAATAGCCAGGGGTTCCTAAGGAGCTGGGGAACCCCACACATTCTGATGGGCTGAGGTCTTTGCCTGTTGAGGCTGTTAAAAATGAGATGGAGCTCAAAAAAAGAGGTCAGGAGGTGAGGCAGGTGTCAATACAGCATTGACTGTAAGTGCAAAGTCTGAAAAAGAGATTTAGGTTCAGACTTATGTGAAGACAAATCACAGCTGAATCTGATTAGTTGAATCCCAGTTTAAATTTCCCTGACTAGCAGGAGGAGTATGACTGGGTGCTAACCATCCTGAAAGTGTTCGTTAAGTCTACAATATATGTGCATATGAGATAATTACTTGAGGTGTTGTCATTTAATTTAGCAATTTCTGCAAACAAGGCTGCTGATTCCTTGATAAGGAGCAACAACAAAAAATTCAAACCAAAAATCCCCCACCAAAAAAGCAGAAGCACCCTGAAGTCAGTAGAAATTAGTCAACAGGAATTAGTGAAGACAGACAATGTTAAATGACAATGAGAAAATACCTGAGATGCCAACTTTTTATATTTTCCTCACTTGTCATATTTTTTCCTCTTATATATTCCTCATGCTGCTCTGTCACCAACTTGAACTAGAATGCTGACAAGTGTGGTGTCATTCTCATTAACTTATCTAGTTCCATTCTCACTCTCAAGTCTTCATCTTTATTCCTATTGTCCCAGGGAATTTCAGAACTACAAGAAAAAAAAAAAAAAAATTAGCTGTTTCACTTGTGACAACATTAGAAGCTATTAATAAAATAGAATGGGAAAAAAACACCTTAAACATATGTTACTCTTGAGCAGAGTGAAAATGTATGTTTGAAGATGCAATATGAAATAATGATATTCCGGTTCTTCTAAATAAACATAATTACAAGAACAAATATCTACATTTCCCTCAAAAGCCTCAGTGAGATTTCCATAAAAGTATGTGGGGTTTTAGATTTTTTTTCATTTTTGGATGATAGATCTAAACACATGAACTCTTAGTGGGAAAAGAAGTTGCATAGCTAAAAAGAATTGAGTATTTTGGGGTTCATAAAATCACTTCTATAAACTCAAAGACAAAATATATATATTTTTTGTCTTTTCAGTAAAGGAGAGTTCTCTGCAAAAATTATAAGTGACTCATCTGTCCTTAGTTATTGCAGCTTTAAGTGCATGTGGTGCCAGTGGTCAGTCTTGTGCCTGCGAACACTGGGAATACAATACAGGTTGCAAGGATTCCACAATTCTCCAATTCTGTGCCTCCATGATTCTTTACTTCTGGGATGCTATTACTCTATGATTTAATGATTCCATTATTCTATAATTTTCTTATTATGTGCCTCTATTAGTCTATGACAATATGATTCCCTGGTTCTGTGGTTAAATTATTCAATTATTCTGTCATTCTCTGATATTATTCTATGATTCTGTGATTCAGTGATCCTGAGTCCATGATTCCATGGTTCTGAGACACTGCAGTTCTATGATTCCCTCATTCTATTATTTACTTATTCAGTCATTCTATGATTCTGTAATTGTATGTTTTTTGGGGGTCTGTGATTCATTGATTCCATGACACTACAACTCCCTGATTCTATGATTTATTATTGAATTATTCTGTTTATCTGAGTGTAGGTTTGCATGCTTTTATGATGCAATTTTTCTATGGTTTGCTCATTCTTTGATTCCATTACTCCTTGATGTAATGACTCTGTGACTCCACAGTTCCATGATCCTATGACTCTATGATTTCGTGGTTCTGTGATTGTCTGATTATATGATGCATGATTCCATGATTTTTGACACCATGATTCTGTGATTCCGTGAAGATGTGATGCACTGATTCCAGGATTCTATGAATCAGTGACTCTGTGATGCATTGATTCCATGATTCTGTGAATCTCTCTCTATATATTGCAATGAATCCATGACTCTATGACCCTGTAATTCCCTGATCCATGATTCTGTATGACTACGATGCACTGATTCCATGTTTTTATGACTACAATTCCCTGACTCTATATTGGATTATTTTCTGATTTCATGGTTGTGTGACTCCATGACTCTGTGATGAAATTTTACTGATCCCACAATTTTTTAATTCCATTACTCTGTAGTACAATGATTCTTTGATTCCATGACTTAATGATGCAAATATTCCATGATTCTATGATTACATGAGTATGCAGCTCAGTGACTCTATTACTTTATGATTTTTTGCCTAAGTGATTCCATGATCATTTGATAGTATGATTCTATGATTTCTTGATATTATTGTTTCATGTATCTGCAGCTCTTTTGATTTCTTTAGTCTATGATTCTAAGATTCCCTGATTCCATTATTCCTTAACTGATTCTGTGCAGTTTCAGCACTTTGTTTTGCCTGATAAATCTCGTGTTTTTTTAAATCAAAGTCTGTGTTTTTCACCAGGCTTTACAGTAAAACGTTGTTCTAAAAAGAGAAATGTCATTAGAAAGAATATACATCTATTTTTTTTTTTTTTTTGCAGGTGAAATCTGCTTCTGAGCTGCTGCTGACCCTGAGCAACTCTTAAAAATGAACAAAGTTGATGTAACTACCTGTAACCTGCAGGGGAAATTTAAATTCAAGCAAAGTTGAGAAATAGTGTTAGCTCACTTTGATGGCTACTTCCTGAAAGGTGATACCCAGTTTTGAAAAATTTATATGCCACTTTGATGTTGCAGTACTGGGAAGATGGGGGTTACAGAGGGATAATGAAAACACATTTTCTTCAGTGCCTGACAGTTTGTTCCATGGGTTGGGAGTCAGGGTGTGAGCAGTGCGGGTGTTTAAGAGGAATGTGAAGAATCCACGGTCAGAAAAGGCAGTCCAAAATGTCACATGGAAACATTTTCACTCTGTGGGGAGCCCAAAGGTAAAGGAGTAAAAGTGATGTGTGAACAATGTCCTTGGAAAACTCAGTTCTGGAAGTGGAGGAAGCAGGAACTCATAAGACCAAGGACTAAGAACAAAGACGATTTTTAACTTGTTCCCATTTTTAACATAAAAACAAACTCCTAAAACACGTGGATTGCCTGGGTGGAGTTCCAAAGGATCAAATAAGACTGTGTAGAATGGACTGAATCAGAAAGGGACGTGAGAGTTCATTAAAAATGCAGCATCTTTTGAATCAGATAATGACAGATTCCTTGTTGGGAATTGTGTTCAGTTACCTTAAAGGATGTCAGCCAAGCAGGAGATACTGAAGTGTTGCAAACCTTAGCTTGAGGACATAAAACCAAAAAAATATAAATATCTCATGAATGTAGGTGACCTTCAGACCTTTGTAAAAGGTGATCTGAAGGTATCATGATCAGTTATGTAGAATGCACACGTATATTTTTAACGTAATAGATGTACACACTCCTGCAACAGAATGAGGATAGCATTAAACCATGTACAAATGTGGGTGTTAAATATATGCAAGTGATTAGGCTGAAGACTTTTTTCCATTATTTGAAAAATATCACAGTTACAGGTTTTTATTATACATTTGAAATATATTCTTTTCTTTGATAATTCTCACAATTCAGATGGCTCATGGAAGGCGTCATCATGTTGGTCAGAAGAAGTTCGTACACCAGACATACGCTGGACCCCCCAGGGTGCTTTTTTTGACTCACAGAAATCATATTTTCTTGTGGAAATGTGTGATCTCTGAGAAATCCATGGATATTTGACATGCTATAATGAATTCCAGAGTGTGTTACTGTTCTAAAGGAAGTTCAAGGTGTTTAAGGTTACATTTTACACCATCTCATGCTATCATAACACCATGCTCCAATCTGATGTCCTTGGTGTTATGTCCCACGTAAGTGCTGATCTGACCTTCAAACCTTAGCTCTGCTTTGCCAGCTTCTCTCCTGACTGTTTCTTTGAAGCTTTTCTTTCATAATTTCATGTATTTTACAGTACTTTATTTTTCCAGTTTGGAATGTTTTTCTCCCTGGTTTATCAGGTTGCTTTCATGCACATTCAAATTCTGCCTTGAAAAGTTGTTTGGGACGAGAAAAAAATTAAAATTAATTAAAAGAAATTTAAATAGTCTCACCAATCTCTCTTTTACTGTCCGAAAAAGCAGGAGGAAAATAGTAAGGCCAACAATGCCATTATAAAACTGATTTAAGAGCCAATTTCAGTATCCACTGACTTTAGTAGGAATGGAAGAGGAAACTCAGTCCCTGTTTACTGGTTCCTGCTGAGTTCCATCAGCCATTCAGGCACTAACAGTGTTAGGTCTGTGACAACATTTTTGTGAGATGTATTTTGACACACAGAGGAAAAAAGAACATCTTCATAACATTAGAGAGTCACGGCTAGTAAAAGCCAATTTTACCCATTAATAACTGTGAAGAAGTGAAGATAAGTGAGGTGTAATGCACAGCTTTGAAGCATAAAAAATTGTTGTAATTCCCATATTTAATTAAAATTTATTTGCATTCATTTCTCTTTAGATACCTGACAAGACGCTGTTTCATTTTCCTAACACTTGCTACAATAGTTAGCTTTTTATTTCCTGCAATAATTTCATCATTGCACTTCAAAAGCATATCTATTCCTTTTGGACCCAAGACAAATGTGTTTGTTGACTTTCAAGCTGTTAAAATTAGCTATAGCGGTGGATTAATATTCATTTGGAGCTGTGACTCCTTTCATCTATCTGAGTCTAGGCAGGCACAGTCTAATGTATCGTCTGACTTTTATGTAAATAAATATGCCTCCCGACTGCAGAGTTTGATGGCAGCTGCAGACCTTCCTGAACTTTATGGAGTTCTTCTAATGCAGCAACATCCTTCCCCCCCTGTCCTCTGATTGCATAAATAGCCCTTGTTACAATATTTACTAGGAGCTTTCTTCAGCACAGGCTGCATTCAATTCTCCAGCACTTTCACGTCGCATCTCATCTCAGAGAGGCCCCTAAAATACTTCAAAAGCTCTGGTTTGCTAAAAGGTTGTGGGCTTATTTTTCCTCCTCACATTTTCCTATCTCTGAAAAGCTCAGATATCTCTGATGTTGGCATACAAGTCTTTCAAAATGCTTTTTTTTTTTTGCTGTTTTATGCTGTGCGTCTCTAGTTCTGTAATTTTCCTGCCATTTACCACTCCTTCATAGCTCTGCCCCTTTCATCCTTCATACATAAGCAAGAAGGAATTGGTTGGAAGGGATTATTACCGAGATTTTTCCCTGAACATATGGTGATAGAATTAATGTAAAGTAACATTAGTTTCAAATTTTTGAGATTCACTGGGAATATGAAACTCTTGTCTGTACAATTGCTTCCACAAACAACCTCTAAAGAAATGTGAAACTGCACTGGATCCTCCTTTTATTGTTATTCTTTTCTCAGGACCGAGAACTTTAATTTAAATACTGATGTGGCTTTGTTCAGTAATGATGTTCCTTAGAATTCATGTATTCAAAATATGTATTTTAAAGTGACATTGCCTTCCTGTATTAACTTGAACAAAAATATCCCTTTGCAGTGTTGCACCTTATGTTTTTCTTTTAACTACAAATCTGAAACTGATGATGCTTTTCCTGACATTTTCTCAGAAATATTGTCTAATCTTCCAGTGCGATGATTGTTTAAAGAATGAAAAATCTAGGCTTTTCAATGCTTTTTAACATTGGAGAGCTTGTTTAGGGTAGTGAAATTTTATATTGACTGGTAATCTGGCCTTTAAAATTTTTCCCCTGCACCTCTATGACCACTTCTGGTTACAAAATGCATTTGTGCAAATAACATCTGTCTTCATTCTGACATATTTAGGTTTCTGCTTTCAAGGATTTGCTAACCTGTAACACTCAGCATTCCACGCGCTGAATTCAGCGATAAATTCCCAAATTTGGTATCTGTCTTGGTTCAAACCCCAGCCAGCCCCCACCCTCAGGCAGCTGCTCACTCACTGCCCCACTAGAGGGGCTGGGGAGAGAATTTGGAGGGTAAAAGCTGGAGAATTCATGGACTGAGACAAGGACACTCTAATAGGAAAGCAAAAGCCTGTGCATTAGCAATAAAACCCCAGGGAATCAATTCCCTGTTTCCCATGGACAAGCAGGTGTTCAGCACCTGCAACAGAGCAGGATCACATCCTGCAGAGCAATGACTGGGAAAGCAAACACCAGCATTCCAAACATCCCCTTCCTCCTTCTGCCCCCAGTTTCCATGCTGGACGTGCTGTCACCTGGTCTGGAACATCCCTTGGGTCAGTTTGGGTCACCTGTCCTGGCTGTGTCCCCTCCAAACCTCCCAGGCATCCCCAGCCCCCTCCCCAGCATGGCAGTGTTGGGAACAGTAAAACTTTTACACTTCTGTTAATGGCTTTAATGAATGCCTAAATTAATTGTTTTAATGAATCATAACCTAGATAGATAGATAGATAGATAGATAGATAGATTCACACAAACACACACACACAAATTATTAGTTGTGTGTTATTCTGAAATTACTCTTAGCCAGCATTTATCAAAGTTGTCATGAGCTACTTTTGTAGGAGCACAGCTTGGGAAAATGACTGAAACTTTAAGTTTTGATAAACTAACTCTGATATGCTTCAATGAGCAAAGCCTGGGGAGGAGAGAGTGAGAGAGAAAGAGAGAGAGGTATATGTATTATTGAGGTTGGACATCTGGAATGCAGAATTTGTGGGCCACAAGGGCATTTTGCAGAAAATAGAAGGTAAAGAAGAGATCAGAAATGACTCAGTATATGGATTGGAAAACCCCAATGAGAGGAAAAAGATGGTAAAAGGACTAAAAAATATGGACTAATTAGCTCGAGAATTGTGAAATCAAAAACTGATCGAGGAGATACTACAGATTAATGTGAGAGGATTATGGAAGTTAGAATCACCAGACATTAGTTTACTTGTTTGAGAAAAATGTATAAATAAGTGACAGAGTTTTGTGTCTGTGTCTTTGTGGAGGCCAGGATTGTGTCAGCCACATACTCAGACCCTGACCAGGAACTAAGTAATTCCTGCCTTACTGACACCAAAAAGGCAGAATCAAATGGATTTGTTCAACCCCATGATTCTGGAAGATTTGGTAACTGCAGAAAAAGGAGTGGAAAAGCCTTGGCTCTGTGCAATCCCTTCTCGGCAACAGCAAAAACATTTCTAAATTACCAAATCTGTGTTTATCACAAATGCTAAACAGAACTCCATAACAGCCACTAGGAAGAAAGCTAACTCCATCCCATGGAAAACCAGCACAGTTCCTAAATCCAGAGTTTAATTCTGGTCAGTTCGGTAGACTTTACTACCAAATTTGCTGCAAGCCATTAAAAGCATATTTTCTCTACTAACCATCATGGAGATATGAGGCAGTATGTAAACTGATTATTTTTTCAAAAGCATCCTGGTAAGTAGAAAAATTATTCTTACTATAGTAACCATAGCAATAATAATAATAACAATAAATTATAGGTCAATAATCTATTCACAAAAATTGACATTTCTCAAACTTTCCCAAACAGGAGTGGGGGGGTTTGTACTAACAATATCATGAAGTTTATACCAGCAGGAGTACCACCCTGATATCCCCAGAAAATCTGAAAGAACCTTGGATAGATCCTAGCCAAACTGATTTTTTTTTCCCTGTCCGCTGCTGGACAGTGGAGGCGGAAAACAAATCACACCTCATTAGACTGTTTTTTGAATAGATTTAATTTTACAGGTTTTTTTGTAGCATAATTTGACTTCAGTGCATTAAGTTCAATGCTCTCCAATGAGTACAATTTCTATAGAAGGACTAAACCCCTAGTTTTGCAATTGACAGCACAGCTGGGTTGTTTATAATAGATCTGAAAAAGCAAAATGTAAAGGACTAGTAAGCGATGGAAAAAATCAAAGAGTAGTAAAGGCTGATAGCAGGAAAAGTGAGGAATGGAATAAGCTGTGGAAAAAGAGAGAAAATGTATATGAAAGGGCAACTTTCTACCCCACTCCCTCAAATACCTGTGCTTTTCAGTTTTTTGGCATCTCTGTGCTTGCCCAGAGATAGCCTTTTGCCCTGTGGTTAGTTTAGTACCTCCTTTATTTCTACTGACTATCAAAATCTGTGGTGTGGAGGCTCCTTCTTCTGTCTCACTTGAAAGGCCTTAATTGGATCTGTCTGCATTATTTATAGAAAAAAGGGTGAACTGTGGGGAGGAGGAAGAATTTATTCCTTCTTCCTCCATCGAGTCCAGTGGAACATGATTTGGAACTATTTTGGGCAAGTATTCACTGCAAAGGCAGAGAATAGATAACTATTTTGCAGTTCCCTTCGCAAGTGCAGTAGAAAAATGCTGCCACCTTTGCCAAAGTTTTGAGCCTTGACTCAAGGAGCAGAGGGATCAGACACAATTATCTTCCTGTCATTAGGTTACTGAAACCGTAACTCTCGCCCCCACTGTTCTGCAGAGCACCAGGCTGTGAGTCTCTGCTACAACAGTCTGAGACTGGGGATGGAATAATAATAATAATAATAACCAATAATTTAATTATAATAATAATAATAACAAAATATGCCCAAAGCTTGGTAAAGTTCCTATTCAATAGCAAAGGGCACAAAGGGACCAGAGGGAGCAGGATCTTGTGAGATGGATTTTAACACTTTCCCCTGGGAAGGGACATTTCAAGTTTTAATTTCAAGGAGCGATTATGTGCTTGACTTGGTGTTTAAGGTCAGACATATAATGCAGAGATAGCTCTTGAGATGAGGAAATAAATACGATTGGTTCTTTAGGTATGCAGCCATCCTCCTCCTCCTCCTTAAAAAGAATTCGGGGATGTAAGCCTGAAAAGCAGGACAGGTTTCCCTACAGTGGTCTAAAAAAAAGCTTAAAAATCCCTAGTGCAGAAAATAAAATCTGTTTCTGCGCAGGACTGAGGTACCAGCCACATTAACATGTCACCATCAGTATTATTCCAAAACATCTAATACTTGCACAGTAAATGTGCAATGACCTGAAGTCCATTTCAGACACTGACATTCTTTATTTCCTCACAGCACAGTGTTCTCCTGCTTGTCAGCAATTTCATCAGAAAAGCGAAAATCAGCCAATGATATCTACTTCATCACTAATTGTCAGTGAGGTGTTTAGGCCGAGGGTGAGACAGGCCGAACTTGGTTTTCATTTATCCCATGTGACCACTTCTGGCATCCCCTCAGTGCACAGGAGCCTTGAACTGGTGTTCCATGAGCACCTTGTTTGCTGCCACTGTAGCAGACAGGAGCTTTAGTGTTGGATGTGTGGCCAGAAAAATAAAAATGTGTTGCTGTTCTCCGTGGTACACTTGCTTGTGAACTTTTCTCCCAAAATAAAGGCTAATATGAAAAGCGAAGGCACAAGAAGGTGTTTTTTTCCTGCTATTCATGCAGCGCAGTGAAATGAAGGAGAAGGTGTGTGTGTTTCTGTATATATATGGTTTAGGAACAGAATCAGAAGTGAAGTTGGTCTCTAGGATCCCTCAAGAGGTCAGCACAAAAAACATATAAAAAATTAAAAAGAAAATATAATGAGATTACCCAGAAAAGTGGCGGGGGGTGGGGGTGCTAAGGTTTGGGAAGGGAGAAATAAAATGGCACAGACTGAGAAAAACATTAGAACAAAATTCACCACAGAAACATTAAAAATAAAGGGAAGAACACAAAGGAAATCTCTTCATAGGGATCAGAAAATATCATAAGCTACTCACAAACACAGAGGTATAACACATAGACAGAAGGGGAAAAGCACAGAAAATGACAGCCCAATATACAGAAGAGAAAGATCAAAAGAGATTAAAAGAAAAAATGGTTTCTGAAGATAAGGATGCAGCAACCTGACCAAAGTAAAAAATGACAAAAATACAGAGATAAGGAAAAGTCAGCTCAGAAAAAAACATAAGAAATGTAGTGCTGGTGATCACTACACAAACAAGTAATCAGTGTGAAAGTGGGTTTTAAGGAAAAAAACAACCAAAAAAACCCAACAAAAAGAAATTGCAGTAAACAAAAAGACAAAATGGTCTGTCCAAACTGTCTGCCTAGGCTTCAGGAAAAGCTTCAAGAGTTAGATCTAAAGATGCCCCTGTGTGAGTTAAGAAGGGCTTCATTTTAATTTATCCACAAGGAGCTTCAGATGCCTGTGATACCTATTTGTTCTATACCTCAATGAGAATGACACCAAAGTCAAGAGACAGAGGCTGAAAAAAGATTTTGAGAGTCTATTAATCTGGCTAATTCTATATAAAACTCATTTAAAAGAACATAAATGTGAAGTTTTGCTACCAACTCTTCCATGGTTACCTAACTTACCTTTTTTTGTGGTAGTAACTTTAGAATTTGCAACAGGAAAACCCCTTACAGAGTCCATCCACATGCAAGCTGAGGAGCCCTTAGCCAAGGATCTCGGTCTCTTTTCAAGGGAAAAAAAAATCTCTACTAAAACAGAAATCTCCCGCTTTCAATGCCTCCATCCATACAGTTCTGGCAAAATCCTGTGTCCCTCTGTTCCCAGATAAAAATCTCACATGCAGCAGCCCGGGGCCAGTGGGATCAACCTTACCCTGACTTTTCATCTCTCGAGTTAATTCCATGAGACCGACGTGGTCTCTGAAAAGGAAGCTGCAAGACCTTCAGTTCTGCTGGCTCGAAAGAAGGTTCAGGACAGATGGCCCTCAAAGTGGTGGTGGTGGCTTTCATTGTGAGGTACCAGGCTGTGTGTGCTTGCTGTTTAAGAAAACACAAGTTTGTACAATTTTATACACATTTTGCATTATTGTTTTTGCAGTTTTTTACAAAATAATTACTTTGCCAACACAGTATATCTTAATGTTGTAATTAGAATGGTGAGCTACAAAATTAAAATGAAACATAGGATTCATTTCAATTTTCTTGGAATTCTTATTCATCAAAGAAATAGATGACAAAAAACCACAGATTTTTCTTTAGTTTTAAATCTTATTTCTAAGTTAATTTTTAGCAACTAGAATTTAGAACTGTCATACATCTTTACTTGGTAATAGTTTAATGTAAGAAACCTTCCAGTCTGATAAGAACAAGTCACTTCAACTCTCAGATTTCTACAGTCTGGTATCTTTAAAGTTATGCCTTAAAAAAAAAGAAAGAAAAAGAAAAGAAAAAAAGAGAAAAAAAAATGAGAAAGAAAGAAAAAAGAAAGAAGGAAGAAGAAAAAAGAAAAGAAGAATGAAAAAAAAAGGATTTTATTGCAGATTTATAAGGTAAACAATCTTTATATTTTAAGAGCATGGGTCTGTTGCTCTTTTTCTTATAAAGATCATAGATATGCTGCTTTATAGTTCCAGGGCTGCATTATCTTGTATTCAGAAAGAAGCTTTTGAGAGTCGTAAATGTTGCAGAAATATTTTTAAAATACTTCGTTTATATTCTGACATTTTCCTCTCTTGAAGTTTAGAGGGTAAATTGTGCCTTAACTTCATGGCTGTCTGGACAGAACCAATCTCTCATGAAAGGTAAAAGAAGTCTTTCTTTTGGCTTTACCTGAGGCTCATAGAATCATAAAGAATCAGGCGCAGACATGAAAAACTGTTGCTGAAAGATGCTGCAAAAATGTATAAATTCAGAGTTGTCTAATCATAGTGACTAAAAATAGCTTATTTCAGCCTAAAGCATTTGGTGCTGGGCTCTGTCTTCCTCTTGCACTTCTCCCTTTGACTACAGATTATCCTGGATATGTAAATGCTTGGCAAAGATAATATTTATAGCTTTCTAAAGCTTTGCAACTGTGACATATTTTTTAATTAAACAGTAACAACTGTAGCCTGTGGCATTTTCTGAGATTAATGAATGGCTGGAAAACATTGTGGCCTAAAGCAAATTAGCCCATCATTAATTAATCATAAAACCCCCTTGCTCTTGGCTTTGGTTATAATCTGTTTGGACTCAGAATCAAATGAAAAGAATTAGTTTTCTTTTCTGTAGTGCTGTCTCTTTTACACAAGATGCTGGGAGTTTCAATTAACTCTCTCATTCAATATTGTTGTAATGCACAGTGAACTTCCTGGGCTTTGTACATGGTGAACTTTTTTTAGCAAACAGAACTCTGAATCCTTTTCCTGCTGTAAGTGGTGCATTCTCACTGAGACAGAATTTTCCTGGAATCTAGAGAAAAAATGTTATTTTCTGGGTTGTTTTTTTTTTTTTCCCCCTACCTTTCTGTCTTCATGAAAGTTGTTTTCCACAGTGTTTTCTACGCCTGTGCATATTTCAAAAACATTCCAAAATTTTGTTGACCTTGTTAAACTGTTTTAAGGGTTTCTAAAGAAAATCAAATGATTTTGCCCTTGCCTCCAAAATTTATGATGATTTTAGGAAAAGTCTAAAAAGTAAATCTGAAAATATTAGAAACAGAAATGGACACTATTGATTCAACACAGGCTTCAAGTTATTTTCCATTTCTGATTTTGTCTCCGTCTTATGCTGAGAGATAAGAAAAAAAAACTCCACTGAAATATCTCAGAAGTGTGTCAGTGAAACCTGACTGCAGCTGTCCTGGGCTAAAAGAACCCAGAGAGAGAAAATAACACCACAGAACAGCCCAGTTTGGCAAGAATCTTGAAAGACCATCTGATCCAACATTTCACAGGAAAGGCAGCCCAGGTGGGATTTTCTAGCACCTTTTCCAATCTCATCTTTAAATCTTCCAGTGATGGGGACTTGATTATGTGATTTTGTCTTTTGGAGGCTCTGAGATTTATGATCCTACTCCAAAAGATGTATTTCTAACTTTTCAAAATGACCACTTGGCACTATGCAGATACTCCATCAGAACATGGACATACTTACGGCTTTTGTGCAAATAAAACCCAACTCCACCCCAAAACCACCTAAAAAAATTAAAATTAATTCAGAGCACAACATGAAAAGACATAAATGACTGAGGAAAAATTCAGAGAAATAAGAAATCTGACATGTTCACAGAGAAGCAGCAAAAGAATTCTCAAAGAAAACAATAAAGTGAGGTAAGTCAGGTAACAAAGCAAGTTAAGTTAGAACAAATCAGATTTTTGATGATGATGATGATGATAATGATAATTATTATTATTATTATTGTTGGTCAGTAATTTGACCCACAACTCTTCATTTCCTGTATTCAGGGGATCAGGTTGTCCCCAGGCTGGAAATGAAGGCAGAGTGAGACAATGTTGATGAAACAGAAACTTTTCTTCCAGAAAACCCCAAAGCCAAATACTCAAGAGAGGCGCAGGTGAAAAAAAAAAAACAACCCCTCTCATGGGACTGTTTATCTGTACAACAATGAACTTTTCAAGCCAGCAGTCACCAGCAGTGTTATAATGCTTTTATTTTATTGTAACTGCTACAGTTATGGGTGAGAGAGTTAATTTCTTCATAATGAATGTGGCCTTTCTATTTATCCCCTGCATGCCTTCCCATTCATCCTGCAGAAAAACAATTGATTTGCTTCAGTTATGAAAGTACTCCTCATCATCATAATTTTCTCTTTATCTTCAGAACCCTAGTGAGGGTTCTTGTTGAAACAGTGCAATTACTCACAGTGCATAAAGCAAAGTATTTTCTCAAGGCTTTGAAGAAATATGCACCCTGAAATCACTAACAACAGCAGAGACATGAATGATAAAAATTATAAAGGGGCCTCTTTGCTTGGAATGATTAAGTAGACTAGGACTCTTTAGTTTAAAAAATAAATGAGTTAGAGGTCTGGTAGACATGTATGAAAGCACGAGCAGTGTGGAGAAGGCATTACTTGTTTCCTCTCTTCTCTGATAGAAGACCTAAAGGGCATCAGAGACATCAGCAGGCAGCTTCAAACACATAATTTTTATCTAGTTTAATCAGCAATACTTGTTGCAGAACATTGCAAACAGCAGTGGCCCAGTTGTGTTCAAGGTTAGAATAGGAGAATTAACAGACAAAAATTCTGTGAAAGAACATTAAAAATATGACGTTTTCTCAGTCCCGGGAAGACCCCGGGGTACGAATTCTGAGGGACAGGAGGGCTTAGGCATAAAGAAATGCTGTGGTACATTAGATTTATCTTATTATTTAGTATTTATTGTTCAAGTAATTTGCTTGTTGTTGCTTGGAAGTGGGGTAGTGAGTTCGGCCTGGGGTTTGTCCTGCCTCACTACTGTGTCCTTAATCTCCCAGTTCAGTCTTCGCTGCTCTTTCTTTAGTTGTAGAAGCCTGCTGTATGTATAATCATAGAGTTATTTCCATAAACCATATGAATAACTGAAATTTATACAAGGCAGAGTCTGCATTTTTACCGACAAATGGGAATATCCATCACGTCGTAAATATGAGTAGCTTTGCTGACCATATGAAAAGTGTGATCGCCTGTCTATTAATGCAGACAGAAACTTGTTATAAAGACTTAAGTAGGTAAACAAACAGAAGGAGATACAATGAAGGCCTGAATCAAAGAGCCACTTACAATTTATATACCACAAGTGCTTCCACAGTGGAATTGCTCCTTTTGAAATGCCTTTTTCCCCCTAATTTAAATTCAAGTGTATTATGTGCATCTAGTGTGAGGTAAAATGACATTTCAGGTTTGTGCTATGATCATCTATAAAATCGACTGATCAAAGAATCGCAGTGTATAATATATGAACATTGGGACTCATTTATTAAAATTATCACAGAGAACTTTGCTAAGTACAAGTGAGACCAGCCTGTACCACTTCATGCTGCAGAGATTCCACTTCTTTCCTTAAAGTATCCAGATCTTCATGGTCTGTTTATCAAATTCTCGAGACACACCTTTCCATTCTCTCCCACATCTCTCTGGATTTTTACACTCTTGCAGATGCTCAAAGATATTTTAAAATTTCTGTTTACAATGTGCCTCCAAAGCGTTTGATAATTAACAGACTGTGGCTGATGTGTAAGCAGTCAAAATTTATGATTCCTTAACAGCCTAATTACCTTCTCCTTCTTATGTATCTAACAGCTATTAGGGTTTTTTGAGGGTATTGCTTTTTTTTTTAATTTGTACTAGGAACCTTTATTGTAAGCATATTAGGAATTAGAAGTATTAAGCTTCATTTTGTTTTAAAGATCTCACTACATACTATACCAGGACTAGGAAATCTTAGTTTCTCAACACTCAGACCATCCTAATCTAAGGACTGGCCTATGCTGTGGAGCAGGAGAGGAGTTAATCCTAAACTCACACAAATTACCATGGGAATACGGTGTTTTATATACGAAATGCTTGTTAAACTTAATCTGTCTTGAGCAAAATACAATTCAATGGAACTATACTTTGAAGAGAAATTTTAACTCCCGTCTTTCCTAGAAGCAGGCCTGCAGAAATGTGACAAAAAAGCACCGCCAAGACATCAACCGTGAACATGCAGCTGAAGTGAATGCCCTGTGAGAACTTGAAATTATACAAGGGTCTTTCCTTGCCCAAATGGGATAAAGGAGAAATATCCAGCAGTATGGGTTTTCTTCTGGAAAACATGTCAGCCATTATTTATGGAACAATGCTTTCTGATTGCAGAAATAGCATTATTCATTATTTCTACCAAAACATTCATATTGACTCTACTACAGGCAGCCTGGATGCTTTACCTCTGGCATTCCTGGGGGGAAAAAAAATAAATTAAAAAATGTAATCTTACCTTGCAGTGGGCTCTAAAACAAAATATTTCCAAAAGGAGAGATCAGAAAATGAAAATTGTTTTTCTCCTTTTCCACCATTACTTTCTGTCAAATGTTTATTTTCTATCTTCATTTGTGAAATATGTTACTCTTTTTGGGTGGTTATTGACTTTAGCAACAGAGAAATATACTCAGTGAGACAGCTTGTTGACCCAAAGGACAAAGAAAGCTGTGCCAAATCAGACCTTATACATTTTATTTCAATTACTGGGATTTTCTAAGAGTATGAAAATGTTTAGTAACCAGCTATATCAGTGATTGCGCTTTCCTGAAGTTCTTTTTGGCCAAAAATTTCCTACTGATTTATTATACAAGGTTATAGACCAAATCCTTTGATTCCTGTGACACAAACCCAGATTTAAGCAGCTCACCTTTGACAGCTGGTGTCGGATGTTTGCACGGTCACAAACCGTGGCTTCATTGTTGCCACGACAGTTTACCTCATCAGAAAATCCGTCCCTTCTTTTGGTGACCTTGGGCAAAATATGCAGCCTATGCTTGATAAAGTGATATCCACAATGTTTCAAAAAAAACCCCCAAACCCATTTAATTTTTTAAATGCTGTTTTGTATCTAATATGCCCCGTAATATAATAATAAATAGTTATGTCTAATGGATGGATGTCAATAATGATTTGAAATCAATATTATTAAACAATTGAAAGAGAGCATATTGGTTTGAACCAGCTACTGCAACACCAACATAATGATACGAATCAAGTGACCATCAAATACTGTTTTAAAAAACTATAAAGAATATTTAAGATTTGATTTGGGAAGTAAAAAATGTGACTGAAATGAATATTGAATACTGTATAAATTATAGATTGAACACTAATTAGTGAAATAGCTGTAACTGTAGAGGGAACGGAGGAAATAGTATTGAGCTTTTTCTAAATGAGCTCAACATTTGAATTATTCTGAAATTACTCTATACAGGGTCCAATTTCCTTCACTTACAACCTTCTTACAGCACTTTTTAAAGACTAAAAGAGGATTAGCAAAATGTGGGGGTAAAAACCTGTCTAAAATAAATATGACAGGGCAGTTAGCAACCCATATTTAATTAGAGAATTAATGTACAAGAGTAAGTCCTCACTTTTTCATTAATTGAGCCTAAGTAGCAAAATATCCATAGGCCTGAACTGATAGCTACTGTAGAACAGTATTGCTTATTGTTTCAATTAATTTTTGTGCTTTTTAGGTATTGTGCCTTTCTGGTAAAAATAATGACTCTGAATTATTTTCTGTGTGTTGATTCTGGAATCTACTGTGTGATTTGGAAAATGTTGGTTTCACATGAGAAAAACTTGGTGGAATGGCATATGAAGCCTTCCACAGAAGGTCATAAACATGGAAAATGCGTGAAAAAATTTGTACTGCAGGCCAGGCACTTGCCTGTGCTGAGCAGAGTTTCAGATCCTGTATATCTTATCAGACAAGTGGGTTTTTTTACTGAGTGCTAATAATCACATAATGGATACTATGGTTCTGATACCAACAGAGTTCTCCCAGTTTCTTGATATCCAATTTATCCTTGTCTGCTCAATCAATGGGGTAACATAAACACAAACTGGGTCACTCTGGTGATTAATTACTATGTGTGTGGCTCCTGGAAAATTCCCATATAAGGGAAGGGTGCTGCCCGTCCTTGCTTATCTATCAGGTGAAGATTCACATCATGACTACATCATGCACGTGACACTGATAAATTATTCTGATCAATCAGCCACAATTTCTGATCTGTTGCTGTGGTGTGTTGGCTCTGCTGGACGTGGGGGAAGCTTCCAGCAGCTTCTCACAGAAGCCAGCCCTGTAGCCCCCTCAATAACAAAACCTATCACACAAACTCAATGCAATTATATTGGTGAAATTTTTGCATAATTTGATTACAGACCTGCTGGATCTTAAAAAAAAACCCAAAACAACAGTTTATCAAAATTCACTGTTGTATATGAGTCAGACGGTTTCTTACAGTAATGGATTTCCTTTTTGACTTACAGCAACGTTATTTCCTTAATCAAATTGCCAACTGATCATTGAATTTGCTGTTAATTATTATATTTCATACCCTATTTAGTCTTCAGGGTTGCAGATATTTTTTTGGCATTATTCAGAAAATTCAGTAAACGGCTGTAAATAATCTTACTTACCCTGTAGTGTTTATGTTGGTAACAACTTCCTCTCTTTTCTGTGACACGTGTGACTATTTCTCAGAAACAGAATCAATCCTTGGCAGGGTGGTGGTGGGGGAAGGAGATGATATTTAGGGTCCCTTCCAGCCCTAACCTGTCTGTGACTCTGTAACTCTTTCCCACCAAGATGGACTTTCTAGGCTGCTGGTAGTTCCAATTTCCTGTATTCTGTCTCAGAGCCTTTTTGTTGTAGATTTCTAAGGAACAATACAATAAAGCCAAGGACGGGCCCAGATGAAACCCTACAAATTGGTAATCATGTGTGCATGCCATATTTTGAATTCAGTGCTACAACTGAGGCAACCTATTCCAGTATGCAAGTCTTGTACGTAATTCTACCTTTGATACACGAGCAATTTAAATTTGTCTTACTCTCAGATGTTAAGTTATACGGAAAAATAGCAAAGCAGAGTTCAGGACATGTCTCCGCATTTTTTAATGAGGCTGATGACTTCCTTCATCACCAAAGCTCTGGTTTTCAAATTTATTATTTCTTTTTTTTTTCTTTTTTAATGAGCTTTGTAGATTAAAAAAACATAAAGAATCTGGTGTAAACTGCTGCTTTTCAAAAAAACATTTGTATTTGCATTTGAAATGGAGATTCAAGCTCTAGGCCATTTTTCTTCACAAGTGTACGGTTTTTACAAATGAAGTTTTCTAGAATTAATGCGGTTAAAATATGAGTTTCTTCCAGGAAATGGAAGTAGGACAATGAATCTGTGTATGGTGTTAGGAGATGAATAAATGTTTGGAAAATGAAAACAATTTCTGACTTGAATATGGACAAAAAATACCTTGCAAATGATAGGATGAAATTTATCAGGCACTTGCATCATGTTTGCTTGATAGGCTCTGACCCTGAAGTTATACTATGAAAGTCTCTTGCTGAAAAAAGTTGAAAATAACACCCAAATAATTCTGAAACATGTTTTATAAGCATCGAGAGCTGTTCGTGTTTTAGCAAAAATGATTAAAGTGATTTACATAGATATAGCTTCTACCTTGAGAAAGGACCTTCAGAATTTTATAAACTGAATGCAGAGACCAGTGCAACCAAAATGGGGAGTCTTTGTCTCCAAAAGATTTTATTGTTATACCATATTGCAACATTATACTGTATTTTGGACAGAATATTGTGGTCACTTCAAAAAATTGAGGGAGGGGTGACTTGACCAAGAGAATTAAGCTAAAACCTGAACTCTTCAGAAACAGTGCTGCACTTGAGAAACGCATAATTGTAAATATTAAACACCACCTCCGTGAAACAGCAAACATTGGATCAACTGGATAATTATGCTAAAGATAACAACTGATTTTACTGGAAGTATTTTTACCTTGACTAATTGTCTGAAATATTTTAGAGCTGCCTGGGGATTTGTGCTTTAGAAGAAACCTGTTACGTGCACCTACAAAGTCTCACCGCTTGAAAAAAGATGCAAACTGGAGTCCCTCAGTGTCCCCTTACTTAGTCTGTCTCCAAGATGGTCACTTCTGCCACTGAAAAATAGAATTATTCTGATTTTAATACACTTTGTTTTTTTTCTTTTAGCATGTCACAAGCAACGCAGCCCTCATTAATCACGTGTAACATTCTCTTAGGGGAGCCTTCCTGAAATTTAAATAAACTCATCAGTGTGACTGCTGTCAGCTCTCATTATTCTTCAGTGATTTTCATCAAACTTGTTAAACAATGTTTGCCTTCATAAGTTTACACTACTTTTCTATTTTGTATGTGTTTTGTTCACCTTACCAGTCACAGAGATCTGAGCTACAGGAGCAGCACTTACATTCTTGAATCACCATTCAGTTTGCTGTTTTCACAACATATTAGGCTCTTTCTACCATAATGAGCTTTCCNTTGAAACCTGACAGGGCAGAAATAAAGTCAATTTTAATTACTGTACAGTGTACTTCTTTCAGCTGACTTTTACAAGTCTTTTAATTATTATTTTTAAATTTGTATTTTTCTTTTTAAATTTCTAAATGCAGGACATAGCTAATGAGATTTTGAGATTTGTGGTCTCCAGAGAAGATTCAGACTCAACATCCAAGGAAGTGTGTGTCAGCTTCTTACAGCCTCATATAAAACCCACTAGATAAATATAAAAGATGTTCTTTTGATTATAACCCCAGAAATACAGCTTCAGTTCTCTGCCATTTACAGATTTTCTGTCTGGTTTAGACAAGAGATTAATTTCTCTGCTATTCCATCTTTCTTTCCTAAAATTAGGATAATATTCCATGGCTGCATGAGGTGATAGTCTTCCCCTTAGGTTGGTGACTGAAGTTACCCATGTGTAACAATGCTGGTATAAATGGTGGTATAAATGATGCAGAAGAAAGTTAATAAAATTAACTTAAGTTGATAAGATTATGAATTATCTTCAATTTTTAGGGAGGCAGTGTAGGTGGAGAGGGTGTGCTGAGGGTGTGAAAAATGCAAACCTTTCTCTCTGCAAAAGGGTTTGAGCTTTCCTGTTAATGGAGCACAGAGCAATTACCTTCTAATCTCAGTCTGTCCTACTCTAACACAGGAATTCTGAAAACTCTGCTCAGAAAATCAACCCTGCAAAGTTGTTTGTTCAGCTGATGTGACTTGACTCTCAGCGGGAAATAATTAGAGTTTATCAGAAAAAGAAGAGTAATAAAATGTTTGTGGGTATGGTATAAATTATTCAATATTGGCTATATTCTGCTACTGCTAAAATAGATTTGTTGGTGTTTAAGCCCTATTATTAGTAAATGCCAGACTTTAGGACTTATATACCTATTAAAGAAATCCTACTGAAACCTCAGGACGTGTCTGTGTCACTCAAAGCAGCCCTGAGCTGACTCAGTCTTGCGCAGCCTACCCAGTGCTGCGGCGCAGCCCTGGTTTTTCAGCCTGAAATGTTTTGATTTCTAAAATTCCATTCTCACAGAACTTCCTGTAAACAGGAGGAGATGTTTTTGCTAGCTCTATCTTGTTTTCATTCCTTCTTAGAGGTGGAGACAATTTGATGTCTCTGTGTGTTGGCCAGTGTGATTAAACGGGTGTTACTTCTAGCACCAATCGGTTTAGCTTTAGCGATCTGGTATAAAGGGGGTCAGACTTCGAATAAATACCTATTTAGCCTAATGACAAATTCTAAAGTCGTGTAGTCTGATTTCGTGTCCTACAGCGACACTGTTGCTGTTGTATCTGTTGTTAAATGTTATTTCTAACATTTAACATAGCCCCGAGTGGTAAAAAACTTCCCTGAGCAGTCGGAAGTAGGCACTGTCAGGCTTTGTCAGGGTTGGAATCAAGGTGTATCGTGCAAGGAGGAGTTCTACTCTTGGAANCTTTCTACCATAATGACCTTTCCCCCCCCCGGTTTTGTTATATTTCAAGACTCCAGGGAAGTTGAAAACAGACAATGGTCCAGTAAAACTGAGATCTCCAGAACTGTTGCTAAGAACGGTTATATATGCCTCATTTTTTAGGATTATTGTGAAAATGCTGCACATGTTATTTATATTAATGGAAATTATTACTGAAAGAGATGAGAAGCATCTCTTGAAATCGATCCGATGACACTGGGATTTTCAAAGTTTTCCTGAAAGGAAGAGTGAGAACCACAGTGTGTTCTCGTAGATTCCATGGCGTCCATAACCAGATTATGGAATCTCTTTCGTGCAGGAAATCCAAAGAGACCCAACACTGAAAACTTTGCAATGTTTTAAAAATAAAACCATAAATCTCTCTGATTTGAGTTTAGGCATGTATTGAAGTGCTGTATGTTAAGCTGTCTCCCATTTCAGATAGTGGCTATTCTTAAATCGATCTCCATAACANAGGGAGGCAGTGTAGGTGGAGAGGGTGTGCTGAGGGTGTGAAAAATGCAAACCTTTCTCTCTGCAAAAGGGTTTGAGCTTTCCTGTTAATGGAGCACAGAGCAATTACCTTCTAATCTCAGTCTGTCCTACTCTAACACAGGAATTCTGAAAACTCTGCTCAGAAAATCAACCCTGCAAAGTTGTTTGTTCAGCTGATGTGACTTGACTCTCAGCGGGAAATAATTAGAGTTTATCAGAAAAAGAAGAGTAATAAAATGTTTGTGGGTATGGTATAAATTATTCAATATTGGCTATATTCTGCTACTGCTAAAATAGATTTGTTGGTGTTTAAGCCCTATTATTAGTAAATGCCAGACTTTAGGACTTATATACCTATTAAAGAAATCCTACTGAAACCTCAGGACGTGTCTGTGTCACTCAAAGCAGCCCTGAGCTGACTCAGTCTTGCGCAGCCTACCCAGTGCTGCGGCGCAGCCCTGGTTTTTCAGCCTGAAATGTTTTGATTTCTAAAATTCCATTCTCACAGAACTTCCTGTAAACAGGAGGAGATGTTTTTGCTAGCTCTATCTTGTTTTCATTCCTTCTTAGAGGTGGAGACAATTTGATGTCTCTGTGTGTTGGCCAGTGTGATTAAACGGGTGTTACTTCTAGCACCAATCGGTTTAGCTTTAGCGATCTGGTATAAAGGGGGTCAGACTTCGAATAAATACCTATTTAGCCTAATGACAAATTCTAAAGTCGTGTAGTCTGATTTCGTGTCCTACAGCGACACTGTTGCTGTTGTATCTGTTGTTAAATGTTATTTCTAACATTTAACATAGCCCCGAGTGGTAAAAAACTTCCCTGAGCAGTCGGAAGTAGGCACTGTCAGGCTTTGTCAGGGTTGGAATCAAGGTGTATCGTGCAAGGAGGAGTTCTACTCTTGGAACTATCACGCAGACACCACCACAGTAATTTTTGACAACACAGGCCGCAGATAATTGCATTTTGGGCTAAATAATGCTGGTATGCATATGAAGCTTTGTGGATTAAACCTTCTGTCAACAAGGTGCTGGCTGCTTTCTGGATAGAAGCTGGGCACGCTTTGAAGGTGGGATGCTTCTAAGCGCACTTTACATGTGGAATTACACATCAGTAGTAAAGACAGCTAGAGGTAAACTGAACTGGCCCCTCAGAAATGGTGATTCTGATCCTAAGTACCCAAACCCACCTTAAAAAAATCTGGTTTAGGTGGTGAAGTTCTTTTTACACGTTTGTCCTCATCTCAGAGAAGTGAATTTATCTTCTGGAGCTGAGGAAATGAGGAGCTGGGTGGTTGCATCTACCACATGACAATGTTGTGGGTTTAACAGGAATATTTGGGTTCTGGGAAGGGGGCTTATACTCAAAAGAAAGAAGGGAAAACAGTATAGGACTTAAGTTAGGGTTTTGAATTGTGTTTGATATCATGTGAGCATTTTTATTTTACTCGCCAGCAAGAAGAAGTTGAACAAACTGCTCATTTGCAGCTGGGTAAGTGATTCTGAGATACAGACCGTGGTATTTTCCTATGTAGTGGCTTTCTTAATATACTTATTGCCTTCATTATTGATATCTAACATTGTGTAATATGATATTACTGAGATTAAAATAGAATTTTATACCATGCTTATGTTTTGTGAGTTAATTTTTCTTTTTTTGTCTACTCGCCAAGTCTTGACCCATGGAGCCTTCAGAGAATCAGGAACAAGAACAGAAATTTGGGGAGAACAAAATTATAATCTAAATAAATCGTTCTACCTATCTGACTTTTTAGAGATAGCAAAAATATTGGACTTGGACTGCTGAAATGCAGGGCCATATTTCTCTTTTTTTGGACAGAATGCTCCTTCTCCATCTTCCCTGCATTTGTCTTCCATGCTAATAACTGCGTTGTTATGAAAGTTTTTGCTTTTCAATAACGTGATTGCAAAGTAAATAATGATATTAAAAACCCAAACAACCCTGAAAACACTTATTCTTAATTCAGCCCATGTACATATATATTTTTAAGACAAGAAATGCTGATTCAATTACCACAGAACATTCTAAGGTAGCAGTGAAGCAGAGGAAAGCCTGGAACTAACTCTGGGTTCTAGGTGGTCCTCTCCTTTGGGATTATTGATCTAATTTATAATATCATTATCATTTCAAACAGCTCTTAGGACATAAAAGGATAGCAGGATCAATAAATGACCAAATTCTTTCCCAAAGGTCATGCCATGTTTAAGGATTGCAATGATATTACCATGGCACCTGGGGAAGTAATTTTGACAACACAAAAAATATAGATTTTGTGCAGAAAGTAGGGTTGAAATCTGACCAGAACAGCATAATGTATTAGATTTGCCATGTTTATTTCTTCTAGCTCTCAGTTTTCATTAGATTTGGCTCCTCATTGCACCTTTTTTGTTTATTACACATTACAAATTGGCCGTGTTTTTTAAAAAGAAATAAGATTATTTTTATAATGTTGATTTTGAACGTTTTTTTCCCAAGTGACTAACTTAAATCTTGCATACATAAATCTTCCCAGAGATAGAACCTGATGTCAGAAGAATTGAGTTCTAGTGAGAGTTATGAAACATAATGATCCAAACATCCTAAAGAAAATGTTGCCTTGACAGGACAGTGAGTATTCACAAAAAAAGCTCAGATGGGAACTGATATCTCCCTTTTTATGGTGTAGATATTATTGCTTTAGCCATGGCTGGGTTTGTGCCTCCTTAACGAAGAGTAAAAGGCAGATTAAAGCAATCAGGGGAAGTTTTAAGGGTCAGTCAGTGAAGTTTTTAAAAGCATCACAGTGTCCAGAGGAAGACTTGTGAGGAGCAGGTGGGGGAAGATGCCCCATAATCTCCAGAAGGCTTCAGGAGGACCTTTCCTAAGTTTCCAAAAGTACCCATGACACAGAAATATATAGAGTTTACTTTTCTTGGATACCTTCCACTGCTACTGGTTGCCGAAAGTAATTGTGTCTACTTTTTGAGGTCTTAATGGATTCAGCACTAATTATGTAATATAACAGTTTTTCCTTGCCTTCCCTGCAGTGATTCCACACACTGTCACAGTGTTTTTGGGGATAGAATAATAGGTTTAAATGCTACATTAATATTCCTGTCAGATGTCTGTCAAAAGCACAATACATTTTGCAGAAAGTAAATGTTAGAGTCATAAAATTTACATCAAAAATAGGGTCTGAATGTGGAGCCTTTTTTTTTTTTTTTTTTAATTAGAGTCCCTGTATGAATGCATTGGATGGAAGTGAAGAATTTCTCTTTTAATGTAGGTACAAAAGAGCTAAATTTTGAAAAGCAAATTAATTTTAACTATGCACATAATTAATTTTTTTCTGGACTTGCAGCATGACTATTTCAAGGTGAAAGATAAAATACAACTTTCTCCCCTTTTATGGGATATAACCCCGTGCTTACAGAGAAAAAAAAAAAGAAAAATAAGGTCTCTAATTCTTCACTATACTCTGTGAGAGATCCTGTGAAAAAACCTTGAGAAATCTTTGGCTGAATTTGACCTGGATGATGAGGGGAAAACCATGGGGTATTCAGGCAGCAAAGCTTAAAATGTAGTCTTGAACAAGTATTTGCTGTTCTTGGCAGATCAAGCAGCAGCAAATGTAACATTTGCTTTTGCTTAGGAGAAGAAAAGTCAGTATCAAACTTGCATGCTTGCGTTTAGTTGGAATATTGGAAACATCGCGAACTCCTTGACTCCAGAAAGTGAAATCGCCTAAAATCCCCAAATTGCCAAGAAAAAAACAATGTCCTTCCCCTCTGTCTTTATGTTTTGATTAACTCTCTGGACCCAACCACTCTAAAACTTAAGTAACATTAAACTCCACAAACAAAGGAGTACCTTGTTCTAATGAGAACATTTTGAAAAATGAGATTTGCACACCACCGATAAATTCTCCAGTACTCAGTGCACAGTAAGGGAAGTGCAGTACCAACTATTTTTTTTTTATTTTAAATATAAAGGCAGTTTATTTGAACCTTCAGTTCTAGAGCAGAAGACAATTTCCCATAAGAAGGCCAGAGCTTATATGAAGGGGACAAGATGTCCCGCCTGTAAACTCATTTTGGCGACAGATCAAAATGCTGTTCATTTACAATGAACAACAATATTTAACACATTCTATATTTTTCGTTGTAAATTATGCATTTTAATATTTTGCTGGCCTATGTTTTTTGTAGCACTAAATTTGGAACCTGGACGGACTTCTTTTCTCCCCTTAATTTTTTATTTACTTTAATGGAAAGTTCAGGACAGCTTGCTGTGGAGGAAAACCTGGGCAAGTTCTTTATGATCTCAAGTAGACAATTAATATTTGTTCTTTATGTTTGCTATGGAAACAAAAATATCTTGTCCCTAATGAGATTGTTACCTATTAATTTGCCAGGGATAGGTAGGTAATGCATATTATTTTTATATTAGCAACTATTAACTAAGTAACTCTTAATAACTTAAAAGGTTTGTTCTCCTAGTTAATGTTGGTCAGAGTAGAAAATTATCTTCATAGTAAAAATGTAATTAAAAGGCAAGATTTGGTCTGAAGAACTTGTTTTTAATATTTATGTCACAAACAAGCAAAATCTCTGAGTTGAAAAAGCTGGTCTAAGGACAAAATACAAACCCAAAAAGAGGAATTAGTCTTTTTAACTGCAAAAGAATGTTTGGGGATTTTTTCCCACTGAAAAGTAAGCATATATTTCTTAATGGTAAAAGGAAGGGAGAAGCTTTCTTGTTGGTTAGTTTTAATTTTCCATAAATAACTTGGGAGGAGAGGAGGATACTGCCACTAAACAGGTAATTATGCAAAGTTGTGTTTGGAAATAAACCAAGTTTAGGGGGTATTAATTAATTTCAAGCAGTGAAGTTCATGTTGAGGCCCAAGATGCAGATAAATTACCTCATGCAGGGCTCCCTCTCCTTAAATTCCTAATACGTTTTATAAATATCTACATTCAGGTGATATTTTCATAGGATTATCTACTTAAACTCCATTTTATATTTCATTAGGAGCAGTAGTTCACTCAGTTCCCTTAACTACCTAGAAGTTTGGGTTTTCCCTACATAAATAATTTAAAATTATCAACATAGATTTTATTCAGATTTATTTAGATCAGAATCTTAAAATCCCTCTGTAATTACTTGGTAGCCAACTTTTATTTTGCTGATGGGGGCAACTAAAAATTTCTTCTCCTGATAATTTTTGAGGAGAAGTTTCCAGAGAATGCTGAAGTTCAATTTTCAGAAGAGTTTTTTTTTTAATTTAATTGCCTTAAAGTTCCTAACATGTTAAATTTTTGCTTGGGATCTGTCTTCTTCTGCTTAATTTTTTTTTATTCTTTTATTGTTATTTTTGAATGATTTTCTGGTTATAGAAATGTATCATTTGCCTTAGGTTTATTGGCGCTGTGCGAGGCTTAACAGCTAAATTTGTGCTGCAAAGCAACAGATTAGAAACCTCTTATGACATAGCTAAGAAATAAAAACTCAGAGCAGAATAATTGGAGACAACTGGAATGATCAGAGCACAAAACAGACAAGGGAGGAGACTCACAGGATTTCAGGGTTTTTTGCTCAATCGGGAAAGCAACAAATAGTAGAAAAATTGGTCTGTTTTTCTAAATTTGACGCAAAGAAGTCTTTCTGTGCTAGTTTTTCATTTCTCACTTGTGTATAAGCCAATTTCTGCTTTGATGGGCAAGAATGCAATGGCACCCACCTGTCACACGGGCTGCTCCTGTTGTCAAATTTACCTGTCTACCCTTCTAGCAAAAATATAAAGCAGTGTTCTTAAAGTTTGGTACCAGAATATGCAGTACATAGAATAAATGCAGAAATTTAATATATTTTTAAGTAAATGGTGACAGCTCAATTATTGCACATATCTGTGCAGCATCAGATTCAGTCGTATCTTTTTTTTCTTACCTATTTGTTCTGAAAACAATGATTCTTTCATTTTCAGGCATCTCCTACCTGACATTCCTCAAAAGTGTATTAAATCTTTAGCAAACAATTTCTTACATGTTTTTTTTTTTTTTAAGTGC